>CM057846.1:55477760-55488309 GCA_030068395.1 Apalone spinifera | reverse complement strand
AGACAGTATTTGGTCCTGCCATGAGGGCAGGGGACTAGACTTGATGACCTCTTGGGGTCCCTTCTAGTCCTAGTATTCTATGATTCTATGATATTGTCTTTCATGGTGCCTGATACTGAACTCTGTGTGCATGTGCAATTATACCTTTTTCCTTCCTCAAATTCCCAAATTTGCCCAGCTAAATACTTTACGCTGTCAAAATAATTGGAGGTCTATGAATTGTGCACATGCTGGCCTGTGAAAAAGTTATACTTGTACAGTGCTGACTACTTCCAACCTCCTGGTTTCCTGTTTCTTCATTTCATGTACCTGTTTTGTCTGGTCTTTATGATTATAAAGTTTTTTTAATGACGGGATGGTCCTTTGGGGCATTCTTGAGCAGTGTTTTCTAGAATGGGAGTCAAAGTTGATTGTGGTCTGAATATGGTATTGTATTGCAAAGTAATACAAATATTGTTTCACTTCACATCGTATCTTTTTCCTGGTGAGAACTGTCAGTGGTGTATGCTGCCAAAAGAACTTCCCAAAATCCCATAAAGACTCTTGCAGATACAACTGATAAAATCAAGTAGAATTCATAACCTCTTCTTATTTAGTGTTTATGAATGTTTGGATGGAAAAGAACATAGAAATGGTCATAGGCCATCTAGCTCAGTATCCTGTCTTCTGACAGTGGCCAATACCAGATGCCCCAGAGGGAGTGAACAGAACAGGGAATCTTCAAGCAATCCCTCTCCTGTCACCCACTCCCAGCCTCTGACAGTGGCCAGGGACACCATCCCTACCCTCCTGGCTAATAGCCATTGATGGACCTAACCTCCATGAATCTATCTAGCTCTTTCTTGAACCCTGTTAAAGTATTGGTCTTCACAACCTCCCCTGGCAAGGCTTTCCACAGGTTGACTGTGCACTGTGTGAAGAAAACCTTCCTTTTGTTTGTTTTTAACCTGCTACCTATTAATTTCACTTGGTGACCCCTAGTTTTTCTGTTATGGGAATAAGTATATAACTTTTCCTTATTCACTTTTTTCACACCAGTGATGATTTTATAGACGTCTATCATATACCCTTTAGTCTCCTCTTCTAAGCTGAAAAGTTCCGGTCTTTTTAATCTCCCTACATATGGGATCTGTTCCAAACTCCTAATCATTTTTGTTTCCCTTTTCCAATGCTAATATATCTTTTTTGAGATGAGGTGACCACATCTATACACAGTATTCAAGATGCAGGTTTACCATGGTTTTATATAGCAGCAATAAGATGTTTTCTGTCTTATTTTCCATCCCTTTTTTAATGATTCCTAACATTCTGTTTGCTTTTTTGACTGCCACTGCACATTGAGTGGATATTTTCAGAGAACTATTCACAATGACTCCAAGATCTCTCTCTTGAGTAGTTATAGCTAAATTAGTCCCCATCATATTGTATGTCTAGTTGGAATTATTTTTTCCAATGTGCATTACTTTACATTTGCCAACATGAAATTTCATTTGCCATTTTGTTGCCCAATCACTTAGTGAGGATGAGGTTTTGTTAACTCACAAGTTATGTGGCATCTGGTATAAATGAAGATGAACTTGCTCACACATTACTATTAGTTTTCATGTATGATTGGGTCTTCATGCTGGATATTATAAAAAGTAGTCAGCCAATCTGGTAACCAAACAGTATCATGACACTTGTGTGATGAATCAAGAAGAATGAATAACAGAGTAAAAAAACCATCACAACGAACAGTTCACAGATTAATAAAAAGGTGGAAATGTATTCACATTAAGCATTCATTTAACAACTTCAGCTAAAGAACAGATTTGGAAAAACCATATGCGCAACCTGCAAACCAAATAAACAAAAGCAAACCTAAATTCATTGAATAAATTGTTAGCTGCTATTAGTTTGATTTGTTCTAATAAGTTTTATTCGGTATTTAGTAATTAATGCAAAATAAAGTATTGACATTATAATTCAGCCCAAAGGATCTACATGAAGAACTAATTTGGACAGATCTTCAAATAGACACTTTTCTTTCCCAATTTTCTCACTATGTTTGCTGTAAAAATCATGGCTGTTGAAATTCGTGAGTAATCACAAAACAATTCATGTGATGCTCTAGTAGGATTCACCATATATAGTGTGCATTTGGAACAGACCTCTTTAATTATTTTTTCCTGTTTGAACTGCAAGGCTAAAATATAGTTGTTTCCTACACATCTTAGGCTCAGTTTGCTAGAGTCTTTATTGCAGTAAGACAGGGTTTTCATTTTCACAGTCCTTTGTGTTCCTTGGTCCATGTAAATACAAGAATTTTTTGCCAGCTTTATCCAGTTCTCAGCTGGAAGGTTTTTATTTTAATCTTTATATTGTGTGTACCTCATTACAGCTTGAATTAGGTCTCTGAGGGAGCCTGATGCCCTTTCCTGAAAGATGTATTACATCTTTAAGCGCTTCCAAGGTCAGGTTCTTCTTAAACTAGGAAAACATAATTATCTTTTTATTGATCTATAGAAGTGCTTTTATTTACTTTCTTACTGAACACCAAAACAGATCAGGAAATATACCAGAACAAGCTGGATCAATCATAAAATTTCTTTTTTAGCTACCATTTTTGCTATGTGGTTACAAATTAATCATTTTCAAAATCCGAGTTTTATACTGACAGCCTCTGAACAAAAATAATGACCTGATTTAGAAATGGATGAGTGGACTCAGTTCCTGTTGTTGTGGATGGGAGTTGAGGTTCCTCAGCATGTGTAAGAGTTGGACTATGGGTAAGCTTTGGCTTAGTGATGTAAGCAAGTGTCTCCTTGTGGAACCAAGAGCCATGTTGTCATCTTATCGTCAATGTGAACATCTACACGTAAACTTGTTTAATAATCAACCTAAAATATGCAATTTCCTGTAATCTAGACAGTATATTTTAATAGAAGAACTGCAGAAAAACTCTGAGAGAACGAGAAGGAGCAGATGTGTGGCAGTGGGTGATCTTTCTCCTTTCCTTTCTCACTTATGTCCCTCTATCAGTTTTATCACATTTGATGTATCACAATTCCCTACAATTTGACAATATATTTCTATTTATGGGATTTCTGGCTATGCTATATTCCAGTGACATAAAGTGTATATGATGCCACAAATTGTGTGGCCTGTTTTGCTGCTATAACACATTTCATACTCAGACTAGTTTGCTGTTCACTATTATCCCGGATTCTTTATCAGAATTACTCTTTCCCAGGCTCCTTTCTTCTATTTTGCTTCCTATCCTATCACCCTGTCACTCTGATTATTCCTGTTTGGTTGTCTATTCCATTTTCCATTGCCATATTATGATCTATCCCTCTACTAAGAATTAGGTGATGCTGCGAGTCTTTCAGGTTGGTTTGGAGGAAAAATCAGTTGATGCAATGTCTGGGTATTTTCTTGGTATAAAATGTTTTAAATAAACAAATATCATCACAAAAGCACGGTGATACTTCAGCCTCAACATCAGAGCCCCATTTGAAGGAAACAATTCCACCCGCAAGAACTTAATCTAATTAGATTCGGTCTGAGAGCAAACTCTCTTGCTGTTTGCTGCAGCTTTCCCAAAAGAATCTACATCACTGAACTTATATCACTGAGTGAAAAATACAGTGTTTTTTCAAATACTATGTAGTGCCAAGACACTCAGAAAAAGAATTTGTAGGACTGCGTGCACCATCTGCAGCATAACAATACTGACCTTAGACCTATAAGTAGAAAAACTTACTAATTCTCTTATGTCTTGTATTCCTCTTTTTCAGAGAAGCTAAATATACAATTGTGTTATGTCCATTTATCAGTGTTTCATGAATGAATCACTTGTAACTATAGCTGATTAAACTTTCCTGTGGGAAATTTCAATATTTTCATACTTTTTTTTTCTTCCCAAATTGACACTGACTTTTTTGTATCTAAATTTTTCATGGAACAAAAAGCTCTGCCAATTTTCAGTTCAGAAATGTTAGTGAAACACTTCAGCATTCTCAAATTGAAACATTTTGGTTTGTGAATCATATCAAAATATCCCATTTTCAGCTTGATTTGATGTTGATTTGTGTCCTCTGAACTGCCGGAGTGCTTCTTGATTGTTTTTGTTCACGTGCTTCATGACCTTATTCTTCTCTATGAGCTGGGCTCCCAACAGATTTGGATTTATCATGGTGCAGTGCATTCACATGACTCCCATGATGCATCTCAGTAGTTTAACAAGAGGGGAGACCTTGGTGTTTTATGGGAGCTGTAGGTAACCCAGGGAACTGGGTCCATGGAGAAGAATGCAAGAGTGAGGCACTGGAATTACAACTCCTATGAGGCACTGTGTCAGTTTGGCGGAACACAGATTAACATTGAAATATCCCCCCCCACTATTTATATACAATGTTGATCTCAGGTGAACCTGTTCTAAAACCAAATATTTTGTTTTACCAATACAAGATGAAAAATCATTTCAGCAAAAATATTTTTTTCCTGTGGAATATTTTGGTTTTTTAGAAACGTCATAATTTTGGTCAGAAAACCATTTTGACAGAAAATACCAGTCCAGCTCTAATTGCAGAGTTATGTAAAGAGCCTTCCAGCTTGTGCCTCAAAATGTAATGTTCTGGGATCCCCTCGGAGAATTTGATATGAAATTAGATTCTAAGTGGTTTTCCAGAAAGCACTTCAATAATAAAAATGAACAACTTGTGCAAAAAGTCATGTCCATCCACATATGTAGCCCAGTGGAATGTCCAGAGAAAGCAATGGAACATTGCCATATGTATCTCTGTCAGTTGTAATGTGTATTATATGTGAAAAATAGGAGGGAGGAAGAAAGGACTGTTAAACTGGGATGCAAACTGTTGCTTGGAAAAATGTGCTTTGCTATATTCCTGAAGGCTAATGTGAATTCATAACACAATATAATCTATAGTTTGTTAGGACAAGAAGGTCAGGTCTTCAGGTGGCATCAATTAGCATAATTAAATGGAGTTCCACTGATTTACACGAGCTATGGTACATGATATAGTGCAATAAAGAGTTGATTTTTCTACTGTGTACAAAATCCTGCAGCATGATGTGGTGAGAGTTTAGTAAAATTTTTCAACCCCTTTGTCTCTTTGTTTTCTATACAATATTCTTTTAAATAATGGGAATGAATATCAGATGGGAACAAGCATCTTTTGTTGAACTGGGACCCTGCATTTACCATTTGCACAAGGTAGAAGTTGTAGTTCATTATGGAAGAGTCAACACACAGCACTCATCATCATGATGTGAAACCAAGCTCTTTTGCTGTGTGTGTCACAATTCTGGGCAATTGCAACTGTATACTCCCCTCGTGATCCTCCAAGGGTTACTCACTGCAGGCTCCTAGTTCAGCTTTCCCCTTCAGCTCAACATTTCCCTGGTAAACCCATTTTGATACTGTTTGTCCTGAAATCCATCCTTGGCATGTTCATTATAGTCCCTTGAAGTTCATATACCCTTCCCAGGGTTCACATCCATCTTCTCCCTGGAAAGTTGACATACAATCCTGAATCACAATAATAATGAATAATCTTCGCATTGTAGACAATGGGCCTTAAAGATATTTAAACTTAACCCAACAGGGTTTTTCAAGGATATTGCTGAAAATTGACGTATCTGTTACATTGTGGATTATTTCAGTTTTGCTATTATAAATGTTACATAGAAGCTGGTTGTAGTTTGTTTTAATTTTGATTTTGATTTGTAGATGATAACCTAGAATTAATTCTTAATATAATTTGCACCACAATGTGAAGTCACATAAAAAGCAGAGACCAAATAACTACTACATAAAGGAAATTTTATTTTTTCAAATTACAATCTAATTTTACATATGAATGATAAAAATTCCAAGGGAGGCAAAAAGTTAGAGTGAGCATAACAAACCTCTTCTACATAAGCCCTGACTGTCAGACAATTGGAGAAATGCCAAGACCGTATTTTTAAAAAAACATTTGTATAAACAAATGCAGCATGAGCAGAAAGGTACAACCTACTTATTCAAAATCAATTCAAATTAATTTTTACCTTGTAGAGTACACATCTTAGAGGTATGCAGAAGCTACACCTACACTGTGACAGGATGCGTTCTCCCTGGGAAGAACAATGAGGGAACACACTTTCTTGCTCGCACATGCAAACACAGTTGTGGCCATCAAGTGTGCTCTCTAACTACTACACCAGACCACTAGCCAGTTCTCAGTGGGGGTGAAGAGTCACAATTCTGCCCCTTTAGGGCATCTGAACCTGATATGCTGAAACCTGCCCCTTTTTTGTCCCTCTCCCATTTAAAACTGAGAGAATAATTGGGAATTCTGGCAACAGCCCTGCAAAAGAGCACATAAGGGGATAGCTCCCCATACCTCCTCTTCTTCTCATATCAACATATAAGCAGCCAGAATATAGCACCTAAACATTAGTAGCATTCAGAGAAGTGTTACTTGTTAAGGCACTAGATTAACACTTGAGAGGCCAGGGTTCAATTTCTGACTTTGCCACAGGTGTCCAGAGCTACTTGGCCATGTCAGTTAATCTCTCTCTGGCTCAATTCCCCATTTATAAAATAGGGACTTCCTCTTTGTCTATTTAGACAGTCAGCTCTATGGGTCAAGAGCTCTCATACTGTGTATTTGTGCAATACCTAGCACAATGGGGCTTTGATATCAACTGGATTTTCTGGAGGCTGTGGTAGGAAAGGTCATTAATTATCTTTAAATACCATCACCTGTCTCAACACAGTACAAGGTGCCAAATTTAGATCGTTCCTTTCTGAAAGGCTTTTCAGTCCAAATTAAAAAAACAAACAAACAGAAGACAAGATGGACTGAAAAGCAACGGAAAAGACTGTGTTAGAGACGGAGTATAATGTATGTTACTTGTTCACTTCTTCTGAGTATCATAGAGGGGGACTTGAAAGTTAAGACACTTCTGGATTTGAGAACTAGGATAATGAATGTATTTCCAGTGTACCAGCTGAACAAGGCAAAGTATCGGGACAGGAGGTGCCAAGCAGGGCATTGAGGCTGACGTCAATGGTGAGACAGAGAAGATGTAAGAGAATATCTTAGATGTAGGCTGGGTTTTGAAGCTGTGAAGGGCTCTTTGACATTTTCATTATGCATTGTGTGAGTAAGCATTTGTGCACGCTACTCTCCAACGTGATGTCTAATTCAAATATGTAGTTTAATACTGACGAGCACATATTTATAACAGCAATTTAAATTCCAGATCTAGTCATGGACATTTTTCTGTGTTTATCTGCAAAAAGCACAAATTGTATGGTCTCATGCTGCCCTTGGTTTGTACTCAGAATTAGCATTGATGTAACTGATTTGGAAATGTGGTTTCCCCATTTGACCCAAGACATCTGTTCCTTTCTGATATTGAATTCAGAGGAGTTCATACAGCTCTGAGTACTTTTAAAATAACCTTGTAGTCCAGTAATTAGTCACTACTATAGCTACGAGCTAGCTGAATGACCTGCATAGATGCTGTCTGGTAGAGCTCTGGCCCACTGATGGGGTAAAGGAGGCAACTTCCCAGGGACCTAGTGATTCAAAATGGCCGGGGGCTCCCAGCCCGCACCACTGCTGCTATGGCTGAGGCAGCTGCCAGAATTTCGGGCCCTTTAAATCTCTTCTGAAGCCCAAGCTCCTGCCCCTTTGGGGGGGGGGGGAGGCAAAGAATTGGCTCCCTGCCTTGCCATGGGGCCCGGCGAGTCTGCCAGGCCCCACTGGTAGTGCTGACTCTTGTCATGCCAGCAGAGATTAACTAGTGTAATGCTGGGTGATGTTCAGATTCAGGGTGCCTGCTATTTGATATGTACGTATATCAGAAGTGTTCATCTGACACTATTTCTGGTCTTTCCAGTTCCCAGCATTCCTTCCTACCCCTTGTAATTAAAAAGCCCCAGCCCTAGGACTCCAGCATTCCCTCGCTATAGTCATTGGGCCATTCACAATGCCACTTATTTTCTGAATACATTGCATGCGTATGGGAAGAGCATCCACCCGCAGGCGATTCACCTTCTTCCTGGATCACAACAGTGTGACAAGTGATCAGTGTCTCTGTTAGCCATTTTCAGCAAAGGAGAAGAACTGATCTCTGGTGAGACCATAGGCAGGTGTGTAGGCCACTGGTCAACCCCACCTTAGGATATGTCAATATTAAAGAAGATCCCAATTTGTAAGCGGGAGTGTATTGCATTTTTGTGGGTTCATTCATTGTAACTGTCTTTGAAGTGTTGACTCCAAATATCAAAAGAAAAAGATCTTTCTGTTGTATATTTTTTCAGATGAATAATTGTTCATAACCCCATAACAGTGATTAGATGAATATATTACCCAGCTAAAGAAATATGTTTAAAAGCTTGCAATACTAATCATTGTGAGAAAAATGGGCAGTGTAGAAATTCTGCAAGCAGGAATGTGTCATTGACAAATGCAGATAGAGCATATTAGCGCAAATCTTAACTGGGATTCATGACGACAATGTGGAAACTGAGAAATGTAAAATACCAACATTGAAACTATAATGACAGAAAGGAATCCTATAATAAGCTGTCGGTTAGAATACAGATACACATTTTGCAAATTTCTCCATTAAAGCACATTTTGGGCACAAGATTTATTTTAAAAGCAATAAATTATGTTCTGACTCAGGGTTGGAAGTAGGACACAGCTCTTCACCTCAAAGCTGCTGCAGTTCCAGATTATAATATTCACTATCATCTAAAGTGGGGGTGAGCAATAATTTCTGATGGGGGCCACATCAAGATTTTGGTAAGTGGTCAAGGGCTGCCCTTTTCTATGGAGGGGGTGAGGGTCTGGGACAGAGGTTGGGTGCTCAGGGTTGAGGATTGTGGTGAAATATAGGGTGTGGAGTCTGGTGAAGGAAGGGGTTGTAACCTTGAACAGGAGATTAGTTCAGGATCCAGGAGGGGTATATGGGTACAGATAGCTTTTGACTTGCAGCAGAGGTTAGGAGGTGGTGCAGGGTTGGGGAGGCAGTATGGGTGTAGGAGAGGGTTCACACTTTTCTATGGAAGGGGTGCAGAGTCTGGGAGGGAGGCCAGGTGCTCAGAGTTGAGGATTAGGGTACAGGAGGAAGTGTTGAGTCTGAGGGGGAGTTTGGGTGAAGGAGGGGGTTGTGACCTGGAGCAGTAGGGAGTGCAAGGTCTGGGAGGGAGTTGTGACGTGTGTGTGTGTGTGTGTGCGCGCATGCGCGCGCAGAGGGCTTAGGTGGTGACCCTGAGGCATTTGGGAGCGATGACCTGGGGCAGGGAGTTGGGGAGCAGGAGAGGGTGGGGTGCCAGAGGCAGGTTCTGGCCGGGAGGCGCTTACCTTAAGAGGCTCCCACCCAGCAGCCCAGCAGGGACCCTGAGGCAGGCTCCCTGCCTGCTGCAGCCTCAGGCTGCTCAAAACAGCTTCCTCTGTGTGCTGTTCTGCATTATGCACCTCAGCAGGGGCAGCAGGCAAAATTGCCCTCCGCCCACTGGGGGGGGGAGGGGGGGAGCAGTGCCTAGAGGGCACTGACAGCTGTTTTGAAAAGCCTGGGGATGCAGCAGGCAGAGTACCTGCCTCAGGGACTCAGGGAAGGGCTGAATCAAAAGGCTTGGTGGACTGTATCTTGGTGGACCTCCTCTGATCTAAGGACTGCCAGTGCAATGAAAGGAATTGTCCACTTGCCGTCCAGTTCATAATGAATGGGTGTTCTGATATCTAAAACCACCATCAGACGTGAGATCTTATATGGCAATTAAAGCTGTTGTCGTCTTCTCTACTGTTCCCTCAGATCTTTATTCTGTTTTCTCTATCTCAATATCTTGCATGACTCTCATCACCCTGATCATCTATTCAAGAGCTCTATGTGGTGCCATAAATGTACATGTATAATATTGCACATAGAACTGCACTCCGCCTTTACGGCGTAATGTGTACATGTTACAGATCATTCAATGCTGGACACCCTCTTTATGACATAAGTTTGTCTGCTCTTGGTGGGCATGATCTCTCTTTTTTTTTCCTAAAGGTTATTATGATCAGACATAATGTTTCATTGTCCACTGACTAATGCATGTATGCATGCATGTTTTACACTTCTGGAAGACCAAATGAATGGAAGCAAACCAAGAGTTTAGACGTTCTACTTACTTTATTCATAACTAAAATTTGCAGTTTGCTAAGGACATGCCTGACTTCATGAGCCGCTGTTCCAGACAGCTTGCTTATTTCAAGTTCTTTCCATGTTTGACTGGAAGCATTAACAAATGGTGAAGGCATAAAATATTTAAAGCCTATGAGGCACCGCAAACTGTCAATGTGATCTATGCCACACGTGTGGCATTATATTGAGCCTTTTAGGGCAGCTTTTGCAATTTGTTAGCTCTAGGTAGAATTGCTGTTTTCTTATACTTCACTGAACTACATCATAAAACAAACAATTAACTTTTGAATATGCTTTAATATCTCCAAGTCTTTTTTGTGTGGTCTATTTGCATTCAGCTAGTACACAACAGAAAGAG
>CM057846.1:55459796-55471249 GCA_030068395.1 Apalone spinifera | reverse complement strand
AACGCCTCGCGATCGACTGGTCGATCGCGATTGACGGGTTGGTGACTACGGCCTTAGACAGTAATGTGCTGCTGGTGCATCCTGTGAGAGAACTGTGTGATGAAATCTCATACAAATATTTTACAACCCACACAGCTCTGAATATATATTACATAGCAAAGCAGGATTGTCTAAAATCTTATAACAAAAAACTCTTTCTTTCCTTTCTCTCTCTCTTCTGAGTAATTGTGTCTCCCACTTACAAAGGTATTTTTTGTTGAGAACCTTTCATATGGTGAAGTAAAGGAACAAGCATGACAATTCTTAATGACATTTTTAGACTTAAAAAAAATAGCTCTGTGGTTTTATAATATAGATATCATTATCTTTAGATATCTCAGAATATAGAGTACAAATACACCCAGCTCTTTTCCTGTCCTAATCTGATCAAGTGTTTACTCTTATTTGTTTTTTGAGTATACATTGAAGAATTCCTTCCATGAATTACTCGTGACTATATTCTGCAACCCTTGTTCAACTTGAGTAATTATCTAGCAGTAGCCCTATTCATTTCTCACAGAATGAGGTACTATTAATTGCGAGAACGGGTGGTATGATATAATCAAAGCTAACTGCAGAGTAAATCAGTGTTTCGGTTTTTGGGATGAGATCACATATATCAATATATCAGAGCCCTTGTCAGGTCGATGTGTTATTCACCATATCATGGGTTCCAATTTGTCCCACTTGAAGCATGAAAAAAGGCAAATGTGCTAATCTTAGGAAGTATTAGGTCCTGCTGCATTTTCTGTAATTCAGGTTACATAATTTATTTGAATTTATTTATGGAATACTACTAGTAATATTCATATTGCATCCATCTGGTTAAGAATATGGCCTCTATGTAGAATGAACAATCATTTCCAAATATGGAGAACAAAACTTGTATAATCTAGTATTTAGCAATTATGATTGGGCGAGAATATGATTTTTTTTTCAGTTTGGTGGCAGCTCCCTTATCCCATCTATAAAAGCCCATGATCCACGTAGATTCCAACATTTCTCCCATGTGTCCATATTTTTGATTTACCTGTGGGCTTTTATCATATGCCCCTATTTGCATCTATGCTCTGAAGCACAGACTGTTACCTAAATCTCCCACCATTCACTGAGCATAGATTATCCACCAAGTTCTTAGAATGTATAAGAGACTTTTTAATTTAGTTTTTAATTAGTTGAGAAGTTGTTCTAGATTTGATTTTTGGCAAATAGGGAGGAACTGGTTGAGAATTTGAAGATGGAATGCAACTTAGATAAAAGTGATCATGAAATGGTAGAGTTCATGATTCTAAGTAATGGTAGGAGGGAAAACAGCACAGTATAGACAATGGATTTCAAGCAGATAGAACTTTAGCAAACTCGGTGAGTTGGTTGGTAAGATCCTTTGGAAAGTGAGTTTAAGGGGAAAAACATTTCAGGAGAGCTGGTAATTTTTCAGAGAGACATTGTTAAGGGCACAAGAGCAAACTATCCAACGGTGTGGGAATGATAAGCAGTATTATGGCAAGAGGCTACCCTGGCTTAACCAGGAGATTTTTAAAGATTTGAAACTCAAGAGTCCTACATAAAGTGGAAACTAGATGAAATTACAAAGACTGAACATAAACAAACAAAATGTAGGGACAAAATTGGAAAATCCAAAGCCCAAAATAAGATTGAATTAGCTAGAGATGTAAAGGATAAAAGAAAACCTACAGCGACATCAGAAGCTAGAGGAAGACCAAGGACAAAGTAATCCCATTACTGAATGAAGGTGAAGGGACAATAACAGAAAATGTGGAAATAGCAGAAGTGTTAATTACTTTTTTGTTTCAGTTTTCACCTGATAAATTAGTAGCGATTAGACACCTAACATAGTGAATGTCAGTGAAAATGAGGTCGAATTAGAGACCAAAAGAGAAATAAAAAGTTAAAAATTACTTAAATAAGTTAGAAATCTTCAAGTCAGCAGAGCCTGATGGAAAGAAATCTTAGAATTCTTAAGGAGCTGACTGAGACCATTAGTTATTATCATAGTGGACAACAACTTAAACATGTCAGCAGTGTGACACACGTAAAAAAAGCAAACATGGTTCTGGGATGCATTAACAGTAGTATTGTGAGCAAGACACGAGAAGTCATTCTTCTGCTCTACACTGTGCTGATTAGGCCTCAATTGGAGTATTGTGTCCAGTTCTGGGCTTCACATTTCATGAAAAATGTGGAGAAATTGGAGAAGGTCCAGAGAAGAGCAACAAAAATGATTAAAGGTCTAGAAAACATGAGCTGTGAGGGAAGACTGAAAGAACTGGGCTTGTTTAGTTTAGAAAAGAGAAGACTAAGAAGGGACATGATAGTGGTTTTCAAGTATCTAAAAGGGTGTTACAGGTAGGAGGGAGAAAAATTGTTCTCTTTGGCCTCTGAGGATAGGACAAGAAGCAATGGACTTAAATTGCAGCAAGGGAGATTTAGATTGGATATCAGGAAAAACTTCCTGCCCGTCAGGGTGGTTAAGCACTGGAATAAGTTGCCTAGGGAGGTTGTGGAATCTCCATCACTGGAGATATTTAAGAGCAGGTTAGACCGACACCTGTTAGGGATCATCTAGACAGTGCTTAGTCCCTTCCAGTTCTAGTATTCTATGATTCTACAAATCATGAAAGATAGGAGAGATTCCAGAGGATTGGGAAAGGACAACATAGTGCCAATCTATAAAAAGGGAAGTAAGGACAACGCAGGGAATTACAGATCAGTAAGTTTAACTTTTGCAAAGCAATCAATTTGTGTACACCTAGACAAAATTGTAAGTCACAACCAGAGCTCCCTCTGTGCTGCATGGCAGCACAACTTCACACAGTTGATTAATCAGCCCTGCTCAGTCAGTCAGTTCCATGCATGCAGCTCTGAGCCTCTGACTGAACAGGGCTGGTTAATCACCTGTAAAGCTATGTTGCTGCACAGCTCAGAGGGAACACTGGTCACAAAATGGATTGGCCAAGAACAAATTGTGTCAAACAACCTAATAGTTTTCTCTGACGGGATAGGGTGAGGAATCGGCAGGTGTGTTTATAAGCAGGGCTCAACAAATCCACTTATCTACTCGCCAGTCGCCCCGTTCACTGGCGATTCGCGCATGTGCAGTGCGGATCTCATGCATGCGCAGTGCGGGGCTGGCGAGTGGTTTTCGCCGCTGTTTGTCGAGGCCTGTTTATAAGGCTTTTGATACTATTTCACATGACTTCATGAACAAATGAGGGAAATACAACCTAGATAGGGCTCCTACGAGATGGCTACATATCATGCCCAGAGTGTAGTTCTCAGTAGTTCACAGTCATACTGGAAGGGCATATTTGAATAGGGTCTGCAGAAAGGGACTTGGAGGTCATAGCTGATCACTAACTAAATAGGAGTCAAAAGTGTAACACCGGGGAAAAAAGAAAAAAAAAAGCAAGCATCAGTCTGGGATATATTACCAGGAGTGTAGTAAGCAAGACATGAGAAGTAATTTTGCTGCTCTATTCCATGTTGATTAGGCCTCAGTTGAATTATTGTGTATCTAGTTCTGGATGCTACATTTCAGGAAAGAGGCTGACAAGTTGGAGCAAGTCCAAAGAAGAGCAGCAAGAGTGATTAAAGATCTAGAAAACATGACACATGAGGGAAGATTAAAAAAAAGTCATTACTTTTGTCTGGAAAGGAAAATTGAGGAGGGGCATTATAACAGTTTTCAAATACAGAAAATATTTTTACTAAGAGGAGGGGGAAAAATAATTCTCCTTACCCTGTGAGGATAGACCAAGAAGCAATGGGACTAAATTGTGGCAAGGGTAGTTGAGGTTGGACATTAGGATAAGCTTCCTGTCAGGGTGCTTAAGCACTAAATAAATTGCCTGGGAAGATTGTGGGTGTCCATCATTGGAGATTTTAAAGAACTGATTAGACTAACACTTGTCAGGGATATGTAAATATTCTTAGTCCTGTTCTGAGTGCAGGGAACTGAACTAGACAATTTTTCTAGGTCCGTTCCAATCCTATAATTTTATAATTCTATGAAATTTGGAACTCCCACATCCAAGGGGAGGGCCCTAAACATTGGGCTAAAAATTATAATGGGGTGCACCACATCCTTTTCCAGCCATTTTTTTCTGTGGTAAAATAATTGGTAAATACTGTCAAATTCATTAATCTGCGCCTGAATCTGCATTTTTCTGTGAATAAATTATTAATCCATGAATTTTTGCCTACCTCAGTTAGCAATATACTTTGCTTTCTTATTGCATATGAATCTCTTTTCCTGTATCTTAAAGCTATTCACTGCAAGGTGTAATTAATGAAGCAATTGATTAAAGAATTTATCACTGATTTTTTTATTTAAACAAGGAAATGTGATATGTTAACTTAGACAGATACAGATATATTTTTTTTAAATATAGCAGCCTATCTTACACTGCTCTTTCTCACTATAATTGCTCTTTGCTCAATTAATTCTTACATAGGTTTCATTACTAATGTCTGTTGTATATTAGGCTTGTATCCAAAATGACCCAAAGAACTATAATAGTTTCACTATTGATCATGTAGTGATTTTCTGTCTCCTTTGTTTGGGCTGTATCTATAGAAGAGATTCAGCGATGAACAGCAACCATGTTAATCCACTTCTATCCAGTTGCCAAGGGCTTCCAGGTTTAGATGAAACAAAAATATTGACAGTACAATAGGTAACAAGGGTCAGATAATTGTCTGCCTTTCTGCCTGCCTGACTTGGATTAACCTCTCCCAGTTTTGTTGTTGTTAGTGGTGAGGTTTCATAGTTCAACTCTTTCTGCTTAGGTCCATACATGTCACTGACCAAACCTATGATCCAGAAATAAACAGAAATGGTTTCAGTAGACAAATATGGTATTTAAGTAAATGAAGAATTGATCAATATCACCATGTATAAGATATGACTGTGTGTGAAGTTGTGGCTGATGATGATTGCTGTATAGCAAGAGCTCTGTGTTGTCTGTTCCCTTGTAAGACAATAGTTGATGTTTCATCACTGAACTCATCATCAGCTATCACCTTGCAGGGTTGGGCAAATAATCCTGATGTGTGGAAACAGCTGATGTAGCTAGGAGTTTATGTGCATGTGTGTGCCTGTTTGAGAAATAAAGAAATACCAGTATAAGTTACATATTTCTTAAATGAGGATGCTTTTCTCATTTAGATAAGCTTTCTCTCTATATAAAGCATGCTTATGCCTTTTGAAAAAAGCAATCATTGAAAATAATTCAGTATGCTGATTGCTGAGGACATAATTGAGTAATGCATTTGTCATGTTCTTATGTTGCTTTATCTAACCTTTCATCACAGCTATGATTATAAACTCAAATATTATTCTATGGGTGGTTCAACATGAAGCAAGCAGGGGGGTTCTCAGAAAATATCTCTGTTCTAATTACTGAGTGGACTAAAAACATAGTTTGCATGTCTGACTATTGCCAGAGTGAATGCAACAGCAGTTGCAAGAATGTTATGTCATCAGATGTCTTTTACACCTTGACTTTTATTGCCTTGCATAATAATAGCCTGAGCATGTTAGTGAATTGTTGCATTTGTATTGTTAACAGAGATTTCTGAACAAGGCTTGTAAGGGTTTCAAATGTGGTTAATAGATACAAGTTGACCCTTTTTGCTTCGGTTGGTCGAAACAAGTGTTTTTGGCATTTTCCACTTTAATCATTATTTACTGTTGCACAAATGATCGGGAGTGAGTGATTAAAAACAGTGATTTATTTATTTCTATCTCAAGTATTAAGTCATCCAAAAATGTTCCTAGGTGTTCAGATTGGGTCACCTCAGGTCTTAGTTTTGAGACATACTAATTTTAGATCTTGAATTTACTTTTAATGTGCTTTAAGGTTTGTTAAGTTTGCCACCCTTCCTCATATTGGACAGTACTTCTATTTTGCAAATAGTCCTATTAATTATTCATGGTAGACAGACGTGATGTAAGGAACAATGTCAGAAATGGGTCTTTAAAAAATTGAAGGGGCTGGATGATTTAAGGGGATACATTGCCAGATTGAATCCATATGTTACTAATGATGGAAAGTTGTTTCCATCAGCTGACAGGTGAGTGGCGAATTGAAAATGACTTGGCAGTCCTAATGCTTTTCCTGGTAGTGAAGTATTCACATCTCACTAATTAGCATCCTTCTTGGCAGTCTGGCCTGAATGGACACTGTAAATTAACAACACTAGAATGATGGTGAGCCAGTAGGAGATGATCTTAACAGCTGCTGCATGTGCTGCACCTGTTCTGTTGATAAACATTTCTAGCCTTCAGTTTCCATCACACACTTTTCTTGACCATAAATTAATTTTAAAAAATATTTAAATTAAATTCAGGTTTTGTCAGAGAAAGAAAAAGGCTAGAAATACGGTCGGTACGGTTTACTATTTATTTAAAGTGGGCAGAATGTCGTAGGTGCTGAAACTAAAGGTGCTAGATGTGCTGTGCAGTCCTTGACTTGAAGTGTGTTTCATGATACACAGAGTTTACAGTTTGCTTCAACAGCTCTCAGCACCTCTGCTGTGTGAAATGCTCCTGCACCCCTGCAGATTTTGCCACTTTTGTTTACAAAAAGTTGGTGTAGTGTAATATGACCCTGTGTGTAGAGCACTCACGTATCTTCATCCTGCACAAACACAGTAGTAGTCCCCCCTTCCCAAGATGCTTATAATTACATTAAAATGCAAAGAAAACAACTCCGACTTTTATTGAAGGCACAAGCCAAAAAAAAAGAGAGTTGTAAGGAGAGTTTAGAATTTGTTGTGTTGTCTGAGGCTTTATTAGTGTACAAAGAACAGGGGCAAGCACAAGAGAAGAAGGCCAGGAGATGAGGAGCAGAGAGGAACATAAAGAGGTGACTGAGAGATGTGTAGATTGCAGAGAGGAAGTAGGTGAAAATGAAAGATGAGAGATGGGATGTTTTTGTACAGTGCCTTAAGGTGAGAACAAAACATTTAAACTTGATGTGAAAAGAAGCCAGTGTAGGTATTAAAAGAATGGAGTGCCTAGAAGAATGAAATTGAAATAAAATCAAATACTTTCAGAATAGACCAGAACATGAATTGTAGATTGCCATTATTAATTATCATGATTTATAATTATGGTAACACCTAGAGGCCTCTATGCACTGTGGAAAAAAATAGGACAGAGACAATCACTGTCCCAAACAGCTTGTAAGCTTAGTAAATAGTGATAATGAGTAAATAAGTGTTTTTTCTTCTTTGTATAGATTTTTCATATGGCTTGAGACTGTCCCTTCATGCAGATCGTTGATCATTATCAATGTTCCCTCTAACTTTTTCCATCCATGTTCAAAATAGGCACGTATGGATGTGCACCACCAGTAGAAACATGTGATACCAGATATGAGCAACTATGGAGGCCCTGTTAATCAGCTGGTTGACACCTTAATCTCTCGTGGGTGGCTGCCCAGGTGCACAGCTTACAGAGAACACTGGCCACTATTGCAGACACAAGTCTAATATTATCACCTCCCATGGGTGGCTGGTACGCTAGGCAGGGGAAGGCACTGACTTCCCAAACTGCCAGCCACCCCCACATTGCCCCCCAAATGCCTGTGGTAGGCATTCTGGAGTCAGAAGGTTGCTGCCCCCAGTGCCTGCCCTTCCTGTGCTCTCGGGCTGGGGAGACTGAAACCATGTGCCCTCTGTCCTTCCTATGCTTCGGGGCCAGAGAGGCTGAGGCCACATGCTGCCCGTCCTCCCCATTCTCTGGGCCAGGAAGGCTGGGGCACGCATGTGCATGCCCGCTCCCCTCCCCTTCCCTCCCATGTTGATGGGTGCCAGGGCCTTGGCAGAAGGGGCAGCGATGGGGGTTGGGGCTTGCCTCTTCCAGCCCTACCTCCACCAACCGCCTACGGCACTTCCCATTATTTTATGTGTACCTTCAGTTCAAATGTGGGCACAGAGACATGACCACAAATTGAGCTCATTGAAAAGAGACCACCCATATGAAAATATGGTTTTAAACATATTTTTTAATACATTCTACTTCTTAGAAGTTATATTATACATTGGGAAAAGTTTCATGAGGATTTTTTCAGGTTATAAAATGTAGTTTGGGATTTCTTTATCTTTTACTATATACTTTTAATTCTCTTCAGAATAGCCAATTGAAATCTCTACATTTTCTTGCTGAACAGTTCACTGTATGAATGATATACGGAGATAAAACTTAAAAAGCAACAAATAGTCTGGTAGCACTTTACAGACTAACAAAACATGTAAATGGTATCATGAGCTTTCGTGGGCACAACCCATTTCTTCAGATGACTGAGCTAAATTCATCATAGGTGTAACTCCACTGAAACCTCTTGACTCCTCTAAAGTTATACTGGGGATGACTTTGACCCATATAATTTACATATTGTATCAGAAGGATTTAAATGTTTTTCAATCCATATAATTTAAAATCAAACAATTACTATTAGGTCACAACTGTCTGTTTTGCATACCATATTCTTTCACAAATTATACATATTTGGCTTCTCATTCCATTGAACTGTGCTTTGTGAAATCTAAACAAGACAATGGAATAAGAAAAACTCTTGATATATTCCTTATTTCTACAAATGCATTTTTTCCCAATTAGCACTTTATAATATTAAATGTGATTTAAAAAAATATTTAGTTCCTAGAACTTATAAAAGTATTTCTCGCAAGATTGGTTGCCACTGAACTATCAATATAGCTCTCCTAAGGGATGATATTCCTCAAATTTCCTTAATGTACACTTTCAGTATTTCCAATCCTTGAACACCAGTAATCTGATCCGACTGAGTGAAAATGAAGGATAGGGGGGACCAAATAAATCTTCATGAGCCTTGAGAATTTTGCTGTTCATTCTGTTATTTTCAATGTGGGCTAAATTCACTCTGATGATATCAGTGGAATTTTAGTGGTCTGATGCCAAAGATGAATATAACCATTTTAGGTCTTAATTCTGAGAAATTTCCCAAAGATTAACATTTTTCATTTGGAGATACATAAGTGAAAATTAAAGAACCAAGGAAGATGATGATGTAAACTGAAAGAGAAAAAGTGAGGAAACAAATGGAAGGGAAAGCAGCAGATATACTTTATCTGCATGTAATGCTTGTCATATTTTTCTAGAGAAAAGTGAATAAAACTTCTAATATTAACAAAGAGGAGAAAAGGACTAATTAATTCCTATATTGCCTTTTGTGTATGTGGGGTTCTTTAGGCACATATTTCTCACTAGGGATGCAAAGCAGCAGATTGCACACAAGATTTGAAAACAGAAGCTGAAAGATCCCTGTGGAGTGCAATTTGTTTTCTGTTAGAGAAAAATCTGCATATGAAAATTAACAAAACTGGCTCTTTACTTATTGTAATCTATTTCCCTATTATATTATTTAACCCTGGCTCCATTTCTGACATTGAATTTTGTTCTACAGAGAACCACTATTTCCCATTGACAAACATACCAAATGTTGGGAGTAGTGGATAGAGCTTCAGTTGAAGAAGTTTCTTACAAAAATTGCAGTGATTGTGATGTAAAGAATCTTTGAAATATTTTGCTGTAGTTATGCAGGAAAAGAGGAAACATTTTAACACTTCACTATAACGTAAAGTTAATAGTTTTCTCAGGCTAGTTAAGGGTAGGGCTGAAGGGTATGGACTGGAGAAGAAAGGGTGGTCAAATGTTACAATTATTGTTGTTTACTATTAAGCTAGCCCCAAAATTCTCATTTATTTAGTTGCTTATTATTTTACCAACCTTTAACTCGTAAGGGTATGTCTAGACTACAGGGTATTTTCAAAAAAAGTGGCTTTTTTACGAAAACTTCCCCTGCATCTAGATCATCTAGATTGCTGACACGTTCTTTTGAAAGTCAATCGAAAGAACAAGGCAGTTTTTCAACCGTGGAAAACCTCGTTTTATGGTGAATAACGCCTTTTTTCGAAAGTGCTCTTTTTCAAAAGAGAGTATCCAAACTGTTTGGGTGCTCTCTTTCGAAAAAGTGGCTTGCTTTTTCGAAAGTACTGGTTGTAATCTAGACGCTCTTTTTCGAAAGAGGCTTTTTCAAAAGTATCTTTCGAAAAAGGCTTGCAGTCTAGATGTAGCCTTTGAATTGAATTTTTAAATGTTGGGTGTCTGCCTTTGAATATTTTTAGAAAAAATTTGTCAAAATGGGGTATCCAGTGTTTATAATAACAAGGCTAAGAAAACACACTATTTTGCTCATGTTAGAAATTCTGGAGACCCTGCCTTTGAATAATTCTTGCCCTCCGTTCTTTGGCTTCTTTGATTTTAGTAGATACTCTTCAAAGATTCCATCCTCAGTGAGCCTGCTCAGTCCTCTCACAACTCCTAGTTGTGCCAACCAAACTACACACACCATCCTCACAGTGTCTGAGCATGCTCTTCCAATTTAGGATTACTGGGGCAAAGCTGGACCTTCCCTATAATAGCTGCTTCCAGATACTACGGATTGGGGCGAGGGTGGGTATTGGAACCAGTCAAGGTGAGGAGGGAAAGGAGTTTGGGACATTGAGTGTAGCTATACTAGGGCTTAAGGAGGGGGAAAGTAAGTGGGACTGGGACTGGGTGATCAAGGAAAGTGGGACTAGGAAGTAGGGAGAAGAGGAACCTTGGACTGGAAGGTGAGGAGAGGTTGGGACTGGCTGGGTGAGGAGGCTGGCACTTTTATGACTCTCTGATGCAGTGTTCCTTCTAAGATGCACAACAGCACAGCTTCACAGGTGATTAATCAGCCCCACCCAGGCTACGTCTATACTGCCGGCTTTTTTCAGAAGAAACTTTTGTGGAAGAGGTCTTCAGAAAAAACTTCTTCTGAAAGAGCCACACTGCCAAAGTACATCGAAAAAGCAATCTGCTTTTTCAAAAGATAGTGTCTGTATTGAATGAACGCTATCTCTCATTTCAGCTGTGATTACCATAGACGGAATGGCCACCAGGGCACCAGTGCTTTTTCCTCTTTCCTCTGCTTTTGAAAGAACTCCCTCTTCCCCGTCCACACATGCCTTTTTCCGAAAGAGCTCTTTCACAAAGAACGCTTCTTCCTCATAGAAAGGGGTTTACCAATGTTGGAAAAACCTCTCTGTTCTTTCGATTTTTTTTTCCGAAAGAACGCGATTGCAGTGTGGATATGAATGAAAATTTCCCTAAAAAACTCTGTAGTGTAGACATACCCCCCTGTCAGTCAGCTCATGCATGGAGCCCTGAGCCTCTGACTGGGTGGGCTGATTAGTCACCTGTGAAGCTGTGCCACCATGCAGCTTAGAGAGAACTCTGGTCTGGGGGTGCAGGAAAAACATTAAGGCTGCGTCTAGACTGGACAGTTTTTGCAGAAAATCATCTGCTTTTCCGCAAA
>CM057846.1:55449063-55459696 GCA_030068395.1 Apalone spinifera | reverse complement strand
GCGGAAATACTTTTAACGGAAAAGTATTTCCGCAAAATCATGCCAGTCTAGACGTAGCCTATGATTGGATGAGCCACTGGAGTATACGGGGACTGTTTGGAGAGGGAGACAGGGAGTAAGTGTGAGACATGCATTGAGGGAGAAGGGAGACAGATTGTATAAGGAGCATGGAAGGATGGGCAAGAAGAATAGGGACAAGGCATTCTGGTGGGAGCGGAAATAGGGACTTGTTGGGAAAGGAGACAGATTTATGGATGAAGAGACTGGGAATGTTTGCGGGGGGAGGGGTGAGATTGGGATTCAGAGAGTGAGCCCAGCAGAAGAGACTAGGCCCTGGTAGGGCAAGGATACTAGGACTGGTATGTACAATCTTAAATCAGCCCCTTTTTGTGTTGTGTAGTTGGAGGTGAAAGTAAGTGGGCACACTCTGGTGCGCAGCTCTGGCAAGATCTGGCTGAGCTGCAGAAAATGCCAGCAAGGAGCTATTTAAAGAATTGGCAGGGCCCCAGGTTGCAATAGCAGAGTACCTGTAAGAAACTACTTTCTTCACAAGAATTTCATTCTGGCCATTTTGTAACTTTTGAACGCTTGAGTTTGTAACCTTAGTGATGTAATTTTCTTGTGTGATATGCAACTCTTTGAATACTTACACTGGCTTCCTTTCACATTATCTTCAAATTTCTCCCTTTCCCTCCAGGCCAATAAGATGCTCTAGATCAGGGGTGGGGAAACTCCAGCCCACAGAACAGATCCATCTTAATTTCATCCAGCCCACAGCAAGTCTGTGAGCCAGAAGCCCTGAATCTTATAGTTCCCCCTCTCCTCCATAGAGCTGGAACTGCGAGCGCTGGTTTGTGGTAATCCAGGAAGCTCCGTGCACTGCCCTCGCCTGTGGGAGCTGTGGTGGTAGCATCTGCAGGTGAGGGCCTGCACCCCTACCCTCTGACTCAATCCTGCAGCCGCTCCAACACCCTAACTCCCACCCAGAACCTATTCCCCCCCACTTCTGCCCTGAGCTCCCTTTCGCATTCTAAACCCCTTGGCTCCATACCAGAGCTCTCTCCTGCATCCCTTCATTCCTAGCCCCATCACAGGCTTCACAGGTGTCTCTCAACAAAGATGAGGAATTGCTTCACGCATTGTTCCTGCCAATGCAGAACCCTGATTGAGAATACAGCAAAAGAGCTGTAACATTAATTTGACTACTTTTTCTCATCACAGATGTTGTTTGATAATCAAAGATAAGATTCTGTTGGAACAGCAGCTACTGTAACAAGTGCTCTTCATTTCCTAAATGTAGAATTTAAATAATGCTCGTTGGAATATTTTAATATATAGGAACTAGAGTGAAAATGATTTGCCTACTAGATCATACCACTGGCCAGTCAAGTCTGGATTATATTTTGCTTCCAGCGGTAGCAAAAAAAAAAGGAAATTCAAGGGAAGACAAGTTCACCCCATCCCACAAGCACCTGCAACAATGCACTTAGCCAGTAGAGAAGTATTATACATGTGTGTGGGAGAGGGAGGTGGTGCGGAGAAATCCTTCCTGCCCTCTGCAGTAATAAGTTTCTGCCTTGAAGCATAAGACTTGATTGCTTTTCTTTGGGCTGATGATTCAGCAGGAGTGTAAGATTTATAAGAGCTGTGGTGCCACTCTTGTTTAGGTTGTGTCAAGTATTTCATTATGAATGCCTGTATGTACAAACCTACTTCTCTCTGAAAGAGTTTATGGCTGTTAGATGAGGATTGTATTTTATTGCAAAATTCCCCCAAAGTTGGGTCACATTTATTATTAAGTATAATTTATTATTAATTATCATAATAAAAAGGTAGATGAGTTTTAATTTTCATGGGTGCATTGAACCGTATGCTTTTGTATTTTTAAAGAGAAATATTTTGAAACACCTGGACTAATAGATGAACTTTATAAACTCAATAATTATCTGCACATGCTCTTTCCATGTTTCATTAGTATGATGTTTACATCATTCCATGTAATAATTTTGTTGTATTATACTATATATAAAGTCACAACAGCATAGCATAACTATGCTAAAACATGGTAAATATATTATTACAAATATTTACATTCTATGTGGTAATTTAGCAACATAAATATATGATAATCAGTGAAAACTTACCTATACTAAACAAGGAAATTCTCCCACAAAAATCTATTCAAAATTACCATTAGGTGTGTGTGGAAAATAAAGCACAGCTAATTGAAAGGTATTATCTCATTATCCAGTTTCAGCAAAGCAATAATTTTGCTCTTCCATATTATACAGTTTGTAGCTACTGGAACTTAATTTTTTTTACTGTGATTTTCCTCATTTTTAAAGCTGATTAGAAAAACTTTGCTTTTATTGCAAAGGAAAATGTGTCAGCCAGTCTACTGAAACGCTTCCTTGAAACATGTCAATTTTGCAGAAATTTTGTTTTGGAGAGAAAAATGACTGTTTCATTTTTAATTATATACTAGCATTTTTAAAAGTTAAAATTGAAACTAAACATTTGGATTTTATTATGAGTTCAAAGTGTCAAATTCAATAGAAAAAAAATCTTTTAACATGTTAGACCTTTTCCTATTTCCATTAGTGGCAGGTGCAGAGCTGTTATTGACTTCAATGGGAAAGAGATCGGGGCCTTATGGCAAACAAACATCTTGTTTCTGGTTGCCATATAAGAACCAAGACCAATCAATTAGCATAACTGCCAAACTTATGCCAAACCACAACAATACTAATTTTTCAGCTGTTATCAGCTGATGTATACCAAGAATGACACAAATCATTGTAACCGCATTGTGATACGTAACACCTCAGCTCATATACTCAGACATGTAAAAGAATTTTCATACAATATTCTACTGCCCAAGATGCTTCTTTTGCTAACTCATTCAGTGTTATACATATCAAGTTCCTTATATTTTACTTAATCTGGGAATAAATTCAAAACGTTTTCTAAATACTTGGCTAATAGTTGCCATTTATTGCGAGCTATCAGAATGTGTAAAACAGCCTTTAAAACAGCTCCAGCCAATTAATTCTAATTTTAAAACTCCAGTTTGGAGTTTTGAAAGTACTGACATGCAATTTATAAAAGGCTTTTCGGATATATGAACTCTACCTGCCAATGCCATTTGTTACGACTGCTACTTAATTCTTCTTTTATTCAAATTAAATACCTTCTAGTTATTCAGAAACTGTGAATTATGTTGCCACTTCTTGTGATTGTCACACTAGTTAATTAGCTCTTGGCATGCCTGATGTGTCTGGAGAGATTGGAAAAATGATTTGTAATTGTTCACAGAAGTATGAAGAGGCACTTGAAATAAATAAAGCTACCCAAATGTGGAAAAATAGATGTGTATTTCTATCTAATTTAGGTGTAAGGTTTTATTTCATCAGCAGAAAATAGAAAGGCTCATTTGTTTTACGTACAAAATATAGGCTCACTATTGCTACCTTTACCGGAGCTTAGCAAGGTCATAAAACACTAGGAAAACTGTAAAAAGAAAAATAGGATTTTATAGAAGCAAACTGCCAAATAAAATTTGTAAAGAGTTCCTCCTCTAAGACCTTTGGCATAGCATTGATTCTCTACTAATGTTATATTGTGTTAGAATGGAGAGATTTAAACCACAGACCAAAGTTCATAAAGTGGGACCTTGCACGCTTAAATGTATAGGGCTGGGTTGTGGGTCCCTTTTAGGAAGTTACTTGTATCTCTTGTGGCACAAAGTAACCTTAAAATTGGCCTAAGCAGCTTGCAGATGATTCACCTGTAGCTGGTTCTGCATCACTGTCCATCCCAGTCTGTGGTAGAAGGGCGAAGTTTGTGAAGGGATGCTGGCAGGAACCTTGAGAGGTCACTGGTCCAGCCCCTGATGTTGAGGCAGGACCAACTTTACCTATACCATAAGGTAGAAGGTACTGTGCTTCAATGACGTATGGTAGTCTGAACACCTTTTTGGAGCTGTTGCAAGTGATCATAAATTAGAGAAGTTCTGAAGATGTTTTTACTTTCACCTGGGGCTGAAAAGGCCTCTGACAGCCCTGGGTCTTGAGGGAGGACAGAAGTAGCAGGAAGTCACCCTCCCTCCTGCGTTTAGTGCAGATTATCTAGACCCCAAAGATTGTAAACCATGGAGTTTTGATGAGTTGTTTAGTCTCTTCTGTAGGAGAATAGGTGGTAGGATGTAGGTTAATACTTTAAGTGGTGTATTTTTGGTGATTGTGGCTTCCTTTAGCAAAGATGGAGCCAAATTCTGCTCAGTGGGTAATGTTAAAACAATGGTATTTTTTTATCTGAGGAAGGGGTACAGGATTTTCTTACTTGTTTCTGCTAGAATTAGGAAAAAAGTGATCCAGGATATAAGTGAGCTCTGTTTGTTTGTTTGTTTGTTTGTTTGTTTGTTTGATTGATTGATTGATTGAAAGGAATTAAATGCTTCATTCTTAGCACAGTGGTTACCACAGTTGCACATTATATCATGAGGGAAAGCAGGCCATATACAATATGCGCCTACATCTCCTGAACATGAATAGAAGATACCTGCATTGAACTGATAGAATAAGAGAACTTATTAGTTAAAAACTTCAGAGACCCAGTTGTTCTGTGTCTTAATCTCCTAAAGAATCATATAACTAGGAGAGAGAATGCCAAATGCTGGGTTAATGCAGAATTTAACATACTGCAGTAGTGGTGTCAGATAATTAGCCTGGCAGCACAATAGATTTTCCAATAAAATGGATGGCATAAGCCATTTATTTTTTATTTTTTTTATAGAAGACATTGTAAAATCAATCTGAAAATAAAATATCAAACTCTATAGCATGCTTGAAATTTTGGTTACCTTGGTTCAGAATTGTTTCAGGCTCATTTTCCTTCAGTGCTCTTCTTCACCTTAATTCTGGCTTGCTTTGAAAAAAGTAAGCTGCCAGTGAGTGGTTCATTAATACCTTTAATGTGATCAAGAAGTGCAGTGTCATGTGGAGAGAGTATTTTCACAAATAGCTGTTTCAAACAACTTTTAGATTTAGAGTGTTTTATTGTTTGAATTCTTCCGTTGATTAACCATCCTAGCAACAGCATCATGAATTTTTACAGATTCCCATTCTGTGGTCACACGGACTCTAGTTTAGAACAAAGGTACTGTACATGAAGATGAGCAAAATAATTCACATTTATTATGTAGTGCTTTTTCATATTTAAGGCGCCTTACACACTTTACTGTTTAAAATTTGTATTGTATCCAGCGAAGGTTGAGGCTTGATTTTGCTAGCTGCTGCCATTAGAACACAAGTGACATACAAAGAGTTGGGGAGAAGTATATAATCAAATATATTACAACATTTATTTACACAGATATACTTTCAGTTTTATATATAATTATTTTATCTCTATATAATATCTAACAAACCCCATTTGTCCCTCAGTATCTCTTTAGTTGTCCGATTTCTTATGGTTGACGTAGAAATGGATGATAATGGGAGATTTAAAAGAGTGGGCTGTGAGTTTCCCTCTCTACATGAAACTTCACAATCAACCTGTAAGATTCTTTAAGGACTATGGGAAAACTGAAGCAGAAAATGGAGGGACTAGTGCATAGTCCAAGCTGGCATCTGAGGCAAAAATAGAGTTTAAGGCTTTCTTATTCTGAATCATGTGCTTGATCCTACATCATCCAAGTCAACAGTTTTTCCAATCAGTTGATTGGAATCAGGATAAAGTCCTATGTGCGTTAAAATACAAGACTGAGCCACTTTCAAGTACTGGTATAATGACTGAAATAATGGATATGATAATGACCAGGTAATTCTCTCAAAGCATTTAAAACAATTTTTTTATATAAAATTGGTGTGAAATGCCCAGAGTTTAGGATGGGTAGAGCCCTGCATGGATACAAAATTTGTATCTGCATCTGTATCCACAAAAACGAGTTGCAGATATTCACATTGACAATTAGGAATGTAGATCCCCACAGAAATAAAGTGGATATCTACACATTTTCAGGATTCTAGAAGCAAAATTTGTATCCCCATCCATATCCACAAAAATGAGCTGTGATTAGCCATATTCACATCTGTGGATATGGACACCTGTGGCTATAAAGTGAATATCCACAGTTTTGCATGGCTCTAAAGATGGGCACTTAATCAATCAAAACAAATTACACAGTGTCTTTCACCCAAATCAAACTGAACTACCAACCAGTTTAGCACTGTGTAGCAAATAGGGCTGGGTAACAGTTTTGGATAGAGAGCGCAGAATGTCCTGTTCACATGAAACTGCAGTGCCTTCTGAAATCCCTGCAAAGAGAGAGGATGGGGGAGAGTGTGGGACAATCTTTTTTGGAGAACTGGTATAAAAATAATAACCTGCCAATATTGATAAGGTGGAGTCTGTCTGCTAGCACAGCAAACCTGGTCTTGCTTCTGTTGTTAAGTGGTCTATGTCCTGCAGTAAGCAAATGAGTCTTAAAATCCTATCATCCTTGGACAGGCAAAGGTTTTATTCAAGCCACAGCAGGAACTCTGAGTAAAAATGTCCTGGGGCTGCAGAATTCCCTTCCTTCCCCACCCCATTTCTCTACTTACTTTATGTCTTAATTCCTAGTTTTTCTATTCATTCCTTTTTCTTACCTTGCCATAATGTGCCTCTTCCCTGTTGCATTATAAAGAGGTCAAAGGCATTTTAAAATGGATGACTGCACCAATACAGGAGGATATGCGAGACAAGGGAGTACACTGTGACTGAAGGATGAAATGACACATAGTTTGGCTATCACTGCAGAGACGGCTTGGATTGAAGTGAAATGTAGGAAAGGCACAAGCGCAATCACAGGAAACTATTATAGATCTCCAAGGGCAGAATGAAAAGGCAGACCAGGAAACATGTATGCAGATAGAGGAAGCGGCTTGTAAAAAGGCTAGAATGTTAATCACAGGGGATATATTCAAGGCTCATCAGAGAATAAATTGCAGCAACCTTTATTGGATTTGAGGTGGGAGAGGCTTTAGAAGGAATTTGCACATGCCGTATAAAAACTTAAAGATGTTACTTGAAAGAAATCAGTCAGCAGATAGATATACATTTTTGTTCCATTAAAAGGCAGATAGGTTATTAACACAACTGACACACAAGGACCAGAAGCAAGAGGGTAAAAGCAAGGCAGTTGAAGGGGACAGAAGTAAATAGTGAATTTGCTGTCCTATACAAATGAGCCCATGCCATGTTTGTACCATGAATGCTCCTTCTGCTTTTTGTGTTCTGTATAGCTGATTCTTAGACGTCTCCCTACAGTTAGGTCTGTGTATGTGAGTGACATAGGGTTTCACCCAAGGGTGCAGCTACACAGCAGGGCTTAACTCAAAATAAACTACACAAAATGAGCTATGTCAATTGTGTAGCTTATTTCAAAATTTGGAGCATCTACACAGCACTTATTTCGAAATAGGGATCTCTTCCTCCAACTTCCCTTACTCGTTGTACAATGAAGGTTACAGGAGTCGGAGTAAGAAGTCCTCCAGCTTGACAGTATTTCAATATTATTTTAAAATAACTGCCTGCTGTGTAGATGAGGACTAAGTTATTTCAAAATAACGTTAGTTATTTCGAAATAATGTTGCTGTGTAGATGTACCCCAATTCTCATTAAAGTCAGTGGGAAGCCTCCAATTGACTTGTATGGAAGTTGGGTTGGATCCTTTAGGAGCAGAACCTTAGCTGCTACACATTGTGCTAGATTCTATAAGATTTGGTAAACAATATGAACACTCCAAGAGACAAGCAGGAAAGTATTTTGTAAGTATGTGAAGGAAGAAACTGCAATATATTATAGAAAGTCTAAGCGCCATCATATTCAGAAAGACTATTTGAAAAAGGGATAAGAGATCAGCCTCAATGGAGCTTCTGCATATGTTTTCACTAATCTTAAACAAACTGTTATATTTGGCAGGGTGCCATGGAAATCAGAGGGTATAATCTAATAGCTGGGATATTAGGACCTATAAATGTTTTAAGTATGCAGGAGGGAATAAACATATGGAATACATTACTTTGCAGGGCTGTTCAAAGAATACTGGTAGGACAGCTTCAAGGCACAGGGTGAAAATAAGGAAGAAGTTGGAAACCATCTTAATTCCCTGCTTTCTGTAACATTTTCTGTAATCCAGTTATGTTAGATATTCCAAAACCATGTCTTTAAGCTGCTTCAAAAGCAAAGCAGTACCAGTCTGAACAGTTTTCTTTATGTAGCTATTGATATGCCTGCCAGCAACACAATATCCATCAAGCCAATACATTTGGATAACTTTAAATATCAGGACAGAGTCCTGGAGGTGGACTCTATTCATTGGGACCGAGTGCAGGGAGCAGAGCACCAAAGTGATGTGTTCACTGCCACTCGTCTGGCTGAGCAGAAGGGTTTTGTATTTGTACCAGTTGGAGCACTTCAGAGTGTGTCGGAGTTTAAAAAGGGCATGTGTAGGTCTGACTTGCAGTAAAACTCTAGATCATGAATGTATGGATCAGTGTCCAGTTCTGTGTCTGATAGGGTGAGGTGCAATTTTCTGGCCAGCTGTAGATGGTAACACTTTTTGTTACCATGTCTGTTTAGCAATGAGAACAAGTCCAAATGGACCCCAAAGCTTCAAACTGGCAATATGAGAGAAGAAGCTTGTGATAATGGGGAGAGGACAAGGCAAGTAAAGTTATTCCTTCTTACGGACAGCTGTTCTTCAACCTGGTGCTGATTTTTGTACCTGGGATATGGTGCTTGTTTATCAATTCTAGATTACATATGGGGTAATGGGCAGGAAGGAAAAAAATAAAATAATAAATCAGTTGGTACTCCAATGATGTCAGAAATGTGAGAACTTCACTGTTGTGGTTTATTGGATTACAGGGAAGTAGATAGATTCACAGAATGATTTATTGTTGGGCTATGCAGGAAGAAGGACTGGAGATATTGGATGTGATTTAATTAGGCCTCAATGTTGTTGTTAACTGTCTGGGAATGCCCAGAAGATAAAAGTACACAGTGCAGGTAATTTCACAATCACTTCAATATATATATATATATGGGGTCTTCTTTCAGCCCCCCCTTCCAATCCTGGTCCTAGCTTACCTGCTTTGGAGACCTTACCATTCCCACCTCAAATGATGGTTAAGATGGGCTATAAAGAGGAGCAGAAGGGCTGGTTTCCTGCCATGCTGGTCATAGGAGCCATAGCTCCAACACCCGGTTCCACAGCAACATTTCCACTACTTTGACAAATACCTCCTTTGTATGCTTTACCAAGCTATTCCATCCGATCACTGTCTCCCGTCCCTAAAGAGAACCTGCACTGGGCATCACCCTTGGAGAGGTGCCAGCAATTAGTTTGGCTGCCTCCTCTCAACCCTTCCCTCTCTCTCCCCTCCCCCCCCACATGTAGCCAAGTTCTGGGGCATCTTCTAATGCCCTTTATTATCATACAAAAATGAGTCAACCCCCAGATTTGCAGGTGGGCCCCATCCTCCTTGAATAGTTCTGATGCCTCATCTGCTATGTCCAGATGTGAAATTACTGGTTCATCTGTGATGCCCCCATAAATGTGGCCACTTCCCTATTCATTACCTCCTAATCCATGTTGACCTGAGGGGCCTTCACAGCTCTCTGCCACACTCTGCATTACAGCATGTTGGATCATACAATTTTTACTCCCGGGAAATGTCCCTCTTAGCTCTGACATTAACTATATGCCTTTTCAAATTCCCAAATCACTGCCACAGTTATATCTGGTGTCCACTCAGAGGTCCCCCAGTGTACAGAAAGGGCATCTGCTGGTGCCATAACACATCCCTTCTCCAGTGCCAGTTCAGGACTGAGTCACTACTGAGACCCAGCTGCAATCCTGTAGACAATGTGGACACCAGCCTATGTATTCAGTAAACCGTATTGTGCAGATCCATGCCACATCCTTTCTGGCCTACCTATCCCCATTTGGAATGAAAATATAAAGGAAAACTAATACAGATTCCCCACTACAGATACATTCTTTAGGCTTCTGAATGACCCATTGTTTGAATTGCTCTTGCCCCCTATACCTGGCTAAGATGCTATTGTTGCCATCCCAATTCTGAATGAGTGAGTCCCAATAGCATCAGTATCCTTCTCAGCACTGTAAACAGACTTGTTTATTGTGAGAGGACCCCTGTCACCATGAATAAAGAAGAGCCCATCTCTCCCTCGTTTTATCACCATGTATGTCCCCACAGCCTCTAGAGGGCAAATCCTCCCCAACTGGATTCTATCTGACCCCCTGGAACTGTTTTTGACGTCCTCAAGTTTAATGTAACTGTGTACCTCTCCCAGTGTATATCCCTCAGTTTCAAGGCCCTTCCAGAAGAATCCCTACAGGACTCAGCTAAAAGCTCACTGAGCCTCAAAACTCAAAAAAACCCAAAACAAACAAACAAACAAAAAACCCATTACCAGAAATGCAGCCATGAGTAAGGCCACCTCCTGTCCTCAGCAACACCAGAGCTTGAAGTGTATTAGCAGAATGGGATGATGTGTATCATCCCTACTTCCAAGGGAAGTAGTGGGGGCAAAAGATCTATCTGGCTTCAAGATGAAACTA
>CM057846.1:55429022-55447502 GCA_030068395.1 Apalone spinifera | reverse complement strand
ACACCAGGAGTGCTAGAAGTAAGTTTTACAGCACAAAGGCACATGAGAACCTGAATGAGGAGTCTACATGGCAAACTGTGTAGACAAAGATAAGAGTCTACATGACAATTTGTGACAGACTAGGAGTCTCCATGAACTTGAGATAGGAGGCATTGTAAGGGTCTTCATTAGAGTTAAGATGATTTCTCTGTTACAGAGAGAGAGAGGCCTGGAAAACTTTTAACCCTTGCAGCAGTTTTCTTTTAGAGAGTTTTGATTTCCTGCATAGTCCCCCCCTTAGACACAATTGGAGTTATTTGATTTTTCCTCCCACACCAAGCAGACCTGTTTTGCAGCTGCTGCAAAATCTTAGTGGTGCACACCTTCCAGCAGCAAGCTGGTCAGTGTCCCTACCCAGCCATACCTCTGGCTGGATGTGGTGTAGTCATTGCCTATGCAAGGCAAAATTTTTAGGATACAAATTAAGTTTTAGTTTACAAATGTAAGTACATTTTAAAACTAGGGTTGCCAGGTGTCTGGACAGTCCAGTATTTGAGCTTTCTGTTTGGGAAACAAATTGAGAAAATATAAATGTCCAGTATTTTCTAAATAAGATGTAATGTAGATTGTGATGTAATGTCAATTGTGTCTGGTATTTTTGTTGAAACCATCTGGTAACCCTATTTAAAAATGAAAATCAACTTTAAAAATGTATCCATGTGATTCATAACAGAGGGAATTAATTTTATTTCATGATATATGAGCATATTATAGAAAGGGGTTCTTTCCATCCATACATAGTTTTCATAAAAACAAAATCTGTTTCTAAATTAAACAGTTTCTGTTTCTAAATTTACCAATGTAAACTATTCTTTGGTATGGGCAGAGTCAAAATATGGACAAACTACACATTTAAGCACCTACCACCTTTAAAACATTTTTCCCATCAGATTTTTAACGATTAGTGTTAACATATCTCTGAAGTGGGAGCAACTCAGAGATCATAGGATTGTAGCAATCCCACTGTGCTGTAGGCCTTTTATGTTCACAACTGCCTTCCTTCTCCGGTACAGAGGCAGCTCTTCTGTTTCTTGTCTCCTTCCTTCTTAAAGCCCACCTCTGTATTTCTATCCATCCCTTCAATCAGGTATGCACAACTCCTCTCCCATATACAGCTGGCACATCGCAACAATAGCTCCCCTCAGGTGGCCAGTCAACTGCTCCTAATGATTCCCCTGATAGCTCTTCCACTTGCTACTGCTGCTTTCCCATCTACCACCTGCTTGACTCTCCTTCCCCAAACACATCATCTGCTTTCTCCCACGGTATTCTGTATCCTCCTGTTTTCAGGAGTCTCTCCACTTCCACACAGCAACTGCTGTCTACCCAGCTCCCTTGTCCAGCTCAAGTCCAACAGCTAAGGCTAATTCTATTCTCATTATCATCATCATAATTGAGATGACCATGTATTGTCCCACCCCAACTTCCTGCTCTACCATATCCTTGTCTCAGGCCTCATATATTGACAAGTTAGTATTAGAGATGGGCTCAAACCAACATTTCAAATCTGAATGACCTGCTAAAATATGGAGTCTGAGCCAAACGTTGGCCCTATTGTGCCCATGTGGGGACCTGTTGATGTCACCACATCTGTGTGGCTCTTCTTGCAGGTCCAGTGTCTTATGGATCCTATATGTTTCAGAGATTGAACCGAAATGCTGAAACCAAACACCTCCAGGCTTTGGGAAAACTTGGAATCACACCAACTTTTAATCTGAAATCCCTCCCTACTTGTTATCTCTGCAGACACAGTGGGTGTGCATGTGTGCATACATAATATAAATCTCGTATCTATGGACTCATCCGGGTTGAATTTGACCAGAATTCATGTTAATCTAAAATACTGTCTGAATCTTCTTTCCAAGAATGTAGCAGTCTAATGCAGGGGTTTTCAGACTTGGTTCGAGATCCTGCTAGAGAAAGCCCCTTGTGGGCCCGTGAAAGCTCCACAGCCATGGAGCCTTGCAGCTCCCATTGACCGGAAATGGCAAACTGCAGCCAATGGGAACTGCGTGGCTGTGGAGCTTTAGAGTAAACAAAGCATTGCAGGTCTTTTCCTGGCGGGTCTGTGACACAAGTTTGAAACCCCCTGGTCTAATGTATACTTTTAAAGGCTATCCTATGACTGTGAAGTCAGAGCTCCTTGACTGCTAGTAGATTAGTCAGTCGTTCATGAGCTGGTCCAGAGAATGAAACTGGCCTACTGAAGGTTGTCAGAAAAACAGCATCCTGCCTCTTTGTGAGTTTGTGTGTTTCTGGATTAATTATCCAGAATACAGTACATTAACCAAGGGAGGTTTGGACTGTGTTACAAAGAGAACTACTAAAAGGTAGGAACTCAGGAGCATATATACAGCTGACACGCATCTGTTAACTTATATACCTGGTTCTGTGCTCTTATGAAGAATACATGGTCTAGCCATGTGTTAAGATGCTGTTTACAGTATGTAAACATAGATGTAAGAGGTGAAAAAATCATATTCCTTTATGGAATCAACAAGTTGATTAAGTCAGTCCATTAATGAGTCTCTTTTTTCCAACCCATATTCAGAACTATTACAGCCAATATAGCATATTCCCATTTATCTGAAACCTTACCTCCATTATCTGAATTGTTCCTTGTCCCTGCCTCCCAAATAACTGCCTGCATGCAACTCCTGCCACTTGTGCCTAGCTGCCCCCTTACACCTCTGCCATGGAGCTCCTCTTCTCCTGGCTGATGTCATAACTCTGACTCTGTTATGGGCCCAGTTCCCGCTTCCAGGATCCAGTACTGAGGCATGCATGTGCCATGCAGTCTCAGAAGGACCCAGGAATTAGGGAGTCTGCTGCCTGGTTGTTACTGTGCACATTTAGTGAGTCTATGCCCTCCTGATTGCCTGGAGGATATGGATTTCATTCAGCTATGTGAATAAATGGGAGATGCTATCAAATGTTTAAATGCATATAGCAGGATGGCACTTTGCCTCAAAGCCCCAAATTTCCTAGACCTGATCTTGAGCACAATGATGTTAATGGAAAGACTCTTCAAATGGCTGTGGGATGAGGCCATTTCTAGACAGGAATTGGAGCATTGCAGAGCAAACACCACAAATATCTCTTGGATTACCTAGTCCTCTAACAAATACAGCCACTCTTACAGTGACATTGATGAGCTCAATGATTGCTTTGCCTAGTCCTCCTTGGGCAGAAGGAAGATGCTGGGACAGTAATGCAAGTCCTGTGAAGATAGTGGTGGAGAGTACTAAATGGCATGTGCCCTGAAAGAGTGAAAGTCCCTATATGGTTTCCCCCAAGAGAACCATAGCAGAAGACTCTGATATGATTAAATGTGACTAAAATTAGGAGAACTATTTCCTCCTTTTCAGCATTCCATCACTTTAGTGTCATTAATTTCTTATCAGGGAATGGTTCAGTTCTCTTTCCCTCATCCTCCCCAGTGTAATGATTTTTTGCCATCTTAATAAGTTACAATGAATATGCTGTATTAATGGGAAGCATCATTAAAGAGTGTAATTTCTGAAAAGACTTAACATATTTCACAATTAAGAAGGCATTAATTCAAGGTCTTTTTCAACAAGTAAACAGTCCAGATGTTTTCCCTCATGATATTTTCTGTCCTGGTGAGAGAGACGTTTGAGTTTTTTCTGTCTGTATTTGTGTGTGGGTTTTTTTAAACTTTTCTTCCTGAGGTGTACACTCATTTGGTTAAACCAGCATTATCTAGTCCTGTAACCTGCCTGTTTTTCCCCCCCCAGCTGCAGAGCTCCGGCCCCAGCTGCAGGAGTCTGGCTCCGCAGAGATCTGCTCCAGTTGCTCAGCTCTGGCCATGGTGCTCCAGCCTGGCAGCAGTGGGGATGGGGACAGGGCTGGCTTGAGCCATTCCTGCGCCCCAGGCAGCAGGCACGCGACGCATGCGCAGCTCCACCCCTGGGTGCAGGGCGCATGGCACATGTGCGGCCCCGCCCTCCGGCACGCTGCTCACTTTACAGCTGCCATCGGGCGTGCGGTGCCTGATGGCAGCTGTAAGGGGTGCCGTGTGGCCCCTGGGCATGTGGCGCCTGATGGCAGCTCTAAGGGGCACCGCGCGGCCAGGCATGCGGCGCCCCTTATAGCTGCCATCAGGCACCCCCCATAGGTTGGCGCCCCGGGCAGCTGCCGGGCTAGTTACCCCCCTCCCCCCCTTAATCCAGCCCTGGATGGGGAGAGCCCTGGGGGGGCTGAGGCAGCAGTGGGAGCAGGCTAGAGCCCTAGCCTGGTGACAGCATGGTCACAAGGGGAGGGGCCTTCCCTCGTCCTGGCAAATCCCCTTGTTTGGGACCAGTCAGGTCCCGAGGGTGCCGGACCAGCGAGGTCCAGCCTGTATTTGAGAGTGCTCAGTATTGCTCGGAGCTCAGTATTGTGGTGCTAATTTAGCAAAGCAGTTAAGTATAAATCCCCTTGACAACAAAGGGCTTTGCTGAACTGGCACGGTGCATAGTAATTCCATTGAACTCAGTGGGTCTGCTTATGTGAGTAAAGTTAAACAAATGTGACTTTTTCAGGATTGAGACCTATAAGTTTCACACATTAATTTAAGAGCTGTGAAATAAATCTTGGGTGAAAATTAAAATTTCAAGTTGTGTGTAGTGTAGTATTTTACTATGTGCTTTTTTGTTGATGCGAATAACCTTTATAGTTTGGTGATGGAGTTGGAAATGCATATGAGAGTGAATAAACTTTGTTCATTCTTTATATAAAGCTACAGAAACGATGTGATCCCTTTCTGGTTCCAAGCAATGCTGCATGCAAGTGTCTTATGTTTGGACCGATCAAAATTAGTGCCAGTTAGCCATCATCCCTGCCTGCTATAGATTGTGGCTTTATATGCAGCAAACTCTTGCCAACTGTGAATCACTCTGGCAAATTGTCAGGAGTTTAAGGTCGGCTCCTGTTCCAACTTGTATAAAAATTGTAACCATATGTCCCTTTCCCATGGATGTACAATACACTGCGATCTCTGCTCTCTGAAGGCCTTACCTCTGCAAACCACATTGTAGAAATGGATGGGTTTCATTTGGGGTTAACCTGGCAATAAGATGTGGCTTATTGACAGGAGTTCCTGTAAATGACAGCTTCCCTTCCTCCCCCTTCCCCCGCTGTTTCTCTGAGCTGTACGACATAAGATTTTTAAAGTGGTTACCATTTTAATTAATTTCTCATTATTTCTTGTCATGGTTGAGGCATCTTCAAAGGACTGATAATGTCAGGAAGATAGATAATTGCTGGTTCGTTTTGACAAGAGAGGCCAGCATTTAACAGCAAGGGCCAACACTGACAACATTGAACCATTTTTCCTTGTGAATAGTAAGATTCAGATCTGGAAGGTTCTTTGACCAATTTCCCTTAAACTCATTAGGAAGCCTGACCCAGACCTGCTGGCTTGCTCCACTCCCATATAATTCTTTTTTGATATTAGCGATATTTGAAGGCTTACGTGTGTCATATCTTTATGCTCTGAACTTCTTTTACTGTTGTGAAAAACAAGGGATATGGGCACGACAGCCCTTCCATTTAGTTCTCTTCTGTTCTTTTCCATAGTTGTTATGAATTAAATTATATATGTAGCAAGAATCTGAATGTGTTAAATTCATTGCTCATTACACAAAAAAATTGGGATTTGCAGTGCAAGACTCTAATGAGAATAATTGTTTCAGATGGCAAACCCTCCCCACAGTGTCTGTGAACCTCATAGATTTTTATGAATTTCTCCTCATAACACTCTGGTGAGATACAGCAGTACAGTAACACCCCCTATTATTGATGCGGAATTGAAGTACAGACAGGCTAAATGACTTGTCCAAGGTCACATGAGAAGTCTGTGGGGGTAGCTAGGAATCAAACCTAGGTTTCTTGAATAATAATAATACTCAGACCTCATATAGAACTTTTCATCACTAGGTCTCAAAGAACTTTACCAAAGAGACCAGTATCTTTATCTTCACTTTATAGATGAGAAAACTGAGGCACAGAACAGTGAAGTAACTTGTGCAAGGTCACCCAGCAAGTTAGTAACAGACCCAGGAATAGAAATCTTCTTTCTCTGTACCTCCTCCTTTCTCCAAAACTTATAAGTTTACTGATTCTCTGCTCCCAGCCCTTTTGCTTTCCCTCTTTTCCAGTTCCTGTATATTGTTTCCAGTCCTTGTCACCCTCTTTTAAATTTTGCTCATGTTTTTTCTTGGTACTTCCCAGATTCTCATGCTGATGTGACTTGCTTTGAGGAAGGGAAAGAAGGACTTTCCAAATCGTTGGGATTGCTGCAGTGATGGCTTTTCTCAGCCTCATTGCTTTAGTATGTTGACACTAGTGCAAATATAAAGGGGACGCATTGATTCATAATCTTGTGATCTTTTTCCATATGTTCATTTCAAACCATTGGATTCAGAAAGGGCTGGATATGTAACATGAATGTGCCTGAACATACGCACAAGTTCTGTAATAAATTTAAAAAGCTCTTCAGCTGAACTGCTCGATCTACAGTATGTTGTGTAGCATTGCATACTGCTTAAACAGATATGCCATTAAAATAGTCTAGTGATTCTGTGAGCATTATCTGTCTTCAGTTCTACTGTAGAAAGTCACTTTCTATTACAACATTATATTATTGTGGGAAACCGTATCAAAAGCTTTGCTAAAGTCAAGGTATATCACATCCACTGACTTTCCCATATCCACAGAGCCAGTTACCTCATCATAGAAGCTAATCAGATTGGTCAGGCACAACTTGCCCTTCGTGAATCCATGTTGACTATTCCTGATCACTTTCCCCTCTTCCAAGTGCTTCAAAATGGATTCCTTGAGGAATAGGATACCAAATGCAATGGCCTTTTTGCTGTTTGTTGTGATTGCACAATACAATATTTAAGATAATTAACCAGGCATAATATGGACTAAATCCTGAGGAGGGCTAGATGCTTGTTGACCAATGGTAAAATTCATTGACACCAGTAAGAGATGTGCAATGCTTGATGTAGTCCATGAGGCACAGTCTTGTGGTGTTTAAAGCTCTCTCAATTCCCATTGTTAGGAGAGGAAGTTGAAGTCATTACCTCCCAGGAGGCAATTAGCATTTTACAGGCCCAGGCCCTATACTTGACTGCCTTTCTCCCTTTAACAGATGGTCTTCAAAGCTCCCTCTCTCCACAAATGCTAATTTCTTGGCAGCTATGAATATGTATTCTGGACTGTTAGCTTCAGGACTCCCTTATTCCCCCTGTCTTTATGCACTTAAGACTTTTGCAACAGGAATACTGATACTTTCCTGATCTGGTTACTTGCTGGTCATACTGCAGTGTGTTTTGACATCACTGATTCTGCCCTATTTGACCATCAAAGCTTAAACTGATTTTTTCACTGATGTTCTTAGACACACTCTCTCCTCCTTCTCCCAAACAGATGCTATACTGTAAGGAAACCCAGTTTGCTAGTCCTTTCATTACATCCAAAAGGACAAGTACGTTCTGAGAGGCAAGGACAATCTTGTTCAGCGTTTATACAGAGGGTCCAGTATACACAGTGTGCAAACGATTTCATTTTTTGCATTGATGGTCATTATTTGCTGTAGAGCTAGACAGGAATACGGAATATTAATACAGCAAAAAATACTTGACTCATCCCCCACTTAGATTTAATCTTGTGATCAAGCTTTGAGATCCTCCACTGTAGCCTATGCTTGCAGAAAATTAGAAACAAAGAATGAAGTGGGACAATACAGAATTTATAAACTCTTCTCCTCCTCCAAGCAAGCATCCTGAGTGTCCTCCCTTCCTTAGATATTTTTTGATGACAAATGCAGTGACTCAAAACTCCGGTCATTTGAGAAGTGGGTAGGGTTACCAGATGATTTCCAAAAAATACTGGACACACTTGATCTCAGATGGGGGTGGGGACCAGCCGGGAGGGGAGCAGGGCTGGCCGGGAGGGGATCAGAGGGAGTGGAGATGGCCGGGGGAGATTGGGGAGGGGGGGAGGGCACAGGGAATGAGGGAACCGGCCGGCAGGAAGCAGGGCTGGCTGGGAGGGAGTTGGGGGGAGTGGGGCTAGCCCTGGGTGAGGGGGGGAACTGGCCGGCAGGGAGCTGGGCTGGCCCGGGCACACGCAGATCCTGGGGTGCTGCCCGTCCTGCACACAGTTCTGGCGGGGTGCACGGGCAAGTCCGGCCCCGGGGATTCCATCCCACCCCCGCCCCTCTCTACTGCATAGTAGCGTACGGATACTCATGATAATAATAAAACTTACTTAATTAGAAAATACTGGACATTTATATGTCCAGTATTTTCTCAAGTTGTTTCCCGCACAGAAAGCTCAAATACCGGACTGTCCAGTTCAAAACTGGACACCTGGCAACCCTAGAAGTGGGCTGTGCCCACGAAAGCTCATGATATCATCTACATGTTTTGTTAGTCTATAAAGTGCTACCAGGCCATTTGTTGTTTTTTTCTTTACAGACTAACTTGGTTACCCCTTGAAGCTCTTTCCCTTAGTTCATTCTTCCGAGGGCATGGTTGTCTGCCTTGTGTGGGTCTTTGCATGCTATTGGCATCGGCAGGCTCTTCTGGGGGATTGTCCACACTGGGCTTTATGCTTCCTCAAATATCCTTACAAGGTCAGGTGTGTTGGCTCAAAAGAAAGACATAAGCAGACTTACTCCCTTCACTGCCTGATATCTTGAGTATGGAGTTAGCGAAAGATCTTGAATTTCCCCTGATTTTATGACAGTTTGGAGCACCTCCAAAGATTAAAACCATAGTGTTATCCATACTTTGCACTTTATAGCACCCTCAATCTACTTTGCAAACATTAATTGGTTTCATCTCCCATACCCAGGGGAAATAATGCAGTTAAGTATCATTTTTCCCTTTATGCTAATGGGAAAATGGGGAGTGAGGTGAAAACTCTGATGCTAATGCTAGCTCTGATCACTATTGTAGGCTGTTAAAAACTGACAAACCCACTCCTTGAATGCCAGGCCATTTCATTTGTATATTATCACAGGCCATAGCGATTGTATTTGGTGCTTAAACTTAAAAAAAAAAGGGGGGGGAGTTATTACATACATTGTTTTCTTTTATCTCTATCCTATTGTAATTGGTCATTGACTTTTGGTTTTGCTGGTGGATGCTTTTGAAGAGATGTGCGTGTTTGCAGAAGGGGGAACTCTGCCAGTTTTAGAGGGAGATTATTTTCAGTGTATTTATACACTTCTTTCATATTCTAGTTATTGAATATGCATCTATCATTGGTATTGTAATACTTAAATTATTAAAGCAGCAATGAACAACATACATTACATTATCATGAATTACAGCATATTAAAATCCTTGCTCTCACCTGCAAGCTGTCTTCACTACTATCCCAGTTTAAAGACATTTTGTCTCACTGCAGCTTTCTGGATGAAACTGTCAGCAGTCTTATATGCATCTTTAAGCCTGGCCCTTCTCACATCCATTACTGAACAGTGAATTGTGGCATACTAGTCTAATAATTCTGCCTGCGGGTTTCACTGCACACCATGTATGTGCTCCTGTCATCTATTGATGCCATTGCAAAATGTCAGTTTAAGGCAAAGTATCTTCCAACGGACATCTTTAATAATATTTGTAATATTAACCCCCCTCCCCAAATGCTGGGGCTCATCAGTACTGAGCACCTCTTTTTTCTATGGGTCAGCGGCTCCTGACCTAAAAAAGGCTCCCAACCCCCGAGTTAGTGGGTGCCATGCATTCCCTTGAGGAAAATTCAACAGATTGAGCTGTTTTTGATCCCCATCGCATCAATAATTTGCTCTTTAACTCTCCGATGAAAAATAACCCTGGTCACTTTTTGAAAAATTGCTATATTTGGAGCTTATATCTTCACCGTTTCTAACTCAAATCACTCCAAATTTGGCTCACTTATCCTAGCCTGCACTCTCATGAGGCACATAAAATGTCAAAGGAATCTGACTAAACATATCTATTTCAGAGAATTTAGAAACATTAGCCTCTAACCAGAAGTAATACAATCTTAGCTATAGTTGTGCTGCTGCACCTTATAATGTGTCATTTACTCAGTTCTGGTTTCAATTGATATTTCAATTGTCAGTGGAGCATCTTCAAATGAGATACTATAAAATCCTACCACAAAATCCTAGGCACTTTAAAGTTTATTGGAACACTATTGTTTCTAAGCTTTATCATCATGGTACATACATTGACAAAGTCAACCTTTTTGGCTATATTGGTGACTGTTTATTTGACTTCACTATTTGGGAACAATTAGACAAGAGTTGCTCAAAGTGGTCTCATATTAATAGAGAATTATTGAATGCCATAATTCCTCTTTTTATTCTTTGATGATGTTGATGGTGAAGTTGAGAAGTTGATAGTGGCTATTGAAGGTCTTTGTTTTGCTATGTTGAATCCAATACATTAGTCCTTGTATTTGTGCTGGTTGGATGGACTGTATTAATAGATAACAGGTAGTCCCGTAGCACCTTAGAGACTATATATATATATATATAGTATCATGAGTTTTTGTTAGTCTCTAAGATGTTATGGGACTACTCCTTTTTTTTTAAGTTACAGAGAAATATGGAGAAGCGTCGAGGGGAAATATGGTTACCCTTCTGTGACTGTATAGATGTTTGCAGTGTTGTACTACCATGTTGGTCCCAGGATATGAAAGAGATAAAGCAGATGAAGAAATATTTGTATTGAGCCAACTTCTGTTGGTGGAAAGACAAAGTTTTACAGTACATGAAGCAAAATAAGAATTCTGTGTAGGTCAGAAGCTCATCTCTTTCATCAACAAAATTTGGTGCAACAAAATATAGTACCTTGCCCACATTGCCCCTTTTACATGGATGTGTCTCTATGTTCCCTGCTACTAGTAAGTACATTTTACCAACTGGGAGACAAAAAGCTGACATTAATTTTATTCTTTTGTTCTGAGAGTGGGGTTTTCAGAACATATCAAGGAGAAGACCTGTGACTACTTTGCCCTTTCAGGTGCTAACATGAAGCTGCTTTTCCCATACACTGTGCACATTTGCCAGCAGATTAAAAGCCTTTCCTTGGTGAGATTTGAGAGAGATAGGATGCCTTACTCCAGACAACCCATTGCAAGTGCCAACAAGGGAGCAACATGCTTGTAGAAAAGACACATAAAAGGGAGATGGATGAGGAGAGAGCCTCAAATGACCTTCGGAAAGATTTTGGCTGTTCAAAAGTTGTTGACTAAAATTGCCAATATTTTAAATCAGTGGTATAAATATTGCTGAAAAGATTGACGTTTAATGTGTAAAACAAATGCTTGGAGATGACAGACTTATCAGTCACAATGTTGGAGAATTGGTCTTACTAAAAGTAACGTGATGAATTGTCATGGCAAGAAAGCAGTTCCCCATTTCCTTTCCTCTCCAGGTGGTTGTTTAAAGATAGTTTTGGACTAGTGATAAAACCACTTGTATTAGGAAACGTCAAGTGACACACTGACATAGCATCCTACTGCGAAGCAGTATTTTTCCTTTTTCCATTATTATTCTCTTCTATAACTCAGTTGCAGAATAACGGCCTTCTCTGCTCTAACCTTTCTGCGTCTGCTGATATTGAGAATTTTACAAAGGATATTCCTGTGTTTGGCAAATAGCACATCCTCCTCCTTTTCCCAAGTGAAACCACTCATTCTGATTCTGAGTTGGGTTTGGAGTGGCTACTTGTCTTTAATTAAACCTGCTTCCTCATGTCTTCACTCTGGCCCGTCCGGAGGGTTCAGCTTTTCTTCTGGCTCCGTTGAGCAGGGTTTTTAGTCTGTCTCTCCACAAGCACATGGCCTATCGCAAGCTAGTTGGAACCCTGAGAAAGGGAGGAAATATACAGCTGTCACCTTCTCTGAGATTACCTGCTCTAGGCCTGATTGACTTTGAGTATGTGTCATGTCAATCCCACTGCAGATGTGCATGAATCTACTTCCAATTAGTTCTCTGCTCTCTAGTTCCTCCTGGTGCAATGGATGGAGTTACTGGCCTGCTGGGCTGTCTTAAACCCTTCCCATCACATCCTGGTATTATTGCATCTCATTGTTTATCCTCATTCCACCAAGTTTCTGTGATGCCTGTTATATCAATAGCCTCATTTACTGCCAGGCAGTCTAATTCACTCTTCTTAGTATTAGACTTTTAGCATTTGTAGATAAGCACTTGTACATTTTGCCAGTATTCAGTTGCTTGCCTTTATATGTTGTATTTAAATGCAAGTCGTATGTTTGACTGTTCCTCATGAGCACCTACCTATACTTTACAAACTTTTTTCCTATCCTCTTTACTAAGATATAGATTTCCCCCTCCAATAAGCTCATTTCTCAGGGACGTCTCCACCCAAACTGTGCTCCTCTGCGCCTGTTTGCTTTCCTCTGATCCTTAGTTTAAATGAAGTCCTCCTCAGCTGTTTTAATTTTACCAGTCATCAGTCTGGCTTCCTTTTGGTTTGCTTGGTCATCCTTCCTGTATAGATTCTTCCTTTCCCAAAAAAGGTCCCCCCGCACCTAATAAACTTAAACCCCTCCTCCCTACCCCATTGTTGTATCCACGCGTTGAGACACTGTAGTTCTGTGTATCTTTGATTCTGTACATGAACCTGGAAAAAAATTCAGAGAATGTTGCCATGGCAGTCCTGGACTTTAATCTTTGGTCTAGCAAACTATATCTCACCTCTAATACCTCTCTCCTACATTTTCTGATATCATTGGTGTCTGCATATATCCTGACCATTCGTTCCTCCTCAAAACTGCACAGAGGTCTGTCTAGATATTTTGTGAGATTTGCAACCTTTGCACCCAGGAGCCGGTTTACCATGTGATTCTCCTAGTCCCCGTACGGGCTAGTTCAGACAGAGCTAGCATGAGTAATGCGTACCTGAGTGGGGGATTCACGTCTCTAGTTTGTAGTGGGGCTGTAGGCTATTGACTTGCCCAATGTACCAAATGTCTCTGACAAAGAAAGTAGTGGAAGATAGATTTTTCTGAGTCACAGTCTGGTGTCTGAAGAACCAGATCACCCAGGCTTTGCTTCCATAAAATAGAGGCCAGTGTTTTTTGTGAGCTGTTATTTTCTGTGTTTTTTCTTCATTGATTCCACAGCTTATTGATTCCAGATCTTGATCCCTGTATTGTGTGTGTTCTTGACCACAGGTTTATAGTCAATTAAATTGATATCAAACTTCCTAAAAAAGTTCCCTCAATAGGACCTTTGTTCATCAGGGTTTCCTTTACTTTCAAGCAGACAATGTATTATTACCTACATCAGCACTACTCAACATGTGGCCCTCTGGCTGCATGCGGCCCACGGCCTGTTTGTTTGTGGCCCGCGGGGAAGTTTGGGTTTACGCAGGGCTCGACACACACAGCCTGCGGGTGGGATCCTTTGAACATGGCCTCCACTGGGAACACACTCCACAACGGCAAGGTGTCTCCCACGCAGGGTGAGCATTGAAAGATGCAAGTGGATGGGCTGCCTGGAACAGACGGGTACGGGGTGTTGGCATTTCTAGCCCCCAGGGAGGAGGAGCCGGGAGCTCAAGGGCATTGTGGGAAGTGATTTGTATTCATGCCCGTCAGTATGAAAGAAGCTATTTGCATATATTTGTATATATATTTGCATGTATATGCAACTACACTTAAGTTGCAGTCCTTGGCATGTGCTGTATCATTGTGGCCCCTAGGGCTTCCAAAGTTGAGTAGCCCTGACCTACATACATTGAATATTTTAAAAGTTTCTGAAATATTTTGGCAGAAGGATTTGTTAAAATACATCTTCTTGATGTATTTTTATCATAGTCTTTGCTGTTCATCTTATAAAAATATTAAATGTCAAATAAATCTTACTTTGACAAATCTGTCAATATTATTTCCATTTCTTTTGCAAGTCAGTTTAGATGAAAAATTCCTGCCAAAAATTCCTGCCAAAACTTCCATGTCCCTTGAAGACAATGATTCCACTTAAGACTCTGCAAGTATATACATATATTCTTCAACACTACTATGAAAGAACACAAGGATATTGTATTTCCAATAAATGATATACACGAGAATGGTTATTTTTATTTTGTGTCCTCTATCTCATGTGGTACAAAAGACAACATTAGCACAATGAGCTGCACATGGGAATAGATTCTAAGAATAGGCAGTCTGGCTTTGTGGTTAAGGCCCTGGACTGGGACTTTGGAGACCCGTGTTAAATTTCCAACTCTTCCCCCACTCACTTAGTTTCTCTATGCCTGTTCTGTAAAATGGGAATAATATTTCTCTATCTCAAACAAGGATATTGTGAAGATGACTTTCTTGATGATTATGAGGTAATACTATAGTGATGAGATTTTTATAAGGAAATGACCCAAATTCTAGTCTCAGCAATTCCACTGGCTCACATTTGTGATATAATGCAAGTCACTTCACTTCCTCTCCATCTCCTATCTGTAAGTTTCATCTCACAGAGTCTTTGCAAATGTTAATGACAAGTGTTTTGAAAACACTTTGTATGGCAGTTAGCAGTTACCATCTTGGAAATACCAATTATCTCCGGTTGTAAGCACAGGGAAATACTGTATCTCAGATGTCAGTATGGGGTAACAGTTGACTGTCTAATGCTGCTTTTGTGTATTTTTAACAAATACTCCAGCTAAATTATGCACAACTTTAATATGTACCCCTTTGTCACCTTAGCTTCATACTCTGCTGAAACATGAGCCAAAGTTCTGTCTTTTTAGAGATTTTTAGAAAGCATTATACAATGTTAACCTCAGAGTTATTGTATGTAAGAACCTGAAAGTATTAATAGTAGCTCTTAGCTTTAATGAGAGAATACTACACCATTTCTAATAATAGACAAAAAACAATGGATACTATATACCAAACAGTATATGGAATATAGGTAGTATATCTACTGGTGTTCCTGATACACCACTTTGTTACTATTATATATATTTCATTAAAAAACAACAAATGGTCTGGTAGCATTTTATAGACTAACAAAACATGTAGATGGTATCATGAGCTTTCGTGGGCACAGCCCACTTCTTCAGATGACCAGAGTTTTAAGTTTAGGATGTGCAGACCCAAAATAAATAGGGGAGAAGGGAGAGAGGGGAAGGAAAAAAATGGAATAGGGGAGAAAGGAGAGAGGGGAAGGAAAAAATGGAATGGGTCAGAAAACAAGAGGATATGAAAATATCAAAGGGAAAACCAAATAGACAGAACTGGTAATCTATAAGCACCTAAAGATTGGATAGCAGATAAGGATCATAGGCTAGCAATTAGAGAGTAAGGGTACTAATGCAAGAATCTACACAGACAAAGAGCTGTTGGCATCTTCACTGAATGTTAGGTTGAAAATGTCCCAGCCATCCATTATCTCGATTGAAGAGGCCTTCGGAGTGAGAATTGAATTTATGGATGAATTGTAATTCCAATGCCTCTCTGTGTATTTGACTAGTAGAATTGATTTGTGACAAAACAGCCACTTGAAGATCTTTTAAAGAGTGATTAGGTAGATTGAAGTGTTCCCCAACAGGTTTCTGTATGTTCCCTTTACGTAAATCTGATTTGTGTCCATTGAGTCTTTATATTTCATTGTAAGGTTTCATTACAATGAGAATACTTCTATACATTAGCACATACACAAAAACACATTCCCCTTTGTCCTTTTCTCAGAGATGATTCTCAGTATTTACACGGTAGCTGTAATATTTAGTGGGTTTCCTTTGGGTTCTTCAAAGCTTAAGAGATTGTCAGCAGCTTGGTTCTTTTACAAACACTTCAGAGCCTTGTCAGCAAACAAAAGTCTAAGCATCCTTGTAGCTAGTAACATCTCAGTCTGGAGCTTAGTCTCATCAGTTTTGGGTGCGGTGAGAAATCAATTGGTTGCTTGGTGCGTATATTGAAAACAAGCATATCAAATATCCATCTGCTGTATTTCTATGAGGGTCTCATTCTATTTGGTGCTTTGCCCACATAAATCCAGTTAAGTCAGATGGGGTTCCACAGTCACCTTTTTCTGTTCTCTCTGACACATTCCTAATTTAAAGCAGCTAGCTAATAGCTAAATGGGATTTCCATAGGCTTTGTAGCTTCTAAGAGTGACAGATGTTCTCAGCTCTTCCTCTACAAAACATATAACAATGAACCATACATTTATGCTAATGGAGAACTTCCTTAGTAAATATAAATGGAATAATTCTAAGCTATATAAAAATGGCCAGATACTGGGATCCAGCAGTGACAGTACACACATCTCTTGGTCCTGCATCAGTCAATCACGGGACTATCTTTTGATTCTTGTGTTTATATCCTTACCCAGAACCCAAACTCTGTCTCAGCTCTAAGACTTTGTGTGTGGCCCACAAGAGTGCTTGCCCTAACTGGAGTGTTTATCTATAGCTTCAGATAGAATTACTGAGCATGCCTAGTAACCACCACAACCTTCATTCAAATGTTTCTGAGTCCTCCTTGACTTGCCTTCGTTCTCTATACAAATGCAGAGACATAGTGTTCAAACAAAAATCCATGTCCTCTTCACTGATTCTCTCCATTTCTGTGGATTTAAACATCAGATTCTGCAGTATAATCTTTTACAATATGAAAATAATTCAAATAAAGAGGACCTATACCATTAAGTCTCACTTTAAGATATTAAAACAGACCTTAGGTATTTCTTAGACCATTAGTCAGATTTTTCTGCATTGGGACTGTTTTCAAAATCCATTGAAAGAGTTTGAAGAGCATCTCTAAGGCAGACTTTTAGATCAGTGTCTGGGATGTATGTCTATTTCTTATTTGCACATGTCTGATTATACTGGTAATTTTGACATCTGTACTTTTTCAGCATGTAGCTTAGAAAAATATAACTTTTTTGGCTGTGCTATCATGGCTGCAAAACATGATTATTTCACAGGGCACGTAGAATATATGGTAACAATTTTGTTGTCAGGCTAAAATTTCTTTCTAATCATGCCATAAAAGAATGTGTCAACATCAGAAAAATGGAAGGACTGGAGAAAACAAGCAAGCATGCAGCTACAGTCAGTTGGAATTATGGATTTTACAATACTCTTTGATATTTTCCCTTGTGATGTTAATGATTCATTCTCTTTTTTCACTCACTATTAAAATGCTGAATATAACAAAAATTGATTTAGAATAGAAAAGTCATTTTCTTCAGATTTTACTGATGGGGAAAAAAATCTATTAGTTTTCTGTTCAGAATGGAACCATTTCATACATGCTGTCTCATAGCGTGTCAGTAGAATCAGTCAATTTATGTTGCAGCAGAATTTCACTACATGATTATGAAATGCCAGAGTTTAGTGGTCATCATTATTGTTATGCTCTATCATGCATGCATTTTCTAGGAATATTTACTAAATTTAACTGGAAAATGTGTAGTCAAGTTCATTAAAGTTGTAAGGGCCTTACATTATTTCCTTAAACAGCATAACTTTCTCTTCATATTATGTATGAGAAATCAGATCCAAATCTTGATAATCACTTGCAGTTTCTCCCTGCCTGTCCATGAGCATCTAGGGATCCTACCTGAGTTTCCATTGTGGCCTCCTGGCTCTGCTATATAGTGCAGGCTGCAGTATTGCAAAGCAGGTTTCAACTTAGCTATCAAGCCAAAGTTGAAGATTCACAGAGAAGCAAATGAATGTAAAATGTTTAAAGGTCAGAGCAGCAGTGACCTAGGTTCATTCCACAAATATCTCTTGTCTTTTATGGGTGCATGTGGGTCTACAGAGCATGCCTAGTGTTTCTCAACAGACAGTCAAAGCAATAATACAGAGCTAATTTAGTCAGTGCAGTAATATCATATGAATGGCATGTTTTGCAGATAAATAATGTTGAAACAAACACATTAAGATGGGGTGAGCAACAGTGTTCCCTCTAACATTTTCTATCCTTGGGCGGGTTGAAATTTCTCATGCGTATCACCAATATTGAGGTAGAGTGTATGCGTGGATGTGCACCATCAATCCAAACAAAACACGCGCACGTAATTTTAAACAGTCCATATGTGTGGAAGAAAATATATTCAAACAAGGGATATTTAACACAGATCAATGCATACGATAGTTAATATGAAATTAAATAAAAAAGAAAATTAACTTGGAGTACATGTATCAACCTTTCTACATGTATCAACCTGAGGCTCGTGAGCAAATTGTGGCTCCTGACGGAACCAGGACGGAACCCGGAACCGCTCAGGTCAGCCACTTTCACAGCCAGGCCGCTGTGAGCCACATGGAACGGCCCACACTGTTCCACTCACGGCCCCCAGTACACTGCGTCTTATACTGCACATGCAGGCCAGATCACACACAGCATCCCAGCCTGCGTCTACTAGCAGCCGGCCGCTGAGCACAGGCAGTA
>CM057846.1:55356712-55423600 GCA_030068395.1 Apalone spinifera | reverse complement strand
GGGGGGGGAGCCACAAAACAGGCATTTAAATTTGCCAAAAGATTATTTGCACTCACTGCAGTTTTCCTGATTTTAGGTCCCCATAAACTCATTTCTTAATATCAGAAATGCTGCCAAATAACACAAGGCCAGATTCTGTTCTCACTGTAATCAGTAATCCAATCGGATTACATAAGTGGCAGGAAGAGTGGGCTGAGTTTATTTGGCTCAGTATCTTGGAATCAGCTTTGAGATTTGATCAAGTTCAGTCAACTCTTCCTAGTTCTCTGACTGGCTGAGTAGGTGAAAAAGAATTAAAAAAAAAAAGTCCTGATTGGCCACTATTACAGGTAAATGGGACCAATCAAAATTTGTCTCAATTTGTTTGATACATGTGGCAGTCTGTAAATAGACTATACCATTTTCTTTTACTGGATAAGCCTACAGACATATTGCTTCCAAAGAGGGTCAGTCTTCTTGCTGTATATGAATGAATTTGCCCTCACTTTATCCTTTGATTTGTGGCTTGAAAGATTCTTTATATAGAAATCTGAAGGAGTTGGACTGAAACAGAATCCTTTCAGTACATTTGTTGTCCTGTTCCTAAACTGTGCGTCTTTGGATTTACATACTACCTTAGTAAATATTTTTTGACATTTTACTGCATTTCAGTGTAAGTAATAGAGAAAAAGTATTAGCAGTAGTAGTATAATTCAAAAATAGGCCTTTACATTCCACACAGTTCTACATCTCGTCTTGTTAAATATATTTATTTTAACAGCAGTTATTTATTATTCATGCCATTCACCCATCTATGAATTCATCTACCGTCTATTACAGAGTGTTTCCCTGGAAGTAGTTGTTTCTCTTGGACTATGTCATGTGAACTATTGGAAATTTAGGACCAGATTGTTGGGAAGATGTATCCAGAAATTCAACTAATATGGAAATAAAACTAGCTGCAAGGAAGGAAAATGGAAACAATAGCCATATAGAGAACTTTTTCGCAATCCATATTTTACCTTCTTTCTTAGCTCAAGTGGTCTAATGGGCTAATACTGTAGTGAAAAATATCAGAGCATGGCAACTTTGTAAATGCTCTACTTGTTTACTCAAGTTTGTAAAATTCTATAGTATGACTCTTTAAAAAAAGCAAAAAGAAATATTCAGTTCAGTTCAAACTAAATTGAAAAATTACATACATTTGGGTGAACTGAAAAAAATCAATTTTGGGCCTTCTTCAACTCCAAATAGATTTTTGGAGCATTTTAAAAAGAGCTAAATTCACAAGCTAACTGGAGCAGGGGAAATTTCCCCCTTATAATAACCCCAGAGATTAGAGGTGGACGTCTCAGGTTCAATTTTCTTGTCTACCTGATATGGAGAAGGAATTTGAGCAGGGGTCACCAATATTGCAGGAAAGGATGCTAGGTTTAGGACACTTTTGAGTAGGACTTTCTCAGCCTTTCCTGTTGAAGTTCTTCCACTAGTAATACAATATTATCATTTAAGCAAGAACCTGAATGTGAGTCCTTTGCAGCTTAAGTTAGCGCCCTATATTCCAGGCTATATGGTCCTCCATGCTCTTGTTCTCTTTGTGGTACAATGAATATTAACTGTCATTCATATTAGTACTCCATAGTCCAGGGGTGGGCAATAATCTTTGACAGGGGACCACTCCAAGATTTTTTTAAAGTGGTCGAGGGCCACACTCTTCCATGATATTAATGGAGGAGGTGTGGGGTCTGGGATGGAGGTTGGGTGCAGAAGGGAGTTTGGGGTAATGGATTAGAGTGCAGGAGGAAGAGTGGGGTTTGGGTGCCGGAGGCAGTTGTGACCTAGGGCAGGGGACTGGGGTGCAGGGTTTTGGAATGTGACCTAGAGTAGGAGGGAGTTGTGACCTAGGGTAGGGGCCTGGGATGAAGGGGATTGGGTTGTAACCTAGGGGAGAGGACTGAGGTACAGGAGTTTGGGTTGTAACCGAGGTTAGGAGGGGACTGTGATCTGGGATAGGGTATTGGGGTGCCAGATCTGGGAGGAGGTAGGGGTACAAGGGGGGGGAAGAGGGTTGGGTATCTTGTATGGTGGGGGAAGAGAAGGGTTGAGGTGCCAGAGGCAGGCTCTGAACAGGAGACTTACCAGCCAGCAGCCCAACCAGCATGCCTGCAGACTAAATGCCTGCAGAGCTTAAAAAGTTTCTTAGACTGCCTGCCCTGTGACTGCATAGACTTCAGGACCATGTACTTGTGTGAATAACTGAGCAGGAGGGGAGGGGGCTGTGGTTCTTTGTGTGCTTCCTTTTATTCAAACAGGCAGCTCTCATTGGCCAGTTTCTGGCCAGAAGCCAGCCAATGGGATTGTGCTGGGGGCAGGAGTTATGCCTGAAACTTTCCCTCCAGGCTCTCAGATTTTAGCTGCTTTTCTGAGTGGTGTGTGGGGCTGCAGGACAAGCACGGGAGCCAGCCTGGGGCTCCCAATTGTGTCCGCGGGCTAGATCTGGTGGCTTGGTGGGCCGGATCCAGCTCCTGGGCGGTATTTTGACCAGGGCTGCCATAGTCATTCACCATCATCACCTTCTTCTCCAGCTCTTCTGGCTAATTCATGAATTACACTTAAACTATGCATCTAAAAATACTTGGCCAACATTTTTTTCACACATATTGGACAAATTAGTGAACAGTTTTGGTGTGGTGAAAAAAGCATTTTTTCAACCAATTCTAGTGAAAAATCCTGACTAATCCCCCCTCACCATATATGGCTCACAGACCATATTCCCCTTCCAATTCTAGATGGAAAAAAGACTACAATTCTATCCCCAGTTATGGTAAAAAAAACTATCCATAATTTTATCTCATTCTTATTTTCTTACTAATCCTGAGACATCTTGCAAGTAGCATTCTGAGACAAAGTACCGTTGACTTATTTTAAAATCACAGCATTGCGTGCAAGAAATTGTCACCCAGAGACCTTTTGTCTGATGAGATGATTCAGAGGGAAATAGTAACAAAGCATCAGAAAAGCAAAGCTTCGGATTAGTTTATTTTCACTAAAACATTGTGTTAGGCTGCCAAAGAGAATTATTTACCTTTCCAATTAACAGAAAATGGCAATTGGCAGTGCTTGACTGCATCACTAGTGAATGACATAGGATTAAAATAAATGTGAAGACATGGGATCATTAAGATTCAGTGCTTCTCTTTTTTTAAAAAAAAATACACTCTTAAAAGTGACCTACAATTGTATAATTATTACATCTGATATTTTTGTATTTGGGTCTGAGCCAGAACTTTGATACATCTAGTAAGATGTATTTATTTATTGCAGTAAATTTTAAAAGGGTAAGTTGTGTAGGGAGTGTGACGGCATATCGGGGAGCCCCTGACCCTGCACCCCCATCCACAGCCAGATGTGACTCTCAGCCATCCAGTAGAGTAGAAGGTTTTATTGATTCTCAGAGATTCAGCGTAGCACAGGAGCGATGTTAGCACAGGAGTCAGGGCAGACAGCCTTATTCCTGTCGGGGGAAAGGGGCATCACCCCCTTCCTTGGTCTAAAACATCCTTACTCATCCTAGCCCAGAAAGACTCACCCAACTCCCAGGCCCTACCCCCCAACCTTGTGGCCGTCCCCCCTATCTTCTTTTGTCTCTTCCTCAGGGAATAACCTTGTTATCTGCTCAGGCTGAGACTTACGTGTCTACGACCCATACACATGTGGAGTGAGTCATTGGGAATCTCACATAGCAACACAGCCAGGTGGGAATACCGGGTTACAAGGTAGACAGTACCCCCACTACATCACAGAGAGAGAAAAGGACTTTAACTTATTATGTCTGGAATCCTTTTGGCAAAGATGAACTTCATTTTGTAACATAAGGTTAATTTTAGTGGCTTAGTCATTCAAATAGAACATATTTGGGGACAAGTTATATGCCAGCTTATAGCAACTGCCCTTTGTTCTCACAATATTAAAGGATCTGAAGAGTCAGAACAACTTCATGGGTAAGTCAATATTTCCTTCACAAAGTAAATAAATGGAGCACATCTCTTAGTCATCTATTATAGTCATCTATTATACTACGTGGCTTCTCTATTGTACGCAGAGCACTCAGTACTCAATCCTACACTAATTAACATCAGTGTGGAACAGGGCCTTCTCAGCTTTTGCTCCCAGGCTGTGGAATTCTCTTCTTCCGGATATTCGTATGGCGCCAATGCTAACATTGTTTTGGCGTCAGGCGAAAGCCACCCTTTTTACTCGTACTTTTATTGGTGTTTGAGTCTATATATGTATGTTCCTCTTCTCAATATTTTTAGCAGGTTTTATGTCCCTCTGGGGTCTTGTATTTTACTTTTTTATATATATTTGTATTGTGTTTTAAAAATATTTGCAAGCCGACTCGAATATTTTAAATAGAGAGGCAGGGTAAAAATATTTAAATAAATAAATAAAAATAAATAATTACACAAAACACAACTCTGACCTCCTCACCGGGGATACAGATAATCTTTCTAGATGTTTACAAAATTCTTAAATGATGTGTATTGCCTAATCCAGATTCTGAACTCACTGCTTCTTGTAAAGCATTATTTCACACCAAAGATGAGCCAGTGACTTGACTATCTTGTACAATCTAACAATAAATAATTTGCATATGGAAATTAAAAAATAATAAATATTGAAGCTAGAAAGTTACTAGGTACTTAGGAAATTGTATAAAATGAAAGATGATTTAAAGATACTAATGTACACCTATTGATTTTTTGAAGACTCTAATTTATAACTAGCAATTTTACAGCACCAGAAGTGCAACACTGGAAGACTTGTTATGGCTTTAATGATGCAGTGTTGATCTACAGAGATAGAGGACATTTAAGAGTGAATTTTCCATTCCCATTTCATGTACGTGACTTCACAAAGCTTTGTGTTGTTTCCTAACACTGGAAATTGGTGCTGGGGGTGCAGAACCTTTAATCCCTAAATCAATGGGTCAAATTCAGGTCAAGTTGTTAGTGGATGAAAATGTTAGTAATATGACATCTGCATGGTGACATTTATGACATGAAACAGCAATTTTAATTCATTTCCCTATGGCTAGATGGTACTAAAACAAAATTCATCATAATAATTAGTTGGCAATTCTGGCACGAAATCAAATTAATGAATGAGTTCATATAATAACTATCTTCCTGTTTTCTGACAGGTGTGTGTAAATTTTCCCTGCAGCCAAGTGTGCTGCTACTGGTTCTATGGGTAATTGGAGGACTTTTGATGTGTCCAATCCCATATATGTCATGTGTGCTTAATTTCTAATGGAAAAAAGGAAAAAAATATAGTACTATTTCCTTTAGAGTAAATCTATTAGATCTTATCTATCTGGATTTCTGTACAGTATGTGATACAATTCCACATAGTAAATTATTAATTAAATCAAAGAAAGTAGGGATTAATACAAGAATAGAAAGGTACATAAATAACTGGTTAAAGGGGAAACTACAGCAGGTCATGCTAAAAGGGGAACTGTCGGTCTTAGGATCAATTTAACATTTTCATTAGTGACTTGGTACAAAAGTGTTAGACAGCTAGTAAAATTTGCTAAGGACACGATGTTGGGAGGTATTGCCAATACAGAGGTGGCCCAGAATATCGTATAAATTTTGGATGTCCGTGAAAACTGGAGTAATAGAATTGAAATGAAATCATGCAACATGCAAGGTCATGCACTTGGGTACTAACAAGAGTTTTTGTTATAAGATGGTGATGTAAACTCTTGTATCAGTTGAAGGTGACAGAGGAAGAGAGACATGGGGCATTGATGGGTCACAGTATACCAGGTGAGGTATTTCCGGGAGAAATAGGAAAATATTATTATTACCATTGTACAAGGCACTGGTGAGAGCTCATCTTGAATATTGTGTGCAGTTCTTGTCTCCCATGTTTAAGAAAAATCAGTTGAACCTAGAGCATGTGTAGAGAGAGGCTATTAGGATGATCACTGGAATGAAGAGCCTACCTTGTGAGAGAAGACTTAGAGTTTTGCTTATTTAACCCAACTAAACAAGGGATGAGGAGAGATATAATTGCTTTCTATAAATACATCAGAGGGATAAACACCAGGGAGGAAGAGATGATAATGTTGACACAAGAACAAAATGTAGACTTGAAATTAGACAAAGGTTTCTAACTACCAGAGGAGTGAAGTTTGAATCCACTTTCCAAGCACAGTAGTGGGGAGGGGGACAAAAGTTGTTACATGTTGTCCAACAGAGGCTGATAAATTAATGGAGGGGATGTTATAATGAGATGGCAGTATGCCTTTGTAGGCTATCTTTGCTGCTATTAGCAAATATCTCTAATGGTTGGAAGTGGTACACTGGAAAGGGAGCTAGAACAGAGAATTCTCTCCTAAATACCTGGCTAGTGGGTCTGGCCCAGATGCTCAGCATCTTTTCGGTCAGGAAGGAATTTTCCCCTAGGTCAAATGGGCAGAGACCCTACTTTTTTGCCTTCCTCTGCAACTCAGAGCCTGCCTCACTTGAACTAGAGTAAATGATAGATTCTCTGTAACTTGAAGTCTTTAAGTCAAGATTTGAAGACTTCAGTAACTGAGCAAGAGGTTATGGTCCCATTGTAGGTGTGAGAGGAAGAGCTTCTATGATCTGCAATGTGCAGGAGGTCAGATAAGACTGAAGGCCCAGAAGGTACAATGAGTAGGAGTTGGAGCAAGGGTTGTCGATTATTTTTTGTCAAAGCGTAAATTTCTTGGTCAAGATATAGTCAAGGTCTTGACTTCAGAGAAATACCACAAGGTGTTCAATGAACACCTACAATGCTGTGAAATATATTAAGGGTCTATATTGCTTATATTTTTACTGCATTAAGTAAAAAATAAAATCAAACCACTATATAACCTCAAAATAATCTCCAAGAAGTAATTTATCTGAGACTTTGGGAAACTATTAAGATAAAAAGTCAAAGAGAGGCAAATATTTGCATTACAAACACTTTCAGACAACTGTTTCAAGTTTTGAATGAGTTTTGGCAAATGCAATTATTTTAATTGAGGCATATCTGCATATAGATACACATATTCAAAAATCTTTTCAGCCTTTTGGGGTTTGTGGATTATTTAACATAAATTTCAGAGGTTGAAAGAAAATAACAGTTAGTACACATGAACTCTGTGTCTTCCATGAGTCAAGTCTATCCAACATCAGGACTGTCAATGGGTGGGGGGGAGGGCAATTTAAGGGGCCTCCGGGACTGGCGCCTTTCCGGGGTTCTTTTAAATAGCACTGCTATGGTAGCACAGCAGCGACTGCAGGGAACTTTGGTGCTCTCTGCTGCTTTTAAACGCATGGCCATGTCTGGGTTAGAGAGTGGAGAGGGAGCAGGCGTTGGTGTTGGATCGCTAAGGGCTGAGCTGAGGTAGGTGGCAGTGGGGTTCAGCACAGAGGAGAGTGGAGCAGGCCAGGCTGTATTTCTATGGGATGAGATTGGTTGCGAGGGTGGGTACAGACAGGAGGGGAACAAGCCTTGCTGCTGGATCTCTGAATGTGGGTGCAGTGGGGGTAGATTGAGATTGGTTGAGTGCAGCCTGTGCTCTGGAAGTCTTTATAACTAAGAATGAAAACTGTGTGTATGGAAGAGAAATAATGGAATAGTGTCATCCAGAGCCCCTCACTGCAGTTCCTAGTTCACAGGCCCTGGTAAGCTTGGTGGACAGGTCCAGACCCGCCGACGGGAGAGGGGCAAAGGGGACAATTTTCCAGGGGCTTCTGGCTACTGCCACAATAGAACCAGCTGGGAGACATAGTCCCTTTTACATTGCAAGAGAGTGTCCAGATAAGAGGGGCTCTGGGTAACCAGAAGGCAAGTCAGGGCAGCAGCTCCCCTGCTGCACTGGAAAGGCAGAGCCAGGGGAAGGAGCCAGCCTGGTGGCAGTGGCCATCACTGCAACTTTGTAATCTTGTGAGTGAGCGGGAAGAGGAGAGCTTAGCTGGGAAGAGAAGGAGCCAAGTGCTGGGAGTGGAGCCAGGCATGGGACTGAGCGGAGTGAGGGCTCACAGGTGGAAGCACCGGGCTGGGGATAGCTGGGAGGTGCCAGGCTGGGAAGAGAAAAAGCAGAGGGGTGGCGGCAAAGGTAATTAGCATATCTGGGAGTAAGGAGCCAGGCAAGTAGGGGTTGGGGCTGTGAATGGCTACAGGGTCCTCTGATTGAGGGATAGCACATGGGGTTTTTTCATGTTGGGGATAAGGGGCTTACGGTTGTGTCCAAGTGTGTGGGACGGGGGATTTATTGAGGTGTTCTGGCTCCTGAAATTCTTATCAGCAGGCCTGCCAATAACAAATGCGCACCCACCTATGCGTGTAGTCACAAAATAATCATGAATTATTGTGAAATACCTGTTAAAACTCTAATATCATTACTAAAAATATAACTGTTAAATATAACTGTTTATTTATATATAATAAATATATACAGCAACACAAATTTAAAATAGAATGTATGAATAATATAAAACTATCAGTGGGAAAAGTGACAAGGCCCTCTGGCTGGACAAGGGCTTTGAAGTTTGGAGAGAGTTCAGTCAAGTCAGTCAATTACACAGATGATTGCATAATTTAGTGTTGTTTATTGCTGAGAATACTGACTCAGACACTAGTCCCTCCACCACCAGACTCCCAGATGGCCCTCTGCTCCAAGCTGCTGAGACTCTCTTAGTGTAGCAACATCTGTGGTCCTGCTGGACCATGGAAGTTGCTGAAACAGAGAGTTCCAAACTGGAGAGATTAAACATCCATTAAATATTTTAGGCTCCGTTGATCTAAATACAAATGGATTTCAAAATTCACAGACGTCTGTGTTGACAATTAAGTAACGCTCCATATAACTCCTGTAACGAGGAGTAAGGGTATTCAAAGGAAGAGTGATCTATTTCAAAATAAGTGCTGTGTAGATGCTCCGAATTTTGAAATAAGCTTTTTTGAAATAAGCTACACAATTGACGTAACTCAATTTGTGTAGCTTATTTCGAGTTAGGCCCTGCTGTGTAAACGCACCCATAGTGAGAATAATCTCAATAATATTTTCTGGTCAGAATAAAACTATGAAACTTTAATCTTTAAAATGATCAAAGAGTTATATGAGGTGTTGGTATACCTTTTCTTTAATCTTCAGGATTTATACAGCTCTTCCTTGGATGATTTTGAATGAGAAATTGATGCTGTCTGCATATTATCTAAAAACAAAACAAAAAACAACGCAACAGTACAAGACTCAGACTCTAGTATACTGGTGACATACTTTTCAAAGGGGTATTTTGAAATGCTGCAGTTATTACCAATGATTTTCATGGTATCATTGAGTTTCTTTTCTTACTAATGGTAGTTCTGAGATTGCTTCAGCAGCTCAAGAGAAGAAAAGTTCCTCTGAAACACCAGAAAAGGGTTTTTTTGAGAAAAGTCTTTAGACTAAGTGTGGGGAGAGAATAATAAATATTGCAGCCTGAGCTTGAAGCTGGGCATACGAAAGCCAATGGAAGCTTTACTATTGATCTCAGTGGATGGAGAATCACTCTTCCCACAGGAATAAGGTTTTTATAGCTGTGCTGGTGACTCAGTTTTGTACTGTCAACTTGGAGTAAGTCAGCCATGGTTTAAGAGTTGAGTGGATTAGAATATTGCTTGTGCTGGTACTGCATGTAACATATCAGGCCAGATGCTCAGATGTCACTCATGCAAAACTTCATTGTCACCAGCAGTTTCTACTGTGTTAGAACTTTTCGGGTTTTTCACTTTTAAACTGACTGCTTTCATTACAGTGCTTTATTTGTTAGGATTCCATTATATTGATACCATTACACAAATAACATTACAAGGATTTCCATTGTTCAGTAATTGGCCTCTTATGATTTATACTGGTTCAGTTAATACCTACTCACACAGAAAATATTCAAATCATTCCAGCAATCTTGAATTTGAACTGTCAGAGAGAGTGAAAATTAGCTGAAGGCCTATTACTGAAAGGTAATACTAAACAGCAGAGGACTGAGTTACAAGGAGGTGTTTAGTTTTAATGCAGAATCTGTTGTGTCTCCTTGTAGTTAATATTTTCACAAATGGTCTATGGGAAAAAAAATCCCAGCTTACTAATGAAATTGACAAATAATTAGATTAAATTTGGAGGAACTCTAAACAACACTTAAGATACAAAATTAACACACAGTGAGATTCATAATAGAAATTACAAAGCAATACAATGAGGATAGGGAAATAATTTGGAATAAAAACAGTTAGTCTTGGATGTGTAATTCTGTAAGCAAGTGAGTGCAGAAAGGTACGGGCAGTGCCAGTGAGTTAACACCCTCAGTGGTCTGGCAGAAGGGGCTTTCTACTTCTCACTCTTGTCTATGAATCCTCCCGTCATTCAGAATTTTGATAATACATTGTTGTAGGAAATGGGTAGCATCAAGTCTCATTCAAAAGCCCTTTCTCCTATGAACGCAATGGTACCAAACACAACAAATCTAGAACAATTATGTAGATATGTATTTGAGAAAATGTTTAAAAATCAACTTGTTAAATTATACCTGAAGACAGGCTTGTCAAACATGCAGCCTGTGCAAAGTTAAGTTGTAACCAGGTGACCTGACAGATTTGCTGGGCCCCTGGGCACGGTGGGCAGGTAGTGGCCCCCAAAAGGGCAGGGCTTCAGGGATAAGGGCTGGGGCTGCGACACCAGCCCTCAGCACTGCCCAGAGAGTACTCCGCTGCCGCTCTTCTCGCAAACCAGTCCTCAGAGCTGCCCTGTGCATACCGTCTGGTACACCAACAGTTATTTAAAGGTTTCGGGGCTCCAGCAACCGCTGTTCCTGTGGTAGTGGCAACCAGCCATCGGTGGACCTGGTTGTGTCCTTGACTGACAGTAATGTGTGATGAGTTCATGCTCAGAGCAAAATACCTGATTAATTATTTTAATGTTACAGCTTACTCTAAATGAAGTTAAGTTGCCACTATCAGCAAAAGAAAGAAGCAGTTCAATGGTATTGATCAACAGCTTTGTTTACTATGCCAAAAGAATTATAATAAGGCAATGGTTAAGATGCCAGCATGCAGCCAGAAATTGCTGGAATCCATCCAAAGACTATATATGATTATAGTTACATAACATAATTAATTATGATCCCAAAGTAATTATAGCATCATTGTTTTTACTCTGGACTTGATAATTTTTAGACATCAATGGGGAGATGAAGAATATTAACTAATAACCGACTCTTTTGAAAATACTCTGAAGGACCTGGTTAAACATAATGCTTTGTGGCACCTGTGACAGAGCAGGGGTGACACAGCAGGTTCAAGAGCTTGATGGAAGGGGAAAGAGGAGGAGAGAGAGTCAGCAATCCTGGCTACTTAGGGGCAGCTGAGACAGGGTGGCTGCAAAATCAATTAAGCCCCAAGTGAAACCAGTTGAAGCTGCCTGGAGGCCTATTTAAGAACCCTCCCTGTGGGTGAGGGGGGAGAGAGTTGGGAAGGAGTTTGGAGAGTTGTGAGAGTGTGGAGAGAGCCGAGAAGGAGTTTGGAGAGTTGTGAGAGTGTGGAGCGAATTGAGAAGGAGTTTGGAGAACTGAGAGAGCTTGGAGAGCTGTGGAGGAGTTTTGGAGAGTGGAGGAAGAGTTTGGAGAGAGAAAGGCACCGGAGGAGTCAAGAGAACAGCATCGACCTTGTTAAAAGACTACAGAGAGACGACAAAACTCAAACCAAGGCGAGTAAGCCATATTACTGTGGCTTCTAGACTGTGGGACAGTGGGCTGAACAGGGGTCAGGGGCCCAGGAGTGGGACTGTCCCTGCCACACACCTTACATGCTAGAAGTGCTCCCATAAACTGAATGTGTCAAGGCTGGAAATGAAACACTTTTAAGCATTAGGAAGAAGTTCAATGGGCCAGGAAAAGTGCCAGCTCTTGGAGACTTGATTTATGCTAGGTTCTGTGGCATACACTTTCAGAAGTGCACTTCCATTGTACGTTGGAAGCCTGAAGGTATCCATTAAGCACAAGTTTCAATACATGAAACTGGTGAGAAACTGTCTGAAGCAGTCACTCTTATTAAAAACACTGCATGGGAAATAAAGTGGGTACGTTGATCCACAAGACCCCTAAGCATAGGCCACTGCATACCACACCAAGCTCCGCCCTAAGAGTGAGATGCATCAAAAGGTAAAAGCAACAGAAACAATTACTGATTTTACTACTGTAAACTCTGCCATTCATCTGGAGTTCATAAATTGCCTCACGTTGGCTCTAATGATTGGGAAAGTGGTAGTGATGGCTGATGCAGAGGATAAGTACAGAAAAAATATGTGCTTTGAAAGGACTGAAGAGGAACAAATGCTTAGCAGAAAGGCTCTTAAAACATTTATTGAAGATTAACTGTGGAATAGGGACATAATTTGTAGCAATCCTATCCACAGCACATGAAATGAATCACAGCACATATCCTTAAAAGCTGCAAAAGACATGACACTTTAAAAATGAGAAGAAAGTGCTGATATCAACAATAAAACGAAGACACTGTGTGCAGCTGTTAAATTTGTATGGAAAAGAATTTGGTCCCACAGTACATGGGAGCTTTGGGGATCTACAGCTGATACCAAACCTGAAAAAAGAACATCATGTGGTCTGTTTTACTTCAAAAGGTGTATGTATGATCACAGTGATTTCAGCAGCAGCAAATCTGACAGTAAGCAAGTGGGTGCCAGCCTGCTGTCTTACAGCAAAGGCTCACATACAAGTGCTTGAGTGAAAGGGAGTTATCCAACACCCACATGACAACTGTGGGACATGCGTATGAGCTATCACTGCAGGTGGTTGTTGGTTTAACACAACCCATAGCAAATTGTTCGTGCAGCTTATGCATAACTGCCACTCCTCCACTGATTACAACAAAGTACTCCACCTGGAAACTGCAGGTGCAAATGTGGTTCTTCACTGCATGGAACTGAAGGAACAGTTTTATCTTCCACCACACCTAATCAAAGTCAGACTTATATTTTGTGTTCCCAATAGCTTCTTTGAAAACACAACATGCTATTTCATGCTACTGTTATGGTCTGCTCTCACAAACACATTAATAAGGACCAGTCTGAGTCTCAAATGTGGTCTGGACCAGCAAAGAACCATTCCTTGAAGGACTTTCTTGATTCCCTCACTTTCCTACCAAAGGCCAGTTTTCAATGGAGCACCATTATATTGACTATAAAGGCAGTGAGGAGTCCTGTGGCACCTTATAGACTAACCGAAGTGTTGGAGCATAAGCTTTTGTGGGCAAAGACCCACTTCGTCAGATGCATGTAGTCAGATGCCACTACATGCATCTGACGAAGTGGGTCTTTGCCCACGAAAGCTTATGCTTTCAGACTAACACGGCTACCCCTCTGATACTTGACATTGACTATAGTAGATCTCTCTGCAATCACTAATCTTGATCTCCCTTGGTTATTGCGGGAAGAAAAAAATCCACGAGTATGGAGATTCATTTGAAGACCATACAGCATAATTTTAGGATCTGGGCTTTTAACTTGACTCTACATGAGGTGCCAGATTGAATGACCAGTGTATGCGTACTGCCAGTCATATCGGCTAGCTCCACTGATAACTCAGTTCACACACACAAATTAGCATCAGTTAGGGGTGCTTTTATACCTGCTATGAAGAGGGCAAATAAAAAAGCAGTGAAATGGTTCTGGAAGTGCATCCACAACTATCTTCCCATACCGAGAATTGATGGAGGTGGGAGGATGGACTGATCACATCAGGTATGTGTAAAAAAGCATGTGCTCCTGAAACAGTCATTCAAATAACCGAAGCCTATATGCAGAAACCAGAAGATCACTACCCTGCACATGTTTGGCCAATAGTCTGCCTTGTTTGGAAATATTGGTGTGCAGAGCAGATGAAGATCAGTGCGTCAGTATGTCGAGCAGTAAAACACGAGATGGAGATTACTTTGATGAGGGAATGTTTTCAATCCTGCATGTGAAGACTGACTTTCCTAGGATTGCCAAAGATCAGTGTCTTTTATGTGAGCAATTCATTCCTGTGTTAATGGATAATTTTTTTAAAATGTTGATTTTTGTATATTTTCTCAAATATATATGAATATAATTGTTCTATGTGTGTCATGTTTAGTTCTATTGTGCTCATGAGAGGAAGGGCTTTCAAATAAAACCTATCTTGACCCTCTTCCAGCAACACTACTCTATCAACATTTCTATCAATTGGAGATCTTGGAGTTGCCATGGTGGGGGTTGTTGAATTTCCCCTTTCATCATGCAGAGGATGACACCATTGAAATTATGATTTGGTAGATTTATGATTTGGTAGATTTTTACAAACCTTACTGTTCTGTCACTAATTTGGCTACAGAATGTGATTTTACTATATTGTGGCCCCAGACTATCTATAACCCTGCAGCTCACGAGGTCTTTAGCTTGGAGTTGTAGGTGCTCAGCATTTTCTAAAATAAACCTTAAATGTACTTAAAAATAGTTCCAGGATGCATCAAATGTAGTTTGTAGTAAAGATACAGATTGATTCAAAATGGATATGTGGTTGTTGTCTGAGTAGCCTAGTGGTAGCTGTGCTCCAGGCCTAGGAACTCTGAGCCACTCCCTATTCAAGTCCTTAAGTTTGGGGCGTGGCTCCAAGAGTCCAGATTCTCTCTAGTTGGGGCTTCTCAGTAAATTCCCCCCTTTTCCCAGAGGGGTAGAGGTGGGGGCTTATTTGCTTCCATGGCTGCTGAGCAGACAGGATCTGGTTTGTGTCATTCAACTGCTGAACTGGGCTCCTGCTTCCTTGCTTGCGAGCCCCAAACTGAGCCAGGCTCCTTCCTTTTCTCATGCCTCCAGACCTGGCATTGGTTGCAGATAAAGTGGGGTGGGGCTAGCTGGGCCCAGAAGCATTATTTTAACTCCTCGAATGTTGGGCCCTCCTTTCTCTACTCCCCCATAGGATGCATTCAAGAACCTTTTATTTGGGCAAATATCTGATTTGCATTCACATCTGGTTATCTGTGTACTTAAATTAAACATGTAAAGTTTTATGCGTGCATCTGAGTGGACCTGTTTTAAAATAGGCTCATTACTGTACAGCCAAAAGTAGTTTTATGCTTAAAGAATGGCCTAAACTAAGCAATTAGGATTGAGGAGAACTATATTCTGTTCCTGGCTTTGCCACAGACTTCTGGTATGATCTAAGACAAAATGCTTATTCCGGTGAAAGCTACTTGCCTATCTCATAGAGATAGTGTGAGAATAAATTTATTCATGTTTGTCAAATATTCTGAGATCCTTGTGTGAAAAGTGCATTTAAGAGCGAAGCATCAAATTGTAACCCCTAGAAAAACAGAAATTTATATTAGACATAGCAACCCAAGCTTAATTGAAGTGAAATTACCATTATGCTACAATATTGTATAATTAGCCTAATTTTTAGAGTGCACAAAGTTAATCTCATGAATTTGAGTAACAAGTTTCCAATGAAGTTGTGCAAATTTGCATATATGGATGGCCATGCATTCAGGAAAGCAAACAACCATCTTCAGCAACCTACAGTCCACCTTGAATAGAGACCTAAACATCACAAAGGAATTTTTTCTGGAAATGGAGGCACAATTCAAATCTGCACAAAATAACAGTCACTGCATTCCATCTTGATCACAGGAGCACTAAGTGTCCTCTGAAAGTGACCTTCTGGGGCAACACTTCAGTGGCATGACCGCTCTCCTATCTCAGGCTATGGCTACACTGTAGCCTTCTTGCGGAAAAGCTTATGCAAATGAAGCGTGGCTGGAATATTGCTGCAGTTCATTTGCATAATTAATTAGCAGCTGCTTTTGCACAAAAAAGAGCAGTGTAGACGGCTCCTTTTTGCGCAAAACCCCCCTCTTGTGCAAGAGCTGTTCTTCCTCATTTTTTTTCATAAGCTTTTCTGCAAGAAGGCTACAGTGTAGCCATAGCCCCTGTGTGAAACTGACTCACATGTTAACATTCCACAACCATCTGAAGAAGGTAGCTCCCAAGATGAATACAAGGGAGCTCCCAAGATGAAGATGGTAGCTCCCAAGATGAATACAATACCTTGTCCATAAACTGGCAAATTCAGGCTGGGGAGCATCAAAATATTAGTGTAACCGATGGCACTTGTGTACTTCTTATTTTGCACTGATATGGACTAGAACGCCCAAATCAGCTCCAAAACTGTGGCTTCCAGCAAGGTTCCCTCTAATCTTTTCCATCAATGTGCGGATATTTCCCATCCATGAGCAGAATAAATTTTTATGTGCACTGAGGCATGTGTGAATGTGCATCGCTTGTAAAAATAAAAAACCTAGCTATGGTGTTCTGCTAATCAGCTGGGCAGCATTTGAATCTCTCCTGACTGGCCGCACAGCATCCAGCTTGCAGGGAACACTGGCTGCCAATGCTAATGCACATTGCTCCCCCATCCATTCACCGCACTGCTGCAACTTTTGGAAATTCCAGAGGACTGTGGGGAAAAAAAATGTATTCCCATCATATGTATTCCCAGAAAAAAATGTATTCCCAGCAAACAATAAATAATAAATGTTCAGATCTTTGAAGCTACCAAATCAATTCTGCAGGGATACAAAACTGAATGTGTGAGGAAAATCAGCTCGCCCACACACATCTGAGCGTTGCCCTTGCACTTGTTCACGTGCCCAGTTGACATTGTAAGCCAGTTTTCAAGTGATAACTGTGAGTTAATTGTGTTTTGATCTTAGGTTTTTGCAAGTCTGTTTAAATCTCTGTGAATGAATTGTGTGTGGCACCTTTTATAATCCTGGATGGTATCCAAGGGGTATCTGTATGACACCTGTCTCAGTCAGGATGATAGCTGCAAACTCACTGCATGGAACCTTTTTTACAGTATGTCCGTTCTAGTACTGAATGATATCTGCGAATGGGCTGTCACATAGTATTTCACTATAATCTATAGAACAGGGGCGAGCAATAAAAAAAGGCAGCCCCCAGGGTTAGTTCCCAGTGGGCTGCTGCTGCTGTGTTTACCTGTGCCATTGCAGGTATCAGAGGATCACAGCTCTGGTTGGACAGGTCCGCGACACTTCCTGCCACTTGCATTGGCTGCAAACAGCGATTCACGGCCTACCACAGTTGCAATTCTCCAATACCTGTGGAAGCGCAGGTAAACATGGAGATGGGGCCTGCCAAGGACTAACCCTGCAGACTGGATCCGGCCCATGGGCTGGAATTGGCCCACCTCTGCTATAGAAGATACTGCACAGAACTCAGCTACTTTGTGTTTTTAGGTAGGCAACTCCATGCTCTAGATCAGTGGTTTCCAACCTTTTCCAAATGGGGACCCATTTTGACAATTCAGGAAGTCTTGGTGACCCAAGGCAATTCAAAAACAGGGGAAGAGGGCGGACAGCCACTTGGGGAGACACTTGGAAACCCTTTTGAAATGTAATGGTGACCCATATTTGGGTTGTGACCCATAGGTTGGGAAACCCTGCTCTAGATGGTCTTAAGCTTCTGATTGTGAGACGCTGGGACCATACAATGGAGGATGGGTCACTCAATTATTACCCTGTTCTGTACATTCCCTCTGAAGTATTTGGAATTGGCTACAGTTAGAAGATAGTGTGTGGGGCTAGATACATCCTAGACCTGATCCAGTATGGCCATTTTTCTGCTCTTATCAGGAAGGCAGACCTTGATTTTTATTTTATAATTTTGACTGATAACCTTGATGTTTTTCAGTTTTATCGATTTAATTTTTTCCATGGGTGTGGGAGGTAGTGGGAGGTTAGACATTTATTTAATAAAAATAGACATTGAGATATAAAGTGTTAAAGCTATGTAAACCATTAAACCACAAACTGTCAACATCAGTAGCAGGGTCAGCACCCACCTCTTGTGAACTCCCCAGTCGAATGTGAGCCTGCTGTTTCCTGTTTGCTTGGAACAGGGTTTTACCTGCCTCTGGTGAGCATCCTTTGACCTTGGCCAATGGCTTTTTTCAGGAGGGTTTTCAGTGACTTAGCCCTCTGGTCATCCCATACACTATAGGTGGAATGGAATGAGCAAGGTATATAGTCTTTACCTTCTACTAAGACTTCTTCCTTGGAGACACTGGCCTCTCTACCAATCCAACAGGGCCCATCGTGGTACCTTCTATTGGTGCGTCCCTTTCACTAGCCTCCCCCCACGCTCAGTCTTTAACCAGACTGGCAGAGCTCATCATGGTATTGATGAGCCAAAAACTCCTATTTTGCTCTTCCTCCTGCCCTGGTCTTCAGCATCCCTCCCTGAGCTCAGTCCTGCCTGCATTGAGCTATCCATGGTCCTGCTCCTCTTCCTCTCTCTTCCAGTTTCAGGCATCAATTGACTGCTTTGTCTTTGTTGTTTATTTTTATATGGCCCTCCTGGTCCCAGTTCACCACTCCCATAGCCTGTCTGATTGTCTGCCTCCCCTGTGGCCATGTTGGCTGTCTAGAGAACTTCTCGTTTGAGAATGACGTATTTAAAAAACTTTAAAAACAACAAATAGCACCTTAGAGCAGTGTTTCTCAAACTGTGTTCCGTGGAGCCCCAGGGCTCTGCGAGACATCTCCAGGGGTTCCACGAGGTTGACAAACTGGAAACATCGATAGGTACAACACATACAATCAGTGGACCGCTCGGGCTCTGCATAAATTTTTATGCATGTAAAGGGCAGAGACAAAAACAAAGTAAATACTGTACTGTACCTGTATTACCTTTTAAAGATAGCCATATCTGGGGTGCCTGTCCCCACCCCCTCCCTATGGGGCAGACACTTACAGCAAGATGTACTGTACATACAGTAGAACCTCAGAATTACAGGCACCTTGGGAATGGAGGTTGTCCACAACTCTGCAATGTTCATAATGCTGAATAAAGTGCAGTTCTTTGGATTGCCAGCAGATTTTAGAATTGGACAAAGGAGCTGCCAGAGATGCTCTGCTGAGATAAATGGAGAGAATATTGCTGGATAAATGGAGAATTCTACTGCATAATACCACCTATCTTCTCTATGTGCTATACACTAAAAGGCAGCAGCACAGCTAATTGAGTGTGGCTGGAAATGTGAAGGTAAGGACAGATAATAGCTAGTGCCATGGATGGTAAGGAGAGGGATAGATAAAGTTTGTAATAACACCTCAGGCACACTGATAAATGGATAGAGGTTGCTACAGAGGTCACTGTAGGGAGAGAAGCCAGATGGTAGAGAATTGGTGTGTGGGGGACTGGAAAAATAGAAAAACGAATGGATATAATTCATCATAACGTAAATTATGTAAAAATTAAAGTATATGGAACAATGTTAACCATTTATATACACTTGTGTTTCAAATGTAGGAAGGTGTCAGATATGTAGTGTCCGATGATCATATGTACTGCTTGATTTGTCAGAGTTTCTTTTCAAAGTGGCAGTTTCTTATTCCTAAATGCTTGGTTTTATGGTGTCGATTCTGCATTAATTCATCATCTATAATCAGATTTAAAATGTTAATAAAAATACCCTAAGGCTTGATAGACACTATTGCATATATCAAGCAATATCACACCATTTTCCAGATTAGGTCCAGAGTGAAACAGCAAAGGGATTGACTGCTCTATCCATTTTCCCCTCCAAGCAGAGCATTAGTTTTGTTGAAGAATGCTAATATGCTTATCACTTGCTCAGTTATGCAAGGTGCTCAGCAAGGAATGACGTTTGCTTCTATTGACAGCTTTCTAGGGAACACTCAGTACCTTGTAGAGCTGAATCCTCCATATGAAGCTCAATAAAGACTTTATTTTGCATTGTGGAAGACAATGAGAGTTTTGTCACTGGTTTCAATGCTCGCAGGTTCAGACCTTCATAACACATGCAAAAGAGAAGGACTTGAGGCATTATTTATCTACCTTATTGAGCCTCTTTCTCTAGCAATGTGCTTCTGTGTTTGTCCAAGGATACCCTCTGCCTCAGAATTCCTATTATTTTTAACAGGGTACAAGGATGTTCTTGTACATTCATATGAGATATAAACACCCTTTTAGCCTCTCTCTCTCCCTACATCCCTCCTCCCTCACATTCCTTATTTGGGAGAATGAAGAGTTGTTCATAGGTGATTAAGTTTACTTCTTTGCCCTACAAGTATATGGTGCTAGAATACAAAGTAGCACCTTTATAACCAGATTTTGTAAAAACCTTCTTATTACCATCTAATGCTCTTTATAACCCTTATAGCTAAAGTTCCTAAGCAACAGGATTAAAATGTCAGCACATTGATACTAATTTGTGTATTAATGTGGTACCTTTCTCTTGCCAGCTATGTAATATTTCTTGGAATTTAGTTCTAATTCCCACCATCCCAGTTTTTTCATAGAAAGTCTTCTGTAGAAAGCTTTATAAGCATGGTTCTCAACAATAAATTATTTATATAATATATGTTATTGCTGAATTACTTCTGAGACCACTAGGTCAAAATAATTTTTGAGCTGTTTTTCTCAATTTTTCATCCTTTTGTACTTGGCAAAAAAAGAGGTTTAAAAAAGATTAGTTGCCCTACTTCTTATTGAGTGGCTGGCAAGAGGACACACCATGGGATGTTGTGTGTGTGTCAAAGCTACAGGATCAGATATTTGAAACAAAATGCTGATACTTGAAAACAACAATTGGAAAAGATGTAGAGCAAAGCATGTGTCACAGATAATGATTTGCATCAGCCACAGAGCTTGCCTATGTCCATAAAAATTAAGGATACCTGCTAGTGGTAGTCAATCCAGATCCTCAGCTATATTTATGAGAGTTTAAGGGGTCCCAGCAGATAGCAAGCCAAGCTACTGGAAGTATTAGATATTCCTTATTACACAGAAGCATAAAGAAAGGCAGTTTTGTATTTTTCCCCTAATGATGATGCACTAAATTATACTGCCTTAGCTTCCGTAGGTTCAGCTTACGTTCTTAACAATGGAAATTGATCAGTTTCATTATAACATAATGGACCACCTCCCTTGACTTGCTGTAGTAGATTGCTCTCGAGGGGTTTCTCTCTTTCGTCTTGCTGGAAGGTGGGAGTGCCAGTTGTTTCTCCACTATACTCCTGAACTGTGTCAGAAGGGACATGCCTGGCTGCCTGTGGAAAGGGAGGAAGAGCTGCAGACAAGGAGGAGGGGAGACAGGAAGGTTGAAGTTAGAGATTCAGTACTTCCCAGCTGGCTTGTCCTCAAATCAAAGCATTGCAGTAGAGCTTCCAGAATGTTGTAGCACTGCATTGATTTGCACGGTGAAAGGGGGCCCAGAGGGCATTCACTGACCTTTCTGCCCCTCATCTCCAAGGCTAAATAAACCATGAGACTTAAAGCTGAGGGATGGTGTTACTTTACTTTAAACAGGAAGCATTTGGAAGTTGTTTTTATGGAGAAATATCCAGTGATTAAATGTCAGTCAGGTTTCTCCTTTCAGCCAGATGGAATGAGAAGCTGAGGTGGTCAGATTTGTGGTTGTGATATGTTTGAGTACTAATGGCAGAAGCAAATGGGGGAAATGCAGTGTACTTAGTGGGATCCCTTTCTACCCTACACCAAAAGAGAGGAAGTTTGGTCTTTTACAGGGATCGGAAAGAGAAAGGGATGCTCATATGCTTTCAGGGCTTTTCCCGTTACATTTGTTTACAGAAATATCCCCTTCCAGGGACTCTGCTTTGTCTTTCTTTCTTCATGAGTTTGGGGAAAACAAGTGACTCCCCTCCCTACCTCCTTCATGTTCCATGATGCTAAATCTCTGCAGAAGCCATGCAGAGAGTTTCTGCAAAATGGGAAAAAAGAGGGACTCATGCTGCAGATGCAGACTTCCCACTGCCGTGGGTGCTAATATAGAAGATGACACAGGTTCAGATGTTCAGTGTTTCACTTTATACCTGAAAAATTTTATTGATCTTAGAATCAGGTTTAGCAATCCTCAATCCATTGGATCCACAAGCTTGCATCTCAGGCAAGTGAAGCATACTCTTAGCCTTTCAGGGGCCACATTAAAAACAAACTTTTGAATAGACATTGAAGATTCTTTGGCATATTTCATAAGACTTTAGCATATTTCATAAGACTAGAGACTTGAGCCACTTTTTTGCCCAACACTGACCTCAGTTCTCTAGCCCTAAATTAGGGGCTGATTCAGAACACGGTGAAATCATGAGAAAGGTCCCATTGACCTCAGTGGTATTTAGATTAGTCCCCCATTATGGAAAGAGTTGTACTCCGTATGGGTGTTCATTTTGGTGGCATATTGTAGGTTTGCTCCAAAACCCAATTTCTTAGTGTTTATAAAGTTGAATAACTATATTGGGTCCTTTATTCATTTGTGTAATATGTTAATTAAGGAACAAAAATCATGTATTACCAAGGAGATTTTAGAATATAACTAGATGAATGGGTCCAATATAATGAACAGATACTTACTGGCTTTCAGATTAGGGCCATGTAGTTGTAAATTATTCTTACATAGCAAAAATATTTTAACAGGTTTTCTCCTTTAGCTTCCGACATGAACACTGTTGTACATAAAAAGATAGGGAGCTTTAAAGATCCTTTAACCCATAACCTATCTCTTATATCTAGTTTTGCCGTGCATGTGTTGGCATTTAAATAAAACAGCCAAGGGAGTCTTAAATGCCATTATAGGCACATTCATTCCAGCTGTTGAGAGACTGCATAGGTCAACCAGCCAAGAGGCTCAATCTTAGTATTTTGGGATCAGTTACAGCTTCATTGGAGGGTTGAAATTCAATCTTAAGTCGCTGTTCTGTGACGAATTGGCACTTTGGGGTTTTATTACAATAGTTGGCTTGTTCCTTTCTGAGCTATTCATGGACTGTAACTGCATTTTTATAGTGTCTGTTTGGTACAGCTCTAGTAGTCAGGCTGTGGTATATTATACTGGTTCATGTAGTACTCTACAATGCAAGATCCTGTGATGTAGCCCACATGTCATTGAGATCGAGGGCCATTGGGGAACAAATAGAAACAGAGTTCCGCTTCTCCACTGCATGGTCTGTTTCTTAAATAATTCACTATCAGCATTCTGGTCCTGATCCTGAGGTCCTGAATCCGTCAGAGTTCCCAGGTGATTTCAGTGAGGATTTTGCATGAGCTAAGATTGAAAGGCACCGTATCTACAGAATTCTTTTTATAGAAGTCATCATTATAAAGCATCAGAAACGTCACCAAGGGAGCTGCAAACTTTTTGAAGTCCATGTAATTCAGAAAATGTAATGCCTCTTATAATAGCCTTATAGAAAGATCAGTATTTTAGAATATATGACACTTTATTTTGTGATTGTTTAATTATATGTAAAACAATGTTATGAAAACAAATGAGTATTTATCAAAATATAGTGAAAAATACATGTTAAGAATTAGGTTTCATTCAGTCTCATATAATTATTCTTGCAAGTCAAAATTTTCAAAAGAGCTCAACTTTCATTTAAATAGTCCAGTAAGGTGAGATTTTTGTAAGTGTTTGGCACCCAGAAGCTCCCTTTGTGGTCTTAGGTCAGGTTTGAAAAGATCTGAGCTCTTTTAAACATCTGGCTCCAATTGTGGCTGTTGAGGTCTTTGAAAATATGTTCCTTAAGGATTGGTCATTAATTTGTATAATTCACAAAGCATCCTTATAGCAATAGAGAAAGAAAACAATGTATTTGCTGAAATTTACACTGCTATATGTTTGTCTCTTTTTGTGAGGTAATGATGAGATGTGGTATGTTAATTTTCATGTCTTCCTAATGAGGTCCATACTTATTTTGCCATATATATATTTGTGACATCTTTAGTGCACATAGAGTATATGTGATACCATTATGGATGTACACACTTCTTTTAACAATAATTTCATAGAAGTGGTTGGATGATGGACCATTACCAATTCCTTAGATTTCTCCTTAGAGAGCTTTGCTACTTAAGCTATGAGCAAAAGGCGTCACATAAGAATCACAGAATCTCTCTTAAAAAAACGAATACATTTGTAGTATTATATCTGCTGTCCTGTGTTCTGGCTTCCACTAACCTTTGTCATTTCTCTTTGTACCAAGTTCTTTCAGCAAGAATGTTATATGTTTCTTTTGTATTATGTTACCCGTAGTCCCTAACATCCACTCAAGTGACAGCCAATTACCCATTTGATCGGCAGTGCAAAGTTGCTTTTGGTATGATACTACTAGTTTTCTTTAACAAAACCTTGTCTGAAGATTAATGATTTCTCATACGTGCACAGTGCAGCTGAACTTACTGCAAACACTAGTGATTGAGTTAATGTCATATAATGCTTTCTTAATCTCAAAAGCCCTCATGCCACATTATTTAATGATTTTGTTTAGCTGGTTATTACAAGGGACAAACCTTTTCAAAATCACCCAGAATCTAATGTTTCACTTGGACAAGTTAGTTTAGCACTTATACCACTCAACTACTGCTGAATAGCAGGCCCACCAATGGGGGGTGTGGAAACAAAGGGGCATGGTGATTTAAAGGAGCCTAGGGCTCCCGGTAGCTGGAGCCCTGGGCCCTTCAAATTGCTGAGTGACACTCCAGCGGCTATGAGGGCTGGGAGGGAGAGGCAGCAGGTGTGGCATGGTCCAGGTGGTGTTGAGGGCTCACTGCCCCAGCTACACCCATTCACCTGAAGCCCCACCTCTTCTGGGAGCACAGAGCTGCCCCCCCCCCCCACACATCTTACCCCAGAGCCCATGCAGGATGTTGGCTCTCTGGCCTAATTGCCCATAGGAGTTTCTCAGATTTTGGATCTTAATATTTTTTGCTTCATCTGTACTTCACATTGCCTCATCAGAATGAAGCACACTAGTAACACTCTAGCGTTGAAGTAGGAGAATAGGAGATGTACTCAAAAAGGGTTTTGCACTTACTTTGACATTGCTCAGTCTCTGACAGCTAATTTTTGTTGTGTCTCTTGTTTTGGTTGTGCTGCACCTTTAGGATTTTGAATTTTAAAACATTGTGCAAGCCAAACATTTTTACTCTGTTACAGTGGGTTTAAACAATAAAAAGGTGGCTCTGGCACTGTGATCTAAACATTTAGCTTCACTAATGCTCTAGCACAGATGGGACAGCAGCAGAGATAGTTGTGAATGTTCTGTGGTTTTAAGAGTCAAAAGGCTAAAATAATAGATAGGATCTTCCATCAGTGTCTGCAACCCAGCAATCATAGGAACTGAATGACATGTAGTACATAGCATATGTTTTTCCTTTGTCAATGGGCAATGCCCTTATTACCAGATTGGTCTGCCACGGCGGAAGTCATGTTTGAATTACAAGGGGACCAGGTGAACTGCATGGGATTTTATTTTAGCTTTGATAGTTGTAGAATACCCCGTACTGCCTAAAACTCGAATGATCATGAATCTTGTAAGACTCCCCTTTTCTAGTGAACTGTGTGTGATAACAAGTTGTTAGCATCAGCCCTTGTGAAAGGATCTGGTAGTTCTTAAATAACAGAATCTCAGAGGGGTAGTTATGTTAGTCTGTATCTGCAAAAACAAGGAGTCCTGTGGTACCTTTTTTGGATAACCCTACTTCATCGGATGAATTCGACATCAAATGAAGTGGATTTCTCCCAGAAAAGCTTGTGCCTTAATACATTTGTTAGTCTCAAAGAGTGTGTCTACACAGCAGGGCTTAACTCAAAATAAGCTACACAAATTGAGCTAAGTCAGTTGCATAGCTTTTTTCAAAATTGGGAGTGTCTACACACCACTTATTTCAAAATAGAGCACTCTTCCTCCGACTTCCCTTACTCCTAATACAATTAGGGTTACAGGAGTTGAAGTAAGAAGTCCTCCAACTTGACAGTATTTTGACATCATTTCAAAATAACTGCCTGCTGTGTAGACACGGACTAAGTTATTTCGCTGTAGTTTTGTGGGGGAGAAATGTTAATTTGTTTTTATTGTGTTTTTTGATTTTGTTATGTTTTGTTTTGAGCCTGAGAGGCACCACGGATTTGGCATATCTTAATAAAAATTTACAACTACAGTGAAACCATTGTTATCCAGCCCTCTGTTACCCAGAAAACTTTGTTAACCGGCATTGCCTCCAGACACAATACTTCACTTCAGGTGTACAGGCCTGGCTTGGTTTACCATGATTGGCTTAACAATTTTTTATTGAAGAAGTACTAATCATCTTTAACTCAAAATAGAATTGTGAGACCAACTACCTCACACTACAAAACTATCAATATTAAAAACTTAAGTTTTACTATAATTGTCCATTGGTTTTTCCTAGGTTGATGGACCCTCAGATAACTGGATTTTTTAGGTAACTGGAATGCCTTAATCCCCGAGCATGCTGGATAACACTGATTTTACTGTAATTGTATTTCAAATAAGCTTTTAACACCACAGATTGATGTAGTTGTAATGAAACAAATGCACTCTTTTTTGGTAGATTGCATACATTTCTACTGAAGCAAACATCCTAGAAATAAAATGTATACATTATTAAATATCAATGTCATATGGTTTCTACAATAAAATCTAAGTGATTTTGTAATTTCAAATACAGAAAAGATAATACATTTCTAGTATTATAAACCCAACAATGTATAATACATCAGGACTACTGATGTTTTTTTAAATAGTGCCATTTAGTGTTTGGTATTATGAAAGTAAACATTTTATTGTAAGTCTTTATTAAACATCCTTCTTCATGCAAAATCTTTAAATTTGGCACTTTTGACTATGAAGGGTATAGAACCTATAATAATTTATTTCAAGCTAGCGTGCCCTTTATAACACAGGTCTTCTCTGTATAATGTAAAATTGAGTGTTATCCATAGGGTTGATGACAGAAAAGGAAATTGAATTTTCACATTCATTTTGAAAAGTTGACTTCCTAAGACTGCTGTTGTGGGTTCATCACCCAGACTGGCTCTGATTTGTACTTGGAAAACATAATAAGATTGAACAATTATTGGCCGACTGTGGTCCATAAAGGATTATTTGGTGGTGCTTGCAGTCGACCATATGGTCTGATAACTTTTTGTAGTTCCCATGCAGCCTTCTTTATTGCAGTCTCATTCCTTATTATGTGTCTGCATATTCATAGGCAGGAAATGTGGTACTAAGAATTCTTCCTCACTCACATTGCAAGCGAAGCAAGATTTCTCTGAGTCGGTTAGTCTCATCAAACCAAGCAAGACTCTGAATTAATATGAACACAGTCTATTTTTGGTTTTCAACACAGATAATTGGCGGAGGCCAGAGGAAAATGACTGAGCGCTACTGAACAATATTATTGCAACACTGATCTGCAGCCTATCACTACTCTTACAGTGAACTTTATAGGAAGAAGGATACACAAAAGAGTAAGACAGACTTACCGAAACAGGAGAAAAGATCCAGTCAAAATCTGACTCATTTTTATTAATAGATTTTTGTATAATGGCATTACAGTGTCCTGCTGCTAGTTCCTCTGATATCTCCACTCTTTGGAGTAGTGCTTTTTTTTATCACAGAATTGATATAAGTCAATCCTTATAACTATTATAAGAGAATACTGATAGCTAAAGAACACAAAAAATTAGCTAATGGGAAGTCTGAAGATTTTTAAGTTTGCATCAGCTCTTTTCACTACCTTTTTCAGGTTTTTCATTACCTGAGAACTGAAATATTTTGGTTTTAAAAGACTGAAAAGCACAAAGTTTTTGGTTTGGTTGTCAAAATCTGAAAAAATTCAGGGTTTTGTAATTTCAGGTTTTTGATGAAAGCAGAAATTTTCACAATTTTTTTTTTAAGCAAAACCACATTTATCAGCCAAAAGATTTTGATGACCTGTCAACTAGCTTATAAGCACATGGCTCCATATTCCTCCTTATAATATAAGTTTTCTTTACCAACTGGCCCTTACTACCTGGTATGGATTAGGTTGATGTTCACCAGTGAATACAAAAACTACTACTTGTGCAAACCCACTTGCACCTACTGTTACCTTATCCACACACTTGCTTCCTTCCTTCCTATTTGTTCGCTTATTCACCTGTAATTTATTGTCTAAATTCAAGAGCTTCCTGGAGCTTTCTGAAGGAAGGATTGTCTGGGTTAGTTGTTTGTATTGTGTTTAAAGATGGGTGGCTTTAATCTCTGTTGGGGGATTACTTTAGGTGCTACCACAATAGAAATAATAGCAGTTGCTGTATCTTTTTCGTACCTTTGGTGCACTTGAACTAGACGAGCTGTCTTTCTGTAACCATTAGTTATTAGTTATTTTGCTTTAGGTAATGCCCACTGTGTACTTGGTGCTGTCCAAATGCACAAAGAAGGTTCCTAATCTAGAAGAGTTTAGATTTTTGAAACAGCAGAATAGTACTATCCATCCCTTTCCTCTTAAGAGGTTAGAGCACGCTCCTTAGAGATATAGGAGATCCCTGTTCAAAATCTCTTGCACTGTGAAGCAGAAGGGGGATTTGAACACCAGTCTCCTACAACCAACCAATGGGCTATTCACTATAAGACGGGCACCTGCACTACTCTGTAGATTTCTGTAGATCTTCGCTAATGTTGCATTCTGTGGGTTTCGGGGATACTAACAAATAATTTAATGAATATAAGAAAAGAGCCCAACAAATGAGGCATTCTGCTATGTTCAGGAGTTTGGCCTTTACATTTGTAGGATGCAACTCTTAGCCAACATACACCTGGGTCACTAAGCGAGGAGAATAGATTACAGAGCTAAAACAGATAGAAGCAGGGTGAATTTACACCATGCCAGCCAATCTGCTTTACTAGAGAAAGGGATTCTTCATGCCATTCCTGCTCACCCTTGCTGTAGCACAGGGCTATGTGTTCAGAAAGAAGTTATTCCTGTTGGGAAAGGGGCACTACTCAAGTCCTGCTGTTATTGCCAATCTATTGTGAGAGATAATTTCCATCTATTCATATTGAGCCAGGGGCTCAGTGAGTGTTGGTTCATGTGGCTCTATTGACCTTAAAAGACCAATTACACCAGCTGAGGAGCCAACCTTTAATCATGTAATTATTTTAGATGCAACATAATTCACCAGAGATACACTGGAGAAAATGGCCAAAGACAAACAAAAATGGAGAATCTTCGTTGCTGCCCTACATGCCAGCGGGCGTAATAGGCATTAACTAACTATATTCACCAGGATGTATATAGAGGCCCAGATCCACATAGGTGCATAGGAACCTGTGTCTAAGTTTACACAAACCTCTGCTCAAGTGTTTCCTAACCTGTAGGCGCTGAATGGCGCTTGGCACTTAAATTTTCACAGGAAAAAGTTTTTTACTCACCTAAGTTCTCTGCCTCTGAGCCTCACTGCTGCCTCACTCTAGGCATCTGGATGCCTATCTCTTGCCTAACTTTCAATGCTTGTGTCCACTGGGGAAAGATAAGGGGTAGAGTATCTATCTCAACCACAAGGCCCAATCCAGTAGGTGTTTGCAGAGACTTCCTACTGGATGAAGTCCCATTCAAGAACTAGCCAGAGGAGGAGTGGTGCAGGTGCCCGTCTTATAATGAATAGCCCATTGGTTGGTTGTAGGAGACTGGTGTTCAAGTCCCCCTTCTGCTTCACGGTGCAAGAGATTATGAACAGGGATCTCCTGTACCTCTAAGGAGCATGCTCTAACCAGTGTTCTGATGTGGAGGCTCCCTCAATCTCTTATTGAAACTGCTTTGGATAAATAGTTAGACATTGGAGCAGAGCAATTGGAGTCTGGGTCTTCCAGTCTGGGTGTTCTAGTCATCAGGCTATGAAGTAATTATTTCTCCATTATTTATCTGAAGTGGAACAATTTCAACAGTATAACTGAGGAAGCTACCATCTTAGGGTGTCCCACATTTTAGAGCACTCTCCTGAGAGGTATGAGAGATATTTGTTGGGATTTTTCTCTCTCTGAGGCAAAGAGGGAATTGAATCTGGGTGTCTCTTATCTTGTGTGAATGGTTTGACCAGAGGACTAAAAGTCAGTTGGTTCCCAGCTGCCTCTAGGCACCACATGGTAAGTCCCTGCCCATATCACATCCTTCCTTCCTCTGTCCCTATGCCAGGGCTTGAGATGAAGTGTGGAGGACGGCCAGCTTCCTTAGTTCCTATACCAAGGAAATTCTCTCCTAGCCAGATCTAGAGCTTTCCAAACCATTCTTCATTGCTTTTGCCATTTTACCCATATCAGTAGAATAAAGTATGGGTAAGAATCTTACGCATAGTGAGAGACCAAAGATTTTACAATATAGTAAGACTAGATCCAACAAAACAAAAGGAATAGGGAAGGAAAAATGATAACACTGAGGGAAGTCTGATGACACACATTATCTATATTGATGGTTGTTTGAAAGCTATTTTTGTATTTAAATAAATAACAGTAAGCATTACTCCTAGCAAACCAAAACCAGTTAATTCTGGGTGAGAATTCATTAGTGTTTGGGGCTAAGCTGTGAGACAATACTGAAATAAGTCCCAGAGGTAATATAACTTAGAAATTGCGTACAAGTTAAACAAAAATGTTCCGTTATTAGTCTAGCTTCCAGAATTCCAATAAGCACAGAAATCCAGTCCAGGTTAGTCTGGGAGTGCCTGATACAACGATAACGAATATCATGACAAAATCCAAATTCAACTGTTAATGTCTTTTTATGTGATTCCTTACAGATGGCTGCATTAGAGAGGCAGATATTTGACTTTCTTGGCTTCCAGTGGGCTCCTATTCTTGGAAATTTTCTACACATAATAATCGTCATATTGGGTTTGTTTGGAACCATCCAGTTTAGGCCTCGATATATAGTTGTGGTAAGTCTCTTTTATGGACTTTGTGTTTATAGTAGGCTTTAAACCCTCTTAAATTACAAAACATATATTTTATGCTTGAAAACATATGAATGATCCTTTTTGCATTTTCTTTTGAGGGCTCCAGTTATCCATCATTTTGAAATTTATGGCCCAATAAATGAGATCTTGTTTTGAAGAACCACAATAATAAACCCGTAGAACTCACTGCCAAAAATCTAACTAGGCTTGGCAGAATTCAATTTTTACGATAATATCTGTTTATTTTAAGCATTTTGGAGTTTTATTGATTAAAATGTTTACTGTTATGTAAAATTATGAGTCTTAAACATTTATTTAAATTATTTAAATGTAAATTATTGCTGTTGCAGTATGCATGTGCAGATTATGGGAGAGTGGAGACAATAATTATTTAATCACAGTAGATGTTGAGATTAAACCATTATAGCCATTAAAACACACATTGTCAGCATCACATATCAAAATATATAAACATCCGTAAATTGAACTCTAAATTGAGTTCTTGGGCAGCATTTTTCATTCATTGCTTCCCTGTTCATTTTGATTATTATTGAGGGACCCATTTCTTCATTGGTCTGTGTGTATATGGTAAAATCAATGTTTACCAAAACAAATCTAATCCTCCATGCTACACATAATTAAAGTCAATGTCTTCATAGGAATTTAAAAAGGGATTAAACATTTGAGAATATCCATAGTTAGACTAGACCAAAAGGAAAAAAAGCCGGAGAGTATAAATTGTCATGCTTTTAGCCGTAAGCCAAACTGTAACTGATAGGAATTGGGGGGAAACATTCTTTATGGGCTAGCTGTTCCATAATTGGTCAACATATAGTTTTGCCTTTCTGTTAAGCAAATGGTACTGGCCACTCTTGGGGTATGTCTAGACTGCATCCCTCTGTCAGCAGAGGGATGCAGATTAGGCAGGTTGACATTGCAAATGAAGCAGGGATTTAAATATCCCACGTTTAATTTGCATAAAAAATGGCCGCCTTTTTGCCAACTCAGCACTTTGTTGGCAAAAAGAGGCAGTCTAGAGGGGGATCTGGTTTTCGACAGATCCCTTATGCCTCCCACAAGACACTAATCATGTGTCTTCCCATTTTAAAACTCTTTTTGTTCAACATCAAAGATGAAACACAGCATATTAACCCATTGTTTCTTTCTTTTATTTTTAGTGTAAAATACATTTTAGAGGTAACATTTCTCTAGATGGTTGCTTTATAACTAGAGATGCAAAATTCTATAATTAAAAAGGGATACTGAAAGGATATTTTGACCTAAAATATAACTCCACTCAAATTTTAAATTTAACTTCAAACACAAAATTAATATTGGAGTGCAACAAAATGCTCAGCACATTACAGGATCAAGCCCATAAATAGCAGAAAACAAGACTTCCACGAAAACTTTCAACGTTTCAGCATTTGGTTTCATTTCACACTGGGACAAAACCAAGACCTTTTTGAAAATTTTCACCTACACAAACAAAACAACAATGACAAAGAGGTGGAGACCTAGTCCAGGGGTTAGAATACTCCCCAGTTTTGAGTCCTTGCTCTGTCTGAATCATAGCAAGTACTTGAACCTGGGTTTCCCATAATCCAGAAGAGTACTGGGCTATTGATTGGTAGGGCTCTCTTATGCTCCCCTGCTGGAGCTGGTCCATTTGGTATCATAAATTAAATATTCAATAAGACAGCAAGTAACTAATTCTACAGCCTGATGGTTAGATCATTTAACTGGGATGTGGCTGATACAGATTCAAGTTCCTGGTCTACAGAAGGGTCTTATACTTGATGAGTGACTAGCTACTGCAGTGCTAGGCAACCTTCAGCCCATCAGGGTTCTATCTGTGGCTCGCAACACATTTTCTTTTCTGTTGCTCACACAGAAGGTTGCCAGAATCCACCGGTTTCCATCTATATCAGTTGTTTTGTTTGTTTGTTTGTTTTTTGTATCAGTGTTACTAAAGTGACTTACACAGAAGGCACGGGCACATGAAGTGAGGCTTGTGCTGATTGCACACAACATTGACTGTGAGAACCGTGTGTTCCCTGTGCATCCAGTCAAAGCACTGCTATGGTTTAGTGAACATGCCTCGCAAATTCTAATTCCAGAAATACAGTTGGCAAAACTACCCTATCCCAAGAGACCGTAGCTATGACAATCTTGTGGCCCACTGAGTTAAAAGGCCACTCATGCAGCTCACATATTAGGTTGTCCATCACTGTGCTATTGGCTATGCTACCATGAGCTGTTTCTCTCTCTCTCTCTCTCTCTGGTTTCGACCAGAAATTCTATTCTAGGCCTGAGAAACATACCCCAAAAAAATGTCCTTAACATGGATACAATTAGTGAAAAGTGTCCATTTTGATTAAACAAAAAACTGTTTTGACCAAAATTCTGCCCAGTTTTACTCATAAAGTAGTTTGCCTGAACTGTTGTTGTGTGCACTGTGGTATTACTTAATTTATTAAAAAACAACAAATAGTCTAGTAGAATCTTAAAGACTTAACAAAAACATGTAGATAGTATCCTGAGCTTTTGTGGGCACAACCCATTTCTTCAGATTTATTTATTAACTCAGCTTTTACTAAAGCAAAACACTCATTGAAGTGACAGGCACAGATCTTCAAACTCTATAAAGCCTCCCCCCACAAAAGTCCATGTTCCTTTGGAAGCTGTACTTCCTGGGGCTTTGCCATGTGCAGCTGTCCTCAGATTCCTCAAAGGGATTCACAGCATGGAATGGAAACAATGTCAGTTACTGCATGCTTCAAACTTGTTCAGACAGCTCTGGGCTGCGTTAACTTGTGATACGTCCCACTAGGCAAGAGACAGTAAAGAAGTCCAGCCTAAGGTTAGCCTGTCAGATTCTGAGTTCTGATTAGATCACAGTCTGAAGCCATAGGAGTAAAAATTCAGTTTGTTGACATGCAGGCTGGATTTTGGAAACTCAGACTCTGGTTACTACTAAAGACCTAGTGGGATTTTCTGAAGGGAGTTAGTCACCTAACTTAGATAGTCACTTTAGAAAATCCTACTGGGAACTTAACTGCATCATTAGTCACTTGAACACCTTTGAAAATTTCTCCCTAAGTCCCTTAGTGAAAGGAATTATGCATTACAACAACAACCCAATTGAGGAAGTATGTTGAATCAGACATTCAGAATCCTCTTTTTTGACTGACTCAAATCCCAGAGCTGACTTAATCAGATCTACTGTAAGTGGAAAAGCAACCAAATATTTCAGGGGGAAAAAAGTGTATATTGTGTTCCCTGAAGACTTTCATTGGAATTAATTTGTCCTGCCTGTGTATCTGCTCCTACCGAAGGAAAAAACATATTTAGATTTCATATCAAGACCTAATAGACCCCAATCCACAGTGTGTGTATACGTGTGTCGATTTTCCTGTTAATATTATGTCATATTTTTTCCTTCTTTCTCCTCAGCAGGAGAACTTTAATAGATCAAGCTTTTTTGTGTAAGGGAGGCTGTGACTATTGGGTTTTTTTCCTGTGCCTAGAGCAGTTACAGTGCCTCCTCTATACTGTTCTTCGTACACAAATTTTATATTTACTGTATTACACAATTATGAAAGACATGAATAAATATGTTAAATGTTTGACAAGAAAAGTCAAATGTTAAGGGTGATGATGCATCCTTTAAAAGTCTTGAGTCTGAATTTCACTGTGCCATCTAAATAAGTTTAGCCAGAGCAGCTTCTCTTTGCTTCTCTGTAGAAACAGATTTCTGCAAGGAAACAGAGAGAATCTGTGGGGATGCGGACAGGGGACATTTTTCTGCTGTGCAGGAGTAAAAACTTGGGCTGAGACTGATCTCCAGCAAGAGTAAATTCCTGCTGAGACCTTCCTCTGAGAAAACCTTGTCCCTACCTTTGAGACCTCCAGCAGGCTTACTGATACTTGAAGATGGTATACATGAACCCAAAGAGTCAAAGATGATAACATTACCCAGTCATGGTTCAAACTTAAACAAATTCAAATAAGGTTTGTTTTACAGAGGCCTCTGCCTACTTAGTACAGTGGCAAACACAGCATTAAATATCATTTTCAAACTTGTAATAAAGATACAGAAAAGAAGCAAAAACAATTAAACATTTAAAATGTAAAGTATTAAATTAGGCTTTCATTTTCACAGCCCTCTTTGTTCCCTTTCCCAGTTCTGGAGAGAGTTTTTAGAAGGATAAAAACCCTTGTTTACTAATCTTTTAGATGGTATAAAAATAGTGATAACTGTCCCTTTTCAATGAAAAGAGAAAAGATAGCTGAGATGAGTTGAGCTGTCCTTGTTGCCGCTTCTGGTTAAGTTTTTTAAAAGGCAAACTTGACAAACAGGCATGGAACTGGGGCAAGAAGAACAGCAAAGAGAAAATGCAGCTTTGGTCCATGCTGCTAACTTTCACTTGCAACTTTGCAGCTGGAAATACAGAGTCACAACACATGATCTCATCAGCTGTTCAGATCTGGAAAACTTGTACCAGCCTCAGGATGTTCAGAGCTTTGCTTTTAGTTTGATTTTTCATGCCACAAGCTTACAGTAAAATTGCATCAGTAACAAGCCATCAAACTTTTATTAGACCGAAGGCAAAAGGAGAGGGATAGAAAAAGAAGAAATAAGGGGGAAAGAAAAAAGACACATAGATACGGAGGTAGGAGACAGATTATCAGCATCCCAATTGATAGTCAGGATTTAGCTGGAGCCTAGCAGAGGTGATGACTAGGAATGTAAAATCCTGTTTGATCAATTAATTGATTAAATGTTATGTTTCATTAGTTAAGCAGTTAAACAGGCGTGGGCAGGGTGCTGCTCCAGCCCAGCTGGGCCACCAGTTTAATCGGTAAGCATCACCAAGGAAGGTTAACCACTGACATCCCTAGTGATGATGTCATCTGAGTCCTTCAGACTTGTTCAGTCTGGTTAGGAGATCTCTCAGGCTCAAGATGTCAAAGGAGATGGTAAGGGTGGCAGCTATGATGGTGAAATTCACTCTAGTTGCCATTTTTTCTCTGTAAAGTCTTTCTTTTAGAAGACTAAAAAATTGGAGTAGTGGGCAAAATAGCCCCCTCCTTTCATTATTTGTCCACCAAGTATTAACGGTTTCTGACAGTTTTGCTCTTGGTTTATTGATATTTTTTTCAGTTTCACACTTTCCTTGCTTACCAAGTGTGAGTTTAACATAATCTCTAAATTATTTCAGCAGGCCTTTTTGTTTCTACAAATCCAGGCTTTCGGTTTCACATTTGCATCTTATCCCATTTGACATTTGTTTTTATAAATTACTGTGTCCTCTTATGACTTTACACTCATTTTTCAGAGCTTATCTCACTATTAGGGTACATTTGTAGGGTCCAGTTATTATAACAGTTCATAGGTGTTTTCAAGCTTTGACCATAATAGCTAGGCTCCTGAAATGCACCTTGAATTCATTTGGCTCTCAATGTAGAGTTCAGTTTAATAATAATTATGGTGAGTTCTTGTTGATGTGCCCCATTTGGCATACTGACCCAGCTAACATGTTGCAATAGATGCACTTTTGACATCAGGCAGAAGTATTTGCAGAAAAGCACTAAGAGAGTCACAAGATGGGAGGAGGGGATAAAATGCAAGAAAACTTGTAAGCAAACAGTGCTTGGGCAACTGAAACAATAGAGTACTCTCAGCATCAGTGGCAGCATGCCTTTTCTGCCAGCACGAGGCCACAGGCTTCATGTGGAGGATGCAGGAGCCACTATGGTGAGATCAAGAAATGGGGTGGCAGGCACATGAGGTGGTAAGCCAAATAAAATTACTGATTGGCTCAATGTGGTCGCCAGGTCACTAGTTCCCCATTCTGTTTTTTTTTTATTTGATTTGATGTTCGGGGAACCCTGTCAGATGGGGGCCCTTTGCAAGTGGACTCAATGCACATTAGTTAATCTGGGCCTGGATACCTATTTATAGTATTCAAAGTAGACTGTTAAAATGGAGTATGCAGTTGTGCAAAACCAACCTGAATATAAAGTACCAGAGGCTGCATTAACAGAGGTGAGTGCAAAGGGGGTCGCACCATAAAAAAGTCTGGGAAACACTGCCTTAAGATGGTGAAAGCAAGTATCACCATGGCCAAGCCTGCATCCAGAAAGAAAAGACACAATCCCATGGGCTTTCTGGATGAAGATGTCATGGTCGGCAATCACTTCTATGTAATGTCCTGCAAAGGTGTGAGACCCTTAGTACAAACTAGCCAACAGATGGTGAGGAAAAGGTGGAATGGATTGGCATCCTTATCCAGAGCTGGCCCGAGCCATTTGTGTGCCCCGGGGCCCGGGAATGCAGCACCACCCCCGAGTGCGCGGCACATGGGTGGCACGGCGCACGTGCGGTGCCGCCCCGGCCCGGCAGCCCCGGGCAGTAGCCCGGTCAGCCTGTAGCTTGGGCCGGCTCTGTCCTTCTCTCTAGATATACCTAAGTCAGAGAGTGCCTGTCTTAAGTCAGGGAGTATCATTATTTCACTATTTTTTATTAATTTATAATTTCAATAAATCTCATAAAACAATCCACCCTGTTATTTAGCAGATGTAACATATATTGCACTTGAAAACTTTGTGGCTGAGATTAATCAGGCTAAAAGTCCTGCAATACATCATAATTAAAAACTGGTTCCTGATTTTTTTATATTAGCTCATCTAAAAAATTATACAAATATCCATTCACAAAGAACAAAGAGGAACTAAATTTGAATTATAACCCACAATGGAACAAACTAATCTCACAGCTCTGAAATTACACCATTGTCCTTTCTTCACAGAACTTCCCATAGCTAGCAATATTTCTAAGATGTTAAAATCAATTAATAATGCTAACAGAATACTTGTTAAAATGCTTATTAAAGTACTGTGCTGAACTTCAAAAGCATTCAGAAAGATGAGTCGTATGGTTAAGACGGTGCAAATCTGGCCCAGCTAAGCGTAGCTGTGTTATTGTACAAATTGATGTGTAAATAAGACATTTTAACCTAAATAGAGAGATTATCTGATTAGCTTAATTTATTCTATTAAATAATAATAATTATTAAATAATAATATTAAATAAGGCGGTGTGGTAGCTGTTTGATATGTGCAGTATAAAAACATGGCCAGAGTTAGATTTAAAATGGAAATAAATTAGGGCATAGGATATATTGATCAATGAAAAGTCATTCCACGCAGAATGTTACAGCTTCAAGAACTTGTAAAATATTTGGGCATTCAAAGCTACTTTGTGCATATAATGCTTGGGTAAATCCTGAACTGATAGTATCTGTGTTCTACCATATTGCCTTGTTCTGTGATTCCTGCTCATCTCTCATAAATTAATTTTAGTTGGGCTCTGTTAGTACTTGTGATACCGCCAAGGAGCACCTAGACATCTTACTCAGTAGTTGCCGCTCTTTCCTTGAATTAGCACTGACTCAATATACTGTTATAGAGTCAGGGACGCTTTGTTACTACATTTCAGATGAGCTATAAAGTTGAAATCCTACTTCCTTCCGGCTTTTTTTCATACAAGCTAAAGTATTAATCTCAGTATCCTAGTCAAATACAAACTTAGGAACATCCTGTCTTTCAGTTTTACGCTTTTTGTTATAAAATGCTTAGGAGCACTGTGCATTGTTAAACAGTGGCTGTGTTTTACTCCAAAAAAGGCTGCAGTTCACCTGGGGATGAAATGTAATTTCTCTGACAGTTTAAATAAGCAAAATGCTTTAAGAACACTAAGAATAAAAGGAGCCATATCAGTGTTAAATTATTATTATATTCATTTGTACATATAGATATAGGCATGAGACAGAATATGTATTTGTTTAAAAAAAACAACAACAAATGTAAACAGCTCTCCCTCATGAAATACTTCACACAGAGCCTAGTGGCCTATAATTAAGGTTGACCAATGCTTCCAATTATACAATCATAGTTTCACTTCCTAATAACTTTGCTAAATGTTAACTATTTGGGCTGAAATTGTCCATGCTCAGTGTCTGCCTCAGGCTGAATTTATCTGGGAAATTTCAATCAGCACATTTCTGGAAATGAAGCAGGGGGTAAGATAATACTTTGCTCATGAAAAAAAATTGTGTGTGTGTATTGATACAATTTGAAGGTGAAAAAATATAATACTTGTGGACATGTATTAAATCTCTCTCACTCTTACATTTCAGTGTAGCACTAGCCACTGAATGTGGAACTAGTAAATAGAGGCGTGATTATGTTATTAAACAGATTGTAAAGTCATGGTACTGGAACGCAGAGGGGTTCTGTTGTGTGCAACTGTGTACGGTAAATTGGAGGATCGGGGCTTCCGCTTCATATTTGCTTTGTGTGTCTGTTCTCGCACATCAGCAACCCTATTTAAATGTATGAGTACTGGACCAAATCTTACTCAATCCTAACTAAGACAAGCTCCCACTGGAGTTTTTTGATTCCACTCTGGAAAACGTCCAGTGATTTCCATGAAACAAGATCAGGTCTTGAAGGATTTGACCTGGCTTGAAATAGGAAGCAGCTGCCCCATTACTGTTAAGTAACAGAAAAAATGGGTTTCTCATGCCTATTTTGAAATCTGCTTTTATGAACCTTTATGGATAAATGTGAGTAAAATGTTTACACTTACCATACACATCACAATTTGTTTACTGCATACATATAAATCAGTTATTGCATTTGATATAGAGTCTACTGTGAGTTAATGCAAAGTCTGTATGTGATGAAAATGATACTATCCTATTTAAGTAAATAATGATAATAAAAGCCAAAACCTTTATTGTTGATGGACCAAAATAATTTCAATAATTTCATTGCTGTTTAAATAAAAAAAATTAAAAGCAGGCCTCAGGTAGTACACTGATCTATATAACATATAGGAGATTGACCAGGTCTGTTACTCTTATTTTATAGAGTAATTATCTGCCACTTATGTAACAGTTATCCTCAAACCACCTGGGTATAAATAAAACTAACCTCTGTTGTGTATAGAAGTACACCAAGGGTCTATGAAAAAGATTCCCCCCGCCCCCATCCCTCCTCCGCGCATGAATCTTTTCATTCTAGATCCCAGGGAGGAAGAAGGAGGAAACATAATGGAAATTGTACAATAAAGTCAAGCTGACAGTGCTATTGGAATAGAAAAGGGAACTGGGATGTTGGAGATTGGAAGTATATTGAGGCAAAACAATGAACACTCTCCTGAGCTGGTCACTGCAGCTGGTCACTGCAAATTAGACTCTCAGAGCTGCTGAGCACAATTCTCTCCTGTAAAGTTGTAAATGTAAAGTGGCAGTGCCATTGCAGCATCTCATTAAGCAGTTTAGTTGGATATAGCCGCAGCATTGCTTCATAAATGGTTTTGATCTAGAACATTTGGATCGCTAAGAGTGTAAAGTTTCACAATCCCATATAGAGAACTTGTGCGTTCCCGTAGTAAACAGCATCTGGATAGCAATAAAAATAGTTAGGATGAACAAATTGATTCCCAGTCATGCAATGTGCAGATCTCTGCATCAGCATGGAGTACCAGGGACCCCAGAGGTAATCCATGTAGAGCTCGTTGTAGGGTTCTAGCCAAAGTTTCCTGCTATCTTTAAATTCACAGGGCCAAATTGAAATGTGGTATAAATGGGTGCAGTGCCATTTATTTCAGTGGCATTCTACCCATTCGTACCAATGCTGAATTTATTTTGTTGTATACTTCTTGGCAAATATAAGGGAAAAAACAAAAAAAACAACAATAAAAACAAAACAGACCTGTCATGATCAGTTGAAAAGCTGCCATCACTTCTTGTTAAAATACCTTTCACTGGAAGAAAGTCCATGGAGACTAAGCTGAGCTATAAATTCACCTGCCTGATCATTTCAAATGATGACCAAACATGAGAAAAACACAATAGGGAAGGTAATATCTCTAACTGGAGCAACTTCTAGTGGTGGAAGGGACAAGCTTATGAGTTGCCTCCTCCCCCAAGTTCATTAGGTCAATTGTATGGTCATAAAAATTTAAAATCTATTTAAATCTGAAATTTCATGGTTTTGTAATTGGAGAGGTCCTGACCCAAAAGGGAGTTATGGTGGGGAGAATCACAAGGTTATTGTAGGGGTAGCAGGACAGTTAGAGAGCAGCAGCTGCTGGCCAGGAGCCCAGCAGCTCTGAAGGCAGAGCTGCTGCCATGAGCTCCAATAAGTAAGGATGGAATGGCACTGCCACTCTTAATTCTGCCCTGCTGTCTGCAGAGCTGGGCCCTTAGTCAATGGCCGCCACTCTATGGCCACTCACTTCTGCATTGCTGCCTTCAGAGCTAAGGGTGGCATAGTACGGTATTGTCACCCTCACTTCTGCACTGCGGGTGGTGGGGTGCTGCCTTCAGAGCTGAGTGCCTGGCCAACAGCCATTGCTCTCTGGCTTCCCAGCTCTGACATAGACATAGAGGCGGCAATACTGTGACTTCCCCCCTCCCCTCATAACTTTGTGAACTCCCTTTTGGGTCAGGGAACTCAATATGAGAAATGGTTGGTCTCTCTCATGTAACTGGTAGAGCATAGGGTAAAGCACACAAAAGACTAGCTTTCATGGTCTGTGATGCATTTTTCATGACCATGAATTTGCTAGGACCCTCCTTATGAGTTTCACAGAGCTTTTCTTCAGGACTGGGGACTGGTAAGCTTGTCCCTTTTACCAACAGAAGTTGTTCCAGTGAAAGACAGTAACTCACTTACCTTGTTTGTTTAGTATCCTGGGACCAACAAGGCTGCAACAACACTGGAAATCCACACATCAAACTAATGGAGCTTCTTGTTTGTTTGTGGATCTTTTCCTACTTGTTGCCTCTTAACATTTAGCAAAGTATAGCACATTTAAATTACTGTACAGGTCTGGGATGTCCAGCAACAGAGCTGAATGACATACTCATAAATTACAAATTTATAATAAACAGTGATCAGGTCAACATTTTGGACTTAACTGGTATCAGTATGCTATTCTAACACCATAAACATAAGTCTAACTTTTATTAGTATGCATTTAGAGCAGTAGAGAATATTGTATTTGTAATTTGCTGTGGTTCTTAGGGGACTTGAGCCAGAACTCTGTTTCTGGATTCTCCCTGTTTGTTGATTTCTAGGATAACTATATGTATTTATACATTTTCTTTAAAAAAATGATTTGCTCATTATAAAGCCTTTCCATCTTCACATTTTCTTTTTCCTTCTTTTTTGCTTTCATCTGGCTTTTTGTCTAGTACACGGTGTGGACTGCCCTCTGGGTCACCTGGAATGTTTTCATTATCTGCTTCTATTTGGAAGTAGGCGGGCTTTCTAAGGTAGGTCCATTATAATTCTTGAGGGTTGTGGGGGAGCAAATGATTGTACTTCGACAGCAGCAATGCTAGGGTGTTTAAATTACTAGATCCAGAAGAAAAACTAGTGTGCTCTTTTAACAGGTAATCAGAGCTTCAAAGGTTGTTGTTTTTCTCTAGCTAGAACTCCAGTATGGCAACTTATCTGTTGTAGTAAATATTCATAGACTGGAAATAAGTAAACATAATTAAACTGAACATCTGTGTGTCTCTGAAATAGAGCTTACTGCTGAATACATTTGATCAGGTTGAAGATTATTTTGATTGTTAAAAACATACAATATCTTTTTAGCAGATTCCTTGAGTAAATGAAACATGGATATAAATGTGCTGGGGCTGGTTTGAAAGCAGCTGAAGCAATTGATTGAGAAGGTTAATGCGACAACTTGTTGAGCAAATTGATCTCAGGGTAAAAACGCTAATGAAGTAAAACAATTGCACAAGAAAAGATCATATTTTTGCACTTTTGAATCAAGTTTTCCTTTACTTGGTACTCAATACTTGAGTTTGCTGGTTACTTTTTCAAAGTCCTGGTTAGAGCAGAAGTCTTTGCTGGAAGCATCAATGTACATATTAAATTAATAATATGTAGCACTTACGTTGATATCTCTTATTGTTAACCACGGTGTGTTCACAGTGGCTTCTCTACAACATTCATTGAATTTCATCCTAGTACAACGAACTCAACAAAATTAATGTATTTGCATATCGATATCAATATAGAACATTTTTTTCATGCTACAGCCCATTAACACAAAGTTAGAATAGTGTGGCTGTTAACATTCTCAAACTTTGCAATATTAAGTACATTGCTGTGAATTCTTACTTTTTTCTTAGCTAAGTACAAACTTCAACTAGCTAATAGGAGATCGTTTGTGATTTAGACCCTTTATTATTAATCAGGAACAGTCATCACAGTATTTATCAATCAAAAGATCTGGAGAAGTCCATTTTATAACAAAGAAAACTAATTTAGTTATTCAATAAGAAATCAATTGAAAACTTGCGTTAGTACAGGGGTCGGCAACCTGTCAGAAGTGGTGTGTCAAAATCTAACTAACTTACTTCTATTTATGGATCTGCGTGCCAGGAGGAGAGAAGAGGCCGGCTGGGTACGGTGACCATATTTTCTAAAATTGGTTGAAGCTAGGGAGAATGGTTTAATTTAAATTATTAAACAAAGTGTTTTATGTTTCTTATATTAGTTTATCAAACTTCATTTTAAATAAAGTAAAATATTAATTTATGTTCAACACAAAAGGTTTCAATATTTTCTTTCTTTATGGCAGAGGTCGGGAACCTTTTTTTGGGTCAGGGGCCACTGACTCTCAGAAAAATCAGTTGGGGACCACACAGATGAGAAGCAAAAAAAAAAAAAAAAAAAAAAAAAACCAACAACACTCCTCCAAAAGTCCCTAACCCTCAACAATGTGGCCCCCAACTGAGACACTTCACTCCTCTGATGCTCCAGCCTCACAGGGTAAGGAGAAGGGACAGGGAGGACTGAGGTTCAGAGTTTCTCATCAGCCAGATTTCTAAAATAGACACTGCAGTTCAACCAGGAGTTGTGAGATTGATGCAGGAATTAGCTGATGCTATACAAAAAGTGACTACATGGTGACACTATTCCTTTAAAATCCATGAATCTATGAGATGAATATAGACCTCACATATAGTATCCCACAAGAACAACACACTGGTAATAAATCACCAATATAATCTTTCTTTACTACTTATCCTTTAGCACGTGGGTCTCAAACTCCCATCCCGTGGGCTATCCTTGGCCAAAACGACTGTGCAGTCTGGTCCATGACTCCAGGCAGGCTGTAGGAGGCCTGTCCGTTACTGGCCCCCAAATCTGCCTCTTCTCACCATTGCCTCTCCCCACATGGCTGAGGATGCAGCTTTGGGAATTGTTGAGGGAGGGCCTTGGTGCCATGGTGGCAGGAGCTGTGGAGGAAACAACGTGCACAGTGCTTTATGAAGCTTGTCCCCATCTCCCCCTGATGCTCTTATACAATAAAGTGAATTGTATGTAGTGTTTTTCCCTAATGTTCTGTTGAAACCTCAACCTTTTGAATTTTTAACTACTTTGGCAGTAAACCTGGAATCTAATTTACTGCTAAGTTATGTTAGGAACATTGTGCAGAAACATTTCAGAGTTTCAAAATAATGACTCCAGCCTTGGGTGGTAGTAGGGACTGTTAATCAGAAGTGCTGTGCAATGATGGTATGCCCTTCAATGGCAGTTAAACGGTAGTTTCTAATGTTCAGCTAATGTCATCAGAACATACCTCAGCAAAAATCTCATGCATTGATTACAATACAAGAACTTACTGCAAAAATTAGATTTATGTTCGAGAAGGATCATGGGTTTGCAATTGTGTAGCTGTGCAAAAAGTACAGTGTTTAATATATTGTTTACATTATTCAACACAAACGAGAATAACTTCAATTAATGCTTCTAACTTTATAATGCACTGAAATCATTGATACTTGTACAGCATGTTGGCAGGAAATGCTTAACTCATGGTCTCTTAAAAATAGCAAGTAAGAACATAGGACCCTAAGAACAGCCATACTTGGTCAGACCAAAGGTCCATCAAGCCCAGAATCCTGTCTTCCAACAGTGGCCAATGCCAGATGCCCCAGAGGGAGTGAACAGAACAAGTAATCATCAAGTGATCCCTCTCCTGTCATCCATTACCAGCCTCTGACAAACACAGGCTAGGGACACCATTCCTACTCATTCTTACCCCTGGCTAAAAAGTATTGATGGACTTAACTTCCATGAATTTATCTAGTTCTTCTTTGCATCCTGTTAAAGTCCCACTCTTCACAATGTCCTCTGGCAAGGAGTTCTATAGGTTGACTGCTCACTGCATGAAGAAAAACTTCCTTTTGTTTGTTTTAAACCTGCTACCTATTAATTTTATTTGGTGACCCCTAGTTCTTAGGTTATGGGAACAAGTAATTTTTTCTTATTCACTTTCTCCACACTAGTCATGATTTTATAGAGCTCTAATCATATTCCCCACTAATCTCTTATTTTCCAAGCTGAAAAGTCCCAATCTTTTTAATCTCTCTTCATATGGCACCTATTCCAAATCCCTAATCATTTTTGTTGCCCTTCTCTGAACCTTTTCCAATGCCAATATATCTTCTCTGAGATGAAACAACTACATGTGACCACACTATTCAAGATGTGGGTGTACCATGGATTTATATATAGGCAATAAGACAGAAAATGTCTTATTCTCTATCCCTTTTTTAATGATTCCTAGCATTCTGTTTGCTTTTTTGACTGCCACTGCACATTGAGGGCATGTTTTCAGAGAATTATCCACAGTGACTCCAAGATCTCTCTCTTGAGTAGTTATAACTAAATTAGTCCCCATCATTTTGTATGTATCAGTGGGATTATTATTTCCACTATGCATTACTTTGCATTTATCAACATTCAAATTCATTTGCCATTTTGTTGCCCAATCACCTAGTTTTGTGAGATCCTTTTGAAACTCTATAAAGTCTGCTTTGGTCTTAACTATGTTGAGTAGTTTAGAATCATCTCTAAATTTTGCCATCTCACTGTTTACCTGCCTTCTCCAGATCATTTATAAATAGGTTGAAAAGGACTGGTCCCAGTACAGTCTGTTGGAGGATACCACTACTTACCTCTCTCCGTCTTGAAAACTGACGATTACTCCTACCCTTTGTTTCCTGTCTTTTAACCAGTTATCAGTCTATGGGAAGACCTTCCCTCTTATCTCATGACAACTAACTTTCTGGAAATCTAAGTACACTATAGCCTCTGGATCCCCTTTGTCCACATGTTTACTGATTTCCCTCAAAGAACTCTAGTACATTAGTTAGGCATGATTTCCCTTTACAGAATCCATATTGACTTTTCACCAACAAATTATGTTCCTCTTCGTGTCTGATAATTCTATTCTTAACTATAGTTTCAACTAATTTGCCCAGTACTGATATTAGACTTACTGGCCTGTAATTGCCAGGATCACCTCAAGAGCCCTTTTAAAATATTGGCATCAATATTAAGTTGTCATGGGATAAGAGGGAAGATCCTTTCCTGGACTGAGAATTGGTTAAAAGGTGGGAAACAAAGGGTAGGAATAAATGGTAAATTTTCAAATGGAGAGGGGTAACTAGTGGTGTTCCCCAAGGGTCAGTCCTAGGACCAGTTCTATTCAACTTATTCATAAATGATCTGGAGAAAGAGGTAAACAGTGAGATGGCAAAGTTTGCAGACGATATTAAACTGCTCAAGATAGTTAAGACCAAAGCAGACTGTGAAGAACTTAAAAAAGAACTCACAAAATAATTTTGTAATATTTGCATAATTTAAAGAAAAAATCCAAAATTGGGTATCAATTGTGACAATTTTCAGACTCACTGAAACGACCATCAAAACTTACTCACAAGGGATCATTGAGACCAAGAGCTGGATAGGATTCGAAAAGAGTGGACATTTGTATGGACAACAAGAACATCCAGAGCTATAGATTCATAGAATGTAGGGACATTACAGGACCATTAGATCGTTATGTCTGACCTCCTGTGTTTCACAGCAACTAAATGTCATCCATTTTACCCCTGTGTTTAGCTATTGGGCTAAATCATAGCTTACAGAAAGGCATCTGGCTTGATTTAAAATAATCAAGAGATGGAGAATTCATCACTTACCTTTATAATTTGTTCCAATGACCCTCACTGTTAAAAATGTGTGCCTTCTAATTTGAGTTTTTGTGTCTTTCACTTCTCACCATTAGTTATTGTTATGCCTTTTACTGCTAGTATAAAGTGCCCTTTAGTCTTGGGTATTTTCTCCCTCTGGAGGTACTTAGACTGTAATCAAGAGTCCTCCATTGTCTATTTTGATAAATTAAACAGATTGAGCTTTAAAGTGTCTCACTGTAAGGCATTTTCTCCAGACCACAAATTGTTTTTGTGGCTGTTTTCTGTGCATTAATCCAGATTTTCAACATCCTTTTAAAATGTGGTCAGTAGCATTGCACACAGTATTCGAGCATCAGTCTTGCAAATGCTGTATGTATAGATGAAATCACCTGCCTTCTGTTCCTCACTACTCCCTTATTTGTAGCTCCAAGGATGGCACTAGCCCTTTTTTACCATAGTATTGCATTGGACTCTCATGTTGAGTTGCTTGTTCACCCTGATACCCAACCCCTTTTCAGACTCAGCTTTCAAGGATATCATCTCCTCATCCCCTTTTTAGGCATGGCTTGTATTCCTTGATTCCATATGTATATGCATTTGATTGTATTTAAAAACATATTCTTTAACCAGCCCCAGTTTATCTAGTGATCCAGGTTGCTCTGCATGACTCCTTTTTCCTCACTATTATTTACCTCTTTTCCAAACTTTGAGTTGTCCACAAATTTTATTAGCAGTGATTCATACTTCCGGGTCCTTGATAAAAATGTTGGACATAGCAGACATACATTTACAGAATATGCCATAACAAGAGTGTAATACAAAAACATTGTTATAAACTTTTGTTAAATATGTTAATCAGTGCAATGAGAATGAGATGGTCTAAGTTAACAGGAAAAACCACAAATCAACTCCCATCAAAAGAGAGAGAAAAAGAGACAAACTTCTGAGAACTTTGTGGGCAATGTGATTTCTGAGCCATTTGTTGTAAAGTTTTTGGATTGAAACTAACATATACTTAACATTATCTATTTTTCCCAACTGTGTCCTGGTACTGCATCACATCTTGATGTCCAGAAGTGTGTACTGGCTCTCATCCCATATGATGTCCCCTGCTGATGTTCACTTAATTGCTGTGGTAGTCTCTCTTGCTGTTACTTGGCCCTATGGCCAGGTACCAACTTTAGTCCATCCCTTCTGGGGAAAGAGAATCCAATCAAACTATAGTCCAATGACCTTACACCAAGTCTTCTGTCTGATTTTTGGGCTCTGTGGCCCTTTCGCCTGTTACCAGCTTCCTTTGCAGCTGGTAGGGGAATCTAGTTCCGCCCTCTACTCTGGGTTCCAGGACAAGATCCCTATACCTGGCAGCTGAAATCTACTCTCTCAGACTCTTTGCTGCCTCCCTGAACTGCTTCCTGTTCTTTCTGTTCTTCTAGGAAATAACTGCAGATTCTTTCCTTCTTGCCTCTTTCTGCTGAAAACTTCCTGGCTTTATGATCACCACCCAGCCCCTCCACTGCTGAATTTCATCTAACTCGCTGCTAGATATATTGATTGGCCTCTCAGGGCCTGTTTGGAATAAAAAACCCATCACATATGTACTTATGTAGCTTATTGCATTGGGATCAATGTTGATAATGCCTTTCCAATGACACAGAATCCTTAGTCCTCTTCTTTACTCACTTATTGAAGTTAAAAACCCCTGCAGTAAACTTTCATCTTGCAGTGTCAAAAACTGAGTTCCCAAGATGAGACTGCATTAGAAATTATTACTCTAAATTTATCTTTTTCCCCTACACTCAGTACAGTGGTCTCTAAGCACCTTAAAATAGGCTATTTACTTGTATTGGTTCTGCATAGGTTATATGTAAAAATATATATTCTTTGGTGATTAGTGCCTTATAAATTCCACTAAAGCTATATTAGGTAACTAAAGCTATATTAGGTAAATTGATTTAGAGCATGAAACTTGTGTTAATACTCATCTTAATTAATCAATTGCCTGTTTTAACTTGCCATTCCCAGGGATCGCCTAAACATTCCATAGGATTAAATGTATAAAGTTTCCATCAATTAAGTGCAAATAGAGGCCACTCAAAAAGAGAGCCACTCCTAGAATCCAATTAATAATTAATCTCTTTTTCTTTCATAAATATAAAAATATATTAAAATTTGAAAAAGTACAGAGAAAGACAAAAAAAATTAGGGATATGAAGCAGCTTCAGATAAGAGATATTAAAAAGACTGACTGTTCAGCTTGGAAAAGATATGCCTGGGTGGGAAATGATGATATAAATATAAAAAGTCATGATTGTAATGGAGAAAGGGAATAAGGAAGTGTTATTCATCCCGTCACATAACACAAGAACCAGGGCCACCCAATAAAATGAGTAGTCAGCCGGTTGAAAAAAAACGTAAGTACTTTACACAATGCACAGTCAAGTATGGAATTCATTGCCAGGGGATGTTAAGAGGGTGAAAATTATAACTGGGTTAAAAAAAAGAATTAGAACATTTAATAAAAGATAAACCCAACAATAGCTGTTAGCCAAAATAGTCAGGGCTAGCATCCCATGCTCTTGGTGTCCCTGGACCTCTGAGTGCAGAAGCTGGGAGTAGATGAAAGAGGGACGGATCACTCAATGATTTCCCTGTTTTGTTCCTTACCTCTGAAGAATCTGGCTCTGGCCACTCATAGACTTTAAGGTCAGAAGGGACCATTATGATCATCTAGTCTGACCCCCTGCACAATGCAGACCACAGAATCTCACCCACCCACTCCTAGAATAATCCTCTCACCTATATCTCAGATATTGAAGCCTTCAAATAGTTTGAAGACCCCAAGATGCAGAGAATTTTCCAGCTGTGATCTGTATCCCATGCTACAGAGGAAGGTGAAAAACCATCAGCTGAACCCTGAGCATGTGGGCAAGACTCACCAGCCAGACACACAGGAAAAAGTTCTCTATAGTAACTCCTATCATCCCACCATTGGCCTATTTACCACCGATAGTGAAAGGTCACTTAGTTGCCAAGATCATGTTATCCCATCAAACCATCCCCTTCATAAACCCATCTAGCTTAATCTTGAAGCCAGATCGGTCTTTTGCCCCCACTACTTCCCTTGGAAGGCTGTTCCAGAACTTCACTCCTCTAATGGTAAGAAACCTTCATCTAATTTCGAGTCTAAACTTCCTGATAGCCAGTTTATATCCATTTGTTCTTGTGTCCACATTGATATTGAACTTAAATAATTCCTCTCCTTCCCTAGTATTTATCCCTCTAATATATTAAAGAGAGCAATCATGACTCCCCTCAGCCTTCTTTTGGTTCAGGTAAACAAGCCAAGTTCCTTGAGTCTCCTTTCATAAGACAGGTTTTCCATTCCTCTAATCATCCTAGTGGCCCTTCTTTGTACTTGTTCCAGTTTGAATTCATCCTTCTTAAACATGGGAGACCAGAACTGCACACAGTATTCCAAATGTGGTTTTACCAATGCCTTGTATAACGGCACTAATACCTCCTTATCTCTACTGGAAATACATCGCCTAATGCATCCCAAGACCGTATTAGCCTTTTTCACGGCCATGTCACATTGGCGGCTCATAGTAATCCTGTGATCAATCAGGACTCCGAGGTCCTTCTCCTCTTCTGTCACTTCCAACTGATGTGTCCCCAGCTTATAACTAAAATTCTTGTTATTAATCCCTAAGTGCATACCCTTCACTTCTCACTATTAAATTTCATCCTATTACTATTGCTCCAATTTACAAGATCATCCAGATCTTCCTGTATGATATCCCGATCCTTTACTGAATTGGCAGTACCTCCCGACTTTGTGTCATCTGCAAACTTTATTAGCGCACACCCACTATTGGTGACAAGGTCAGTAATAAAAAGATTAAATAAGATTCGTCCCAAAACTGATCTCTGAGGAACTCCGCTAGTAACCTCCCTCCAACCTGACAGTTCACCTTTCAGTATGACCCGCTGAAGTCTCCCCTTTAACCAGTTGCTTATCCACCTCTCAGTTTTCATATTGATCCCCATCTTTTCAATTTAACCAATAATTCCCCATGAGGTACTGTATCAAATGCCTTACTGAAATCGAGGTAGATTAGATCCACTGCATTCCCTGTCCGAAGACAGGTTACTGAACTAGATGAATCTGTGGTCTGACCAAGAATGGCCATTTTTTGTTCTTACTACCTGAACACTTTTGAAGTTCACTACTCAAAAGGGCATTAAATTTGTACTTTACCTAATTTTGTGTATTGTTTTTAATTTTTATATATTAGAACCTCAAACAGTTACATATAATACATTTTGCACTTTTATTTCACCTGTCACAGATCAATATTCCCACTATAAAGTTAACGGAAGCTCTGCTCTTTCACAGTTGCTGAGAAGCTGCCCTGTTGGTTCAACATAGAACTGGAAGCTTGAGTTCCAAAAAAATGAACCTTCATTGGCTGAAAATGATACTTTACTATTCTGAGGAGAAATTTCAATAACAATTCACTCATCTTTTGCTCACAGGCAGGCAGCTAAATACGTGGTGGTAAATAGCAGTAGGTCAGTGACTTTGGTCATCTAAGAAAGTAAACAGAGACCTACTATCTTACAAAAATGTCCCTGTTCTACCAACTAGGGCATGGTGGATCCTATAAAGGCCAAAATGGCCTTCACAGGTGAAACATCAACAGATAGGGTTGCCAGATGGTTTCAACAAAAATACTGGACACACTTGACATTAGATCATAATCTATATTACATCTTATTTAGAAAATACCGGACATTTATATTTTCTCATTTATATTTTCTCAATTTGTTTCCCGAACAGAAAGCTCAAATACTGGACTGTCCGGTTCAAAACCGGACACCTGGCAACCCTGTCAATAGAGAAGATGCATTGCTTACTTAAGTCCACAGTCACAAATATAAGCCCTCTGTTTCAGTTATGTAAAGGCAATTTGAGGCTTATGTTGCAGCCTAAGCCACCCTCAGGGATAAACTAATTAGCTTCATCCAGAATTGTCTTACACAGGCTGAAACAAAACTCTCACATTGATGGGTTTGAAGGGGTGCTGAGCAGAGTATAGGAATCAAAGGAAAAGGCAATTTTTCTATAGCGACTCACCCCACTCCTTGTCCCTCCCCTGCCTTCTCAAAGGAAGTAGAAGATGGACAAAGCAGAGAGAATCCTCTGATCGTTCAGGATATCTCTTCTACTCTGTCCTTCTGCGTACAAAACAATGAAATGGGTGGGATTTGCAAGCATTAGTGAAGGCTAGATCATACAGTCCCAATCAGTGCACATGATGGGAGATGCTTCACACTATTGTCCTCCCCCTTCTGGATATTTTGTCTTTTATGTATAAATGCCCTTTAGCTGATCCAGGGCCCTTCCTTCTCTTTCTGCCTGCTCTGTGTAACTCATTTTGCCTGTATTTGTCCTATCTGGTCCCATTTTTGGTCTCCTGTGTCCTTATGGAAGTCAATCTAGTTTTTCCATCAATTTCACTGTGTTTTAATTAGATCATTGGTGCTGAAGTGCCCTTGAAGACCAAGTATCCCCTCCATTGAATAGAGTCCTGAGGTGGTATATCTGAAGTCTAAAGTTTTCTTAAACTTCAGAATACCTTTGTTAAACAAAAGCCAACCTTTTTGCTTATAGTTGATGGTTGTGTAGTAAAATTGGCATCCTAAGAATGATGAGTGAATCCTTAAGTTGGTATGTGTCTTTGCTTACTGGATACAGTATCAGTTTTACATTTAAGAAGGGAAAAAAAACAAGGAAGAGAGATATTTTAGTCTAATATCAAAGGCAGACTACAGGTTCCTGAAACCAATGACTCCCAGAATTGCCTAAACATTGAATGATATGCATGAATAATTTAAAACTGTTTGTTAAATGTGCAAAAGTCAAGTTATCCTTGCAGAGAGAGACACTTTTTCAATTGCCAGCAATTTATTGTGTTTTTGAAAACCACAGGCAGCAATTTACAGAAAAGATTAGCCCTGTTACTAAATATGTGTGACATTTTCTTGATTTAAACTGTCATTCTGAAAAGCTGTTAACTGACAACTAGAGTTTGGAATGAGGTTATAAAGTTTAGTGAAGGACTCCTTTTAACTGACTGAGAGCTATATTTCTGCTCTGGGAAAGCACAGCACGTAGACCTCTTACTGGAACTAAAGTATGTATGCATTCAAATTAGCATTTTCAAGGGAAATTATACATGATCTTTTTAGACATTCATGTGCTGCAGAGGTATATGGTACTGTGCTGACATTTTACATCTCATAAACATAGTAATATATTTCTGAAATATCTTCATTCTGCTGAGATATATCAGAAATTCTGATTGTAAATGATTCAGATGGCTGGTACCACATCAGTATGCATCAGCTTCATTCTTTCATCCAGTCCCTAAAGTTAATTGATGCTTAGAACATAAGAAGGGTCATTTTAGCTCAGACCAATGGTCTATCTAACTCCATAAGCTTCAAAGAGAATGATCTTTTTTCCTTTCTCTGCTGGGGCATTGGGCTCAGTGATCCTTTGGGCTTTTTTTTTAATTCGATTTTTAAATTTTTTAAAAAGGCTTAACCAGAACTGAATTCTGCAGGCCTAACTCAATTCCCATTAAAGCCCTGGTCCCAGCAAAGAATTTAAACATATGTTTAGGTACTGTGCTGGTCCGAGGCATTACATCAGTGCAAACTGATTAATTTGATTGTTAGATACCTTTCATTTAACATCAGTGGAGTTGCTCCAATATAAATGACAGCAGAATTCACCCCCTATGTATGTATTCTCTTTAGTGATCTTGATAAATGAAGATTGATTCAGGCTGGAAATTACTTCTATACCTCATATCTGAATGCTCTCCAAAGCTTATTTTCAGTATCCACTCAGATTGTTTAAAACTAACAAACTATATAATGCTTTTAGATAATATTTCAATGTATTCAAGTATCCAGAATAGTCTCCTTTCTCTGTACTAGATTAAAATCAGGCTAGATTTTCTCTTCAGTGATGCAAACTACATTTGATTGGGTTTGAGTTAGAGTTCACTGAAGTAAAAAGAAAGACAACTTTAAACTTCTCTATCAAATATCTGTGTTGTTGGGTCCACAGTTCTTCATTTACTACAGATCTCTCCCTATTTTGCACTGACTGGCAATCTGAACTCTCTCTGTAAAAAGGGGATACTGCAGTATGATTGAATTAGAGAACTCTACTTTCAGGAAGTGCTTGATGAGGGAGAGTACAGCCTGAATGTTACCCTGTCTTCCTGGCTCTCTCCTTTTGTATGCATTAATGTTGAATATAGTTCCTTTAAGGTGGAGCAGAGAAGATCAAGAGAAACATGGTGAGGAGATCAGAAGCCGGTGGAATGCTTCATCACATTTAAGATTTTAAGAGTACTTAATAAAAATAAAAATATTCTACTTTAGATCAAAAGAATGGGAGGAGCTAAATCGTTTCCCATTAAATAAAAACCCTGCTTTATCAACGTACTTAAACATGTGCCTAACTAGTCTACTCACATTGTTCAATTTATGCATGTACTTAATACCTTAGCCAATCGGGGCCTAAATTACTATTGCTAAGATGGCCTTTCTTCCAAATCTTCCTGCTTAACTGAGAAATTAGCCACTAGACCGCTAGGGTGAAATCCCTAACTCCTGATTTACACAATATATAAATCTTTAGAGAGAACAATCTGCCCTCGCATTCTTTATTTTGATGTGGGTCTTTGGGTTGTGAGTTCAGTCATCAAGACACCAGATCGAAATAGCATATCCCTCACAAAGATCTTTCAGATACCTAAACACACACAAGGCTACCATTTTGTCATGGTTTACTAGAAGCTGTTCTGATGTCCCCTTATGTTTTATGAAGTTTGGCTTACAACTATAAATACATATAACTCAAAGATGTAACATGTCAATTTTAATATTACAAACTGTTGATCTGTATATTCTGTTTTGGTGCATGTACCATTCTTGTATGTAAAATTAGAAATATGAAGTATAAGACTGTTTATCGTTTTAAATATGCTCCCTCAGAAGCCTTAACAACTTGGTGATCAATTTAATGACTTGTAAACAACCTTGTTTTCCTGTAAGTACAAAGATGATTGGACTAGTAAGACATGCGACCATACCACCTAGTCCTAGGATTCCATTTTGACCCAGGTATTTTTCCATGGAAATGGGGAATGCCGAACAAAAGAGTCCCGCCCTAGGGAAAAGCTATTTAAGGAATGAGAAGCTCTCAGCCCTTTGTCTTGCACTGGTCTTCAAAACTGTGGAAGGATACAGAGGGCTGGGGACACAGGTCAAGGAAAAAGAGGTTATCTCTGACTTGAAGACTATATCTAGAACAAAAACAATTCTTTACGGTAAGAATCAGTTGCAATAAGTTTTTTAGTGAATTAGCATGAACTTTGTGTTTTTATTTTAACTTAGTAACTTACTTTGATCTGTCTGTTTTCTCTTGCAACTACTTAAATCCTACTGTTTGTACTTAGTAAACAAAAATAGTTTTTATTATCAGGTGTAAATAATTGTTATCTGGGAGGGGTGGGGAATGACCAGAGTGCATAGCTCTCTTTCATTGATAAAGAGCAAACGTCCTCATTAGCTTTCTTTGTGTAAAACTTTTACACAGAAAAAGACTGATTTATTGGGGGGGTTTGATTCTTTTAGGGGGTGGTTTCCTGAGTGCTGTGTCCAAGAATGCATCCTCTCAGAGGTGAAGTGGTTCAGTGTCTGTATTACTCTTCAGTGGGCCAGTAACCCCAACTCCGTGCCTTGTCTCGGAGAGACCAGAGGATCTGGCCCAGGAGGACAGGGTGGTTGGGAGCCCCAGAGAGCAAGAAGGCAGGTGTTAGTGGCACTATCATTACACTGGAGAACAATTCCAAGGGAACTTTAGTGACTTCACCCCATCACAGCTGTCACTTACGTTTCATGACGTGTGGATTTATTGTCAAACCAGTATTCTCTATATCTTGGTGAAACAGCCTCCACACTAACAACTTGATATGCCACAAGTCATTATTTTAATTACAGTGCACAAAATTCCTGTCATGAGATCTTGTGACTGAAATTAAACTAAATAGAGTCATCTGCCTGTTTGCTAATTTGAATTATGCAATCTCCTAGGAATCCTAATGTGGCTGCAATATATCTACATACATGTTGTTTTATGGTTAAGCACTGAAATAAGCAAAGCAAGAGTAATCTTTGACCCGAAGCTGGTATGGGATTGATTTTTCTTTCTTATGTTTTAAATCAATCTGTTCCAGGCTAGTCTCTGCTTTCATCTTTGATCATTTGTTTTGATCTCCTCTGACCCCCATTTTTTCTCAGAAGAAAGGAATAATGTCTCTTTAGTAAATTACTATTTTTATCTCCCCTCTTAACTTTCAGAGACTCAAATTGAAAATACTATAACTTCATAACAGGAGTCAAAAACTGAAGTGCTCAGTGAATGGAGATTAATATTAGTCCATTAGTCTGGCATTACCTGGGTTATTTCATAAATAAGAAAGATCAATAAAATACAAGCTAGTTTCAAAGAGCCTGTGAAATCTTTTCTCTGCTTTTGATTTTTCAAAAGTGTCAAAGACAGCTCTAAATTGGGTCAGTAATAATAATTATTTTACCAGGCAGATCTACAGCATGAAAGATATTGGGCTGTACATTATTGACAAGCCCATATGCTTCTGACCTTAATGACAAGAGCACTGCTATGAAATTCGATGAGCCAATACAATACCCCCTCTCTCTCATATTCTCTTCCGTATAAGCTTTCCTCTGATCTGTGATAAAAGGCTGCTAAATACAGGCTCCAAGTTCTTTTGATGAACGCCATTCTAAACTTTGTGTCAAATCAAACGGACTTTGATGGCATTGCACATGGTGTAAATCAGCACAGATTTTATACCCTTATATATAATTCTTTCTTTGATAGGATATATACAACATCCTTGATCTATGAGTATATTCTGTGTGATGTCATGTTTCATTATCTGTATGGCATTCCATAATCAAGGACTTTTGATGGCCATAATCTAAAGTAAAGGCATTTTGCAAGCTTCACATATGGGTGATGTCACGTAGAAATGTTTTGAAAATGTCAGAAATTCTTGGCTGAAAGGCCCTATGTATATGCAAAGTAGTAGTAGTAGTTTCATAACCACTATTTTTAAGGTTGAATCTGGAAATGACAATTTATACCTTCATATTCAAGTTTCAAATTTAACATTATACTCTTTATCCTCAATATTACCCCCCCCATTTTAATAGTTGATGAAGATTCCACAGCCTCCCTATTCAATTTATTCCCCTGGTTAATCACTCTGACAGGAATTTTTTCCTAATGTCCAATCTAAACCTCCCTTGCTGCAATTTAAACCCATTGCTTCTTGTCTTATCAGAGGTTAAGGAGAATAATCTTCTCCCTCTGTTTGTAACAACCCTTTTTGATACTTGAAAGCTGTGATCATATCCTCTATGTCTTTTCTTTTTTCCGTACTGCACAATCCCAATTCTTCTTTCTGTCTTCCCTCATAAGTCATTTATTTAGAACTTTAATAATTTAACAAACTCAGGGAGTTGATAGATCCCATGGGAAGCAAGCCTAAGAGGAAAAACAATTAAAGATAGTTGGCTGTTTTTCTAACAAACATTATTAAGAGCACAAGAACAAACTATCTCATTGCATAGGAAAGAGAGGAAATATGGCAGGAGACCCACCTTAGCTTAACCAGGAAATCTTCAGTGATCTAAAAATCAAGAGTCCTACAGAAAGTGAAAATAGGTCAAATTATAAAGCAGGAATATAAACAAATAACACAAGTATTGTGACAAAGTCAGGCCAGGTGGCTGCAAGAGCGTCCTGGAAGACATATATAATAACCATAGTATCTTAAAGGCCCTTTTCCCTCCAGAACGAGAAGTGGTTACCTCAGGGTCAATTAGAGGCACCTGAATTCAGTTAAGGGATCTCTGAGGCCTTTGGGATCTATTCGCAGGACTGTTGAAAATAAGACATGAGAAGTAATTCAGCATTGTGTCCAGTTCTAGGCACCACATTCCAGGAAAGATGTGCACAAATTGGAAAAGGTCTAGGGAAGAGCAACAAAAATTATTTGTCTGCAAATATGGCTTATGAGGGAAGATTGAAAGAATTAGCTTTGTTTAGTCTGAAAACGAAAATAACAAAGTTTTCAAGTACATAAAAAGGATGTTACAAGGAGGGGGGAGAAAAAAAATATTAACCTTAACCTCTGATGATAGGATTTTAAAGAGTGGGCAAGACAAAAACACTTGTCTGGGTGGTCTAGATAATACTTAGTCCTGCCTCGAATGCAGAGGACTGAACTAGGTGACTTCTCAAGGTCCCTTCCAGTAATATGCTAAGTGTTAAGTGACTATCTATCTGTCTGTTTGTCTATCAAAAATACAGATCTTATTTTAAAGTTTAATCCAAAGCTCATTGACGTCAGTGGGAATCTTTCCATAATTTCAGTAGCACTTGCATAGAGCCTATAAAGAATCACATAACAGCATTGAATGACAATGAGAATTTCCCAGCATTTGTGAAAATAGACTATGTAGCTATAACTAGGGGGTTGTGTAAGCATCCAGAAGTTGGTTTACTTATTTGGAAGTTACCCCCAAAGTATCTGAACTATTTTGGTCTAGAAATTTGTTTGGAAATATTTATTAAAGAGAGCCTGGCTTTTGGTACTTCAGTTATTTTGATTCTTATTACTTCTAATGCTAGGAGTGCAGAGAGGCATGAAAGGAAAATACTGAAAGCAAAAAGATTTGAAATAGAGATTTTCAAGCCTCAAAAACATTTTGATTTGTTTTAGTCTCAGTTTTAGAAGGATGTTTGTCAGTTCTTTTTTTCCCCATACCCATGGCCGGATTAAGACCTTTAGAGGCCCTAAGCACTGAAAAGATTATGGTGCCCCCCAATACATAATTCAAAATAAAAACAATACTATACCGTACAAATCTTTTTTTTTTTTTTTTTTTTGTGCCCCTGCTTTGCTGGTGCCCTAAGCACGTGCTTAGTCTGCCTATTGGGTAATCCAGCCTTGCCCATACCCAAAGCTAAACTTTAATGTTATATTAATATAGCAACTGTTGCATTTGTCTTTTCATTTTTATATCCTGATCCTACAATGATTTCTTCATGGAAGAAATCTGCCTGAAAGCCTCTTATCACAGTACTAGGTTTAAACTGGTGCTGTGATATGCAGAGGATTCTTACAGACCTTTCATTTTTGTATCATTCAGAGATATCTAAAAGTTTCTCTCATAATAAAATTCATAAAATTCTCAAAGTACTTAAAATCACTCCTTTTTAAAGAATATTTTTAATTGTAATATTCTAATTTCTGATTCTGATCCAAATTGTTTAGTCTATTTCTGCAAATAACAAAGCTTTAAATATTACTTTCATTCTCCATGCAGCTATAATTTATGACTTTATTGCTGGCTGTTTTCTTCAATCCTGTTATTCTTGTCCAAGTATCATACAATAGTCTACAGAACATCTAAAGTCCATCATAGGAACATACTGAACATCATCCATATTACTATTAAAGTAGGAAGAGATTGAAAATATAATTTTAATTGTCTCCATTTATATATGAGAACTCATAAAACTTGTTAACTTCCCAGCCTTCAAACTACTGACACCATTGGATAATAAGGGATGATATTAATAGTCTTGTAATGCATCAAACAATGGCCTTGGAAATGTTGACATTTTTATACATTTTTGGTAAACGATTAAAGTAATGAGAGATACCAGTTAGTCATTGCAGAACCACAAAACGCATCAAAACCTGGAAGATCAGGTAAATTAAAGGAGAATGTAGGACTAACCCAGTGTACTGCAAGGTTTGGTAGTAATTCAAATTAATTTCCTGATATTGATTAAGAAGAGATTGTAAGTACTCATTTGTGTCCCAGAAAGCAGATAAATCTCTTTGCAGGCCATTTACCCCCTCCTTCTTATTCTTAATTAATAGTGCTGATTTGAAGACTTGTGGTAGAAGTAGCCTGTCAATTAAACTATTCAGTGGTAAGATTTAATATAAAATCTGTTTTCGTCCCGTACTGTTACTATAAGTAGACAGGATCCTTTTTTCCTTTGCAAAGACAATTAGCATTTAAATTGTTGTTCTTAAGTTAGAAATAAACATGCACTCAGCTCAGGAACTATTTATCATTTGCCTTAGGGAAAACAACAATTTAAAAATCACAATTTTGTCTGGAATTTTTTTTACCACTTTTGTTACAAATTACACTTCAGACACTATAGCTGAAGGAAATTAGGAAGAAATGTTTCCTTTAATTTGAATATTAGATAGAATTTTGCACATAGTGAGCTTTTTTTTAGCTTTCATGTGTATAGTCACTTTCCTCTTTTGATTATGTGGTTCTTTCCACAACAGCAGCAGAGAGGGATTTTTTTTTAAAACAAAATAAGAAAATGTGAAAAACCACAAAAATCAAAAGAAGGACTTAGGGAAATGTGTTGCATACAAAACTACTTTAAGCTTATTATTAATACAGATTACATTTCACATTGATTGTGTTCCCTTGAATTTAGTTTACATTATTTATTCCCCTTTTATTTTTGTTTAGTTTTCTAATTGCTTTAGATTGCTTCATTCTGTTAAATTAAACATGATGCACCAAAATCTGCATGATGGTCCACTCTGAATTTTCACAGGCTCACTATGTAACCTTGGAAACTTTTTAGAATTTGATTGCCCAACTTATCATTTTTTTACTTTAACATCTTTATTGTAGAGAAGTAAGCTGAATAGATGAAGCAGTGGTATGATAATAAAAGCGTAGCTCAGCTTATGTACATTTCCGCAACACACCTTTAAAAATGAACATTCACAATTTTTCAGCATTTTTCTTTGTGATATTTATGATCTTCCCCATACCTAACTGGAAAATACTAATTTGCTTTAATGTAATGATTGCAAGGGGTAAATGTTACTTGATTCTAACATCACTTTGCTCTGTCCACCTCCACCTGCCAAAACCAGACCAAACAAAGACACCTCATACAAAATCCTATTGTGTTTATATGTGAAAATTTTTTCTAAACATATTCAGAACTACCAGACCATTTACATGAACCAAATGTAGCTTAAAAGTTTCTGAGGGATAGCCATATTAGTCTGTAACTTTGAAAACAATGAGTAGTCCTTTAGCACCTTGGGTATGTCTACATAGCAGGGCTAAAGTCAAATTAAGCTACGCAGCTTCAGCTATGTCAATTGCATAGTTTAAGTTAAAATAGCTTAATTCAGCTTTAGGTGCTGTTTACACAGCAGGAAGTCAAAGGAAGAACACTCTTCTTTACTCCTCATGACATGAGGGTTACCATGAGTTGGAGTGACAAGTCCTTCAGCTCGACATTATTTCTAAATAAAGGCTTGTAGAGTAGACATGCTCAATAACTTTAGTTATTCCAAAATAATGCTGCTGTGTAGATGTACCCTTTGAGACTAACAAAAATATATATGGTATCATGAGCTTTCATAGACAAAACCCATTTCTTCAAATGAGCAGAATAGAGAGCAAAAGAGGGACCCTCACAACTTATAACAGAAAAAGAAGGGTGTTATAAATTGTGAGGATCCCTCCTTTTTCTGTCCGCTCTGTTAATCTGAGGAAGTGGGTTTTACTCACAAAGGCATATATATGGTTATATTTATTGTTATAAATATAACAATATATATTTGTTAGTCTCTAAGGGTGAGTCTACACTGAAGGGCTTAACTTGAAATAAGCTAAGCAAAATGAGTTATGTCAATTGCGTAGCTTATTTAAAAATAGCGTATTTTGAAATTGGGAGCATCTACGCAGCACTTATTTCAAAATAGCACTCTTCCTCTGACTTCCCTTACTCCTCGTACGATGAGAGTTACGGGAGTTGAAGTAAGAAGTCCTTCAGCTTAACAGTATTGTGACATTATTTCACAGAATATCTGTGAGACACAGAATATCTTACTGCCCCTGTATAAAACTATGGTACGCCCAAATCTTTAATACTATGTACAGATGTACAGATATGGTCTCCTCACCTCAAAAAAGATATTTTGGCCTTGGAAAGGATTCAGAAAAGGGCAACTAAAATGATTAGGGGTTTGGAACGGGTCCCATATGAAGAGAGGTTAAAGCAACTGGGACTTTTCAGTTTAGAAAAGAGGAGACTGAGGGGGGATATGATAGAGATATATAAAATCATGAGTGGTGTGGAGAGGGCCGATAAAGAAAAGTTATTTATTAGTTCCCATAATAGAAGAACTAGAGGATACCAAATGAAATTAATGGGTAGCAGGTTTAAAACTAATAAAAGAAAGTTCTTCTTCACACAGCGTGTAGTCAACTTGTGGAACTCCTTGCCAGAGGAGGCTGTGAAGGCTAGGACTATAACAGAGTTTAAAAAGAAGCAAGATAATTTCATGGAGGTTAGGTCCATAAAAGGCTATTAGCCAGGGGATAGAAATGGTGTCCCTGGCCTCTGTCTGTCAAATTGGAGAAGGATGGCAAGAGACAAATCTCTTGATCATTGTCTTCGGTCCACCCCCTCTGGGGCACCTGGTGCTGGCCACTGTCAGCAGACAGGCTACTGGGCTAGATGGACCTTTGGTCCGACCCAGTACGGCTGTTCTTATGTTCTTATGTGTCACGGGATGGGCTACCCCTCAGGCTTACAGCCTATTCATCATCGGGGTTAGCTGCCCGTCTATCTCTCTGCTTACCCATGCTCCCAGTCACCCAGTCCTGCTTTATGGCCAAGTTCGTGGCTCCATGAGTAGTGTACTCAGTCTTTACCTCGTTGGTGGGGTGTCTCTTGCTGTGAGGTAGGAGGGGGACTCGGGCCCTCCCCCACTCCGAGTCCCGACCCAGGACCCTTAAAGGCAGCAACGCTCTAGTGCCCCCTGGTTGGCGGGGCATTCCCCAAAACTCACCAACCCTCGGGGTTTCATCCCCCGTCCTGGGTCACTTCCTCCGAGTCCCTCGGACCTTGTCCTGCTTTCTCGTCGCTCGCCGTTCCCCCTTTCCTTGCCTGCTCGGCGTCTTTTGAAGTCCCCACTTCTCCTGGCCCCGCCCCCCTTCCCGGGCATGGGGTGATGACGTCAGGCGAGGGGAAGCCTTCGTTGGAGACCTCCTGGCCCCCAACTGCTCCCGTGCACCCTGGGCACGTGCGCCGCGAGGTAGCCCGTGCCTGGCTCCTCTTGCTGCCGCGGCTGGGCTGGTGTCCGCCTTGCCGGAGCCTCCCCCGCCCAGGGCTTGCCGGGGAGTGCGGGGTATTGGGTGTTCCTCCGCACAGGAGCCCGGTGCCCTGTCACATTATGTATATTAATAACTGCCTGCTGTGTAGACTCAGACTAAGTTATTTCGAAATAATGCTAGTTATTTCAAAATAATGTTGCTATGTAGACATACCCTCAGGTGCTACAGGGCTACTTGTTGTTTTCAAATGTAGCTTATTCTTCCAATTCCAGTGAAAGCTATGAAAAAGCCAAGTTAACATAATACTAGTTCAGCCATCATTTTGTGTGAACATAAATTCTGATTAGAACATTCAGGAGAAATATTGTGGGTTGTTTTTAATTTAACACACACAACTCAAAAACTACTGATTTTGCTGTAGTTTCCAAAAAATTGCCTCATCACTATGAGGCAAAACCAAGTATGGAAAACTTCAGCCACAAAGAAGGATTTCTGGGAAATATGGATAGCTGAAAAATATGTGTCATAATAGAAATTGCACATAGTCTATGAATATAGTGATCATTGTTGTTGTATATGTGCTTGTAACTTTTGGTGACTCACCATTGTGTCACCTCCTGTTGGTCTCAGAAATTAGATCTTCTGCCTCAGATCGCCTTCTGCTGGCCATTGTCTCTCCCTCGGTTACCTATCTTCTTCTGCACTGGGTCAGTCCCCATGACCCTCCTGGCCCATGATGCCCTCTCCTTGCAGCACAGCCCTGCAGCAGTGCCCACCTGCACTCTGGGATCTTCCCCTCCCAGGGAACCGCAATCCCCTTTATCTTCCTTGCCTGTGACCCACTACCAGTTGTCATATTGCCCCTGATTCAGGGAAAACTTCCGTTTGAAATGGCCATGCATCATTGGCAAGGAGGTATGGACGTGTTGCCTTCTCCTGGACTGACTGCCTCCTTGCAGTCCTAGTATCCCTCAGGCCCCTGTGTCAGTCCTGCAGCCTGGGAATTGGGTCCGGTGAGAGCTCCCCAGCTTTTCCTGTCTTTCCCCAGCACTGCTCTGTCTTTTCTGTACCTGCTGTAGCTTCCCAGAGAGCCAGGTGTTTCCTGCTACACACCTGGGGCTACGGAGTATGCCTGAGCTTAGCACTTCCTAATTATACTGCCTCAGCTGGGCAGCAATTGGCTGCTTCCTGCCTCAGCTGCTTGCCCCATGATCCCAGTCCCCTCCCAGGACTGGGTTTAACTGTTGTTTTACCTAGAGCAGGGTGATCATCCCGTACAGTGCTGTACAATGGTTTTTTATCCCTTGGACTCAAATAGTAAAACTTGAAGAATCTTGCCACTTGTTACTTGGATGCCATAACAGCTTTGTTATTTGAAAGTTTCACCTTTGTGGTAATTCTCTTGGCATTTGACAACTTTCATGGTTACTTAGTTACTTTCCGTAATTCACTGTTTTCCCCATTATGTTTTCCCTTTTTATTTCAAATTCTCTTTTTGTTTATACAAATAGCTCCAACAACAAAACAGGTTAATCAACTGTGTCCACCTTCACAGAAGACAAAGTGAAACTCACAAAATGAAGGGAATCCATTAGCAAATTGTTTCCACGGCTATGTTCTATTCAGGGCCACTTCATTTTTTGGGTTTACATAGCAAAATATCTTGATACCCTACAACTTTAAAGGCAAGTTTAGTTGTGTAACAGAGTCTTCCCTTGACCCTAAATGTTCTTTTACTAATAAGTATCTTAAGAGAACCCTTCATCAATGTCTTCATGTATTTTCAATGCAGTAGGTCTCAGTGTTTTCCATCCCACAACCTTCTTTTTTCAGGCTACATCTATACTGCACCCTTCTTCTGCAAAAGCTTATGCAAATGAAGCACAGAGTAAAATATCACCATGCTTCAGTTGCATAATTAATTAGGGGGCATTTTTGCGCAAGAGCCGTTCTTCCTGAAAAAATGAGGGGGGGAGGGGAAGTTTGCACAAAAAGGAGCCATCTACACAGTTCCTTTTTGTGCAAAAGCCTCTTGCGCAAAAACATCCCCTAATTAATTATGCAAATGAAGTGCAGTGATATTCTACTCCGCACTTCATTTGCATTTGCTTTTGCGGAAGAAGGGTGCAGTATAGAGGTAGCCTCATTGTGTGGCGCTCTGCCTTAAACCTTTCTCACTTGTAGCCAGGACAGATACATTCCCATCAATACTACTTCTCCCATTTAGCATTCTGGGGAAGGCCATATTCATGGCAGCCATTCCCTCTCGCAGGTTGAAAACATATTTCTTAGGGAACAAAACTTGTTCAAGAAGAAGAGTGAATCATAGAACTGCACCAGTTTCTCAAGCAATGGATCAGTAATTTATCTGAGGGCTGTGTGCGCATGTATTTAATAGTCCAAAATTCATTAACATTGAAGGGCCTAGCTAGGTCTGAATACATTTAATCTGATTGTGATTTGTTTTTATTGTTTTATTGAGTATCCAAGATACTAGAATCATACATCACTATCATATTCAGGCACATAATTTAGCTTCAAGTATTAGACAAAGTAAATATAGTAGTATAAGGGAAAACTTTTAGAAATATAACCAATGCTAGCTGAAGAAAATTATAAGTGTATATTTTAACACTTCAAATGTCAAGAGAAAGCTAATCCTTTCTACCTTTTCTTGAATTACACCAAACATACTTTTTTTCTCTCCCTTTATTTTTTCATTAACTTTTTTTCCATTAAAATATAAGTTTGTGAGCAATCACTGTATGATGAAAAGTGGCAAAATCATGGAAATGGCACACTAATGCCCAGCATTTAGTTGTGCTCTTGGTGAGCTTTGGATCATAGCATTTATACAGGGTCAATGGAAATACTTTCAGATGTAAAGATCCAAAGCTCCAGTGGTCTTTGGTTTTCACTTGTCTGAAGAGCTTTATGTAGAATTAGACAAAGGAAAGTAAATATATGTTGTTGAACATTCTACTCTGCTTCTTTCCTTTTCCACCCCTTTCCTCTCCTTTTGTGATCTGTTAGGTTGCCCTTCTGCAATTATCATGGATTTGTTCATTCCCTATAGTATCTAGTTAGCATTTCTAGAAATAGCATGATTCTTAGTAAGGTTGGCTGATGCAGTATTTCCAAAATATTTCATTCAGTATGCTAGGGGCAGGCCAAGCAGTAGGACAGCATAACAAGTGAGCACATACCAGTGATGCAAACAAAGCTGCTCGATAGAGATGATCCTAAAATGAGGTGTTTATTCATGGATAATTTCAACTTTGTTAACACTTTCAACCAAAAGCTGAATGTTTCACCTTGGAAATGCTGCTGCGGTGCTTCATGGTACCTCTTATTCAGATGTATTACATCCTCATTCTCCCTACATGAACCAGAATTGCTATTCTTACAAGCCACTATGAGGAACACATTTTCAGAATAATTTCAATGCTGCTCTCTCCTTCCACTGGATCAGGGGTGGGGCTGCCAAGCCGCTGCATCCAGCCCACAGGCCATCCCACTGGGCTCTTCAAGCACAAAGCAGCCAGACACTTCAGAGCAGTCCCATGCCGCTTTAAGTAGCTGGGTACTCCTTTTGTCTCTCTGCTCTGGGCACTTGGGGGGGG
>CM057846.1:55317830-55350642 GCA_030068395.1 Apalone spinifera | reverse complement strand
TCCTCACACTGAACCCACTGAGGGCTCCCAGCGGCAAGCGCGGCCCCGCCTCCCAGCTGGGCCTCCCAGCTGTTCCCCCCCGCCCCACCCAGGCTTCCGTCCGGTGCGCAGCTGGAAAAATCAGAAATACCAGACTGTCTGGTACAATACTGGACACCTGGCAACCCTAGGAACAGTGCACCTGGAAAATGTATCCTTCCATCACAGCGCTGGATGAAATGATGAGATTCCATGGTACAGATTGAACCTCTCTGGTCCAGCAACATCTGTGGTCTGGCAGAGGTTACCGGTGGCCAGGAGTGGAGCTGGCCTGGTTCAACCCGGCTGGGCGGGGAAGGGGGGTAGTGGCCAAGAGGAACCTTGCCAATGGATGAGGAGCAGAGCCTGACTGGCAGCAGTGGGGCAGGGAGCCCAGCTGGCCAGCTGTCTGGGAGGGGAGCCCAACTGGCAGGCTGGAGGCCCCCTGGGTGAGCCTGGAGGCCTAACCTCCCCTGGTCCAGCAAACTCCCTTATTCTGGACTGGTCGGGTCTTGAGGATGCTGGATCAGGCACGTCCAATCAACAATCAGTTGTAAATTAAGTTGCTTTGTACAGCTTTGTTTTCTATAGCATCTTTCAGACGAGCTTTATCCCCAAAATGATTTGCAGTTTTAAATAATACACTTACGGAGTTAATCATAAATACCTTCAGAGGGAGAAAAGCATTAAGAGGCTTAGGAAAGTGAGAATAGATATGTTCTCAGACAAAATTTGAGAAGAGAATCATAGCAAGATTTTTAATTACATGTGCTTAAATATCATCATCATCATTATCATTATCATCCTTGCACTGTTCAGCCAGCTGGCCACTGGACATGGGTATAATGTAAACACTCAGAAAACTGACCTCTGAACTAACATCAAAGTCCCCATCCACAGTGGAAAAAATTGCCAATCTGTACAGATATAGCTACACCGACAAACCCTCCTGTTGTGGCTGCAGCTTGTACTGGCAAGAGAGTTATTTTGCTGGTATAACTTATACCAGTTTTCCCCGCAGAATCAGATACTTAAGGCAATTTTTTTCCCAACATAGCTGTGTCTACAATAGGGCTTTGGCCCATTTAAAAATGTGGGACACACACACTCGAACCAACTTTACTAGCCTGGCACAAGTTTTAAGTGGAGACCTGGCCGGAACTGCCCCATGAAGTCCTTTTAACTTCTGCTAAACAGTTGCATTAGTTCTCAAGAAACGTGGCCCTGTGTTGAAGCACTCAGTCTCCTGATTGAATCATTAAATTACATAATGCCTCAGTGCAGTTTTCTTGAGGATCAGTTACCCATTGAACCACGTAGTGCAATCCTACAAAGAAGCAATTGTGCTATCAGGCATTAGTGGATTTCTGATGACTTTTTTGTTATTGTGATTAGGTGGTTTATACATAATCTCTTAGCTGCAAAGATATAGTAAGAGGATGAGTGTAGTCTGTATTCTCCAATACTGGGCTTACAGATCATTTGTCATTAAAGAATCCTCTCTTTCTCAGTACTGACTTAGCATTTAGCTTTGCAATGTAGAAATCTAGCTTGCACAATACATAGAACAATGATAACTATTACGGTCTTTAGAGAAACAGAGGTGCTGCTGAATTTCTGCTTTTGAAGTCTCTGGCTATGTACATTAGCACTGAAGGTGTCGTTTCCTCCCATGAATGCACATGCTTGGCTTTGACTGAGTTAGTGCACTAAAAATAGCAATGTGGCCATGGGCAGTGTGGGTGGCTGGTGAGCTAGCTGACCCCAAGTAAGTACGTATTTTTCCTGACAAGATAATACTCAGGATTAGTCAAGGAGACTAATCCTTCCCAGCACTTACCCCTCTATGAGTACTGCTCCATTTAGCACACTAGCTCAGTCAAACCTAGCATGCATATATCTATCCCAAGCAGGAAACAATACCTCCAGCTTGAGTGTTAGAGTTACCATTTCTCTCAGTGGCTCTTCTAACACCAGTTGACAATTCAAAATTGAGAGTGACTTTGGAGGAAAGGTTGAAGTTGGGGGGCCTGGCAGACTGGAACATGCTCAGTGAATTCCTCCTCCTCTTCAGATCCCCACTGCTCAACTGCAATTACTAAACCTTGTGAGGACACAAGTCTTGGCCCTCCTGGATTCAGTCTGGAGTGCTCAAACACAACAGTGTAATCCCAAAAGATATTAGTGGTCATGGCAGACTGGAGAATCTGCCTCATAAGAGGAAAATTCATTTGTGAAAGCTCTTCTTGATTTCCTAGTCTGTTGTGAATTGCTCCATAGCTTTGCACTGTAAACCCCTGTTTGGGAGTAGTGGGGTATATTTTTATTTATTAGAGCTAGTTACTTTGCAATTAACATTTTTTTTCTTATTTTTAAAAATGATCATTTGAAAATTTTGACTCACTTTTTCCATCATTGAAAAAAATCTGACCTGAAAAAACAAAACAAACTATAAATTAAAAATTTAATCAAAAACTCAAAACTCAGAAAATTTTGACCAGCTCTGTGATTTAATGAGCACCTCATTGTGGGTTCCTGGTTTTCTGGGTATTGTGAGAAGTCTGGAACTAGATTTGTACAAGCACTCAATGCTTATAACTACATCTGAAGACGGTGGGAGCTGTGCTTTGAACACATAAATTGCTATAATAATGCTAACTGCTCTGAAAAATCTGACTGTCAGAGTGACAAATTTAGTATTTTATTAATGGACACTTTTAATAATTTTGACCTAAATCTTTCTGCTTCAGTTCCCTGTCTGTAAAATTAAGATGACAATACTACTTAATCTTAGAGGAGAGCTCTGAAAATGAATTCATTAGCATTTGTGAAGCATTCAGCAGAAACACCCACAAACATAACAGAATCACCTATGAAAAAATAAATAATTCTGTATTCAGTGCAGAGTTTGTAAGTGTACATTAAATGAGGGGTGAGGCCACATTTTGAATGAGGAAGACAAAGAGATATATCAAGTACCTAACCAGCCATTCATGAATGAGGCAGGGGCCCTGTTGAAAAAATAGTGTCTGATCATGTAATTAAAGACTGTATCATAATGCATGCACACATTAATATTAATTGTAATGAAAATGTTCCAATTAATTTTAAGGGTAATTGGAACATTTAAGATTAATTGGAATGTCAATACTCAGAAATAAGGTCTTATGTAGTTTACACAATCTTCTCTTATCTGGAAAAAATAGCATGGAAAATTTGTAAACAGAATAATAGCACATGGCAAACAAGTTTTAAAAATTTCATTTGGTACACTAGCTTAAGGCTTGGCTTGGACTGGAAGCATTAGTCACTGCCAAAGCAGATATTAAAGAGAATCTAGTGAAATTCTGTCATGTAGGTATGATTTGCATATACACAAATACATGATTAATCTTCAAGCAGAAAGATTTAGCATGCAGGAAGAGATCTGCTTTCCTGGTATGGTATAGGGCTATGAATTATCAACTGCAACATTGCACAGTGATTTATTTTTATACACTATTTTGCCACAGTAAATTTAGTCTTCTACGGGGAAGAAGGAGAGGGAATTGCTCTCATCTCCATCTTGAAAGGTTGTGAATAAACAATAGCAGAAGTGTTCCAGAAGGAGAGGACTGTGTGGTAATTTGCTGAATGAGCCTTACTGCAACTGTTTTTACATGGTCGTGTGTACGCATGTCTCTTTGCCAACTAGTCTATTTCTGTAGGCCATTCAGATTTTGAAAAATGGAGACCTTGAATGATTCTTTCTTTGATGCAGGGAATATTTATCGTGTGGTGATGATAAAGATCGACATTTTACAGACTGCTTTGTCACAGAGTAGGAAATAGCTGCTGGTGATAAAGTTAATTATTAATGGAATTGGAAAAGCGGCTCTTTCCAGTCACAGGCAGTGTCTTCAGTCTATTTCTGGCACTAAAGAGAAAAAAGGAAGTTGTAACCATGTTCACAGTAGCATCACAAAACTGCATCCTGCACAGCTTTGGTTATAATCCCAAAACCAGGTCATTTCTCTGGGCTCTTGGTCTTGGTATGGAATTGGTGAAGCAGTGAAGTGACCCTGTATGCAGGAGCTGTGTAGGTAAATACTTCCATTAGGAAGCGTAAAATTCATACAGCAAATGAGTGTTTTGGACATTTTCCCAAGCATTACACAGCTTATAGGATTTTAGTAAAAAAGTGTGATGAATTTATTTCTAGGCTCTTGGGAAGCATTAGAATAAGGGCAAGTTGTTAGGTGCTGGCAAGTGACAGCACCTCTTAATGAAAGAGTCTGTCCATTTGTATAACTTTGTTGAAATTAATTATCATCATACCAGTTACAGCAATGTCAGCAGGTTCACCAGGCCATATTAGAGCATTCTGTGTGCTATCTAGTCATATTTTTTATGCTTAAATTTACTTGGAAGTGCTTTGTAAAGAACGAGAGCAAAAGTTTGTGCATTATGGTCACAAAGTGTCATTGTTTTCAGTTTGCTCTTTTTGAGGGGGTCAGGGCAGGGGAGTGATTCATTGTGCAGCCAAGATTGTTTTGGAGAGGTAATTGCATTGTGTAACAAAGCAAAGCAAGCTAAGATTGCATGTATGTACAATTCCAGTGGGGAATTTGTGGAGGGATTGTGCCCTGAGGATGTGGCAGTTTTCCCTCCTCTATAGCCAGTCACAACACAGAGCAATGTGAAGGATGGGGAGTAGTTAAGGCTGAGGTGGGCAATAAGCCAGAGATGATTCACCAGGGTTAGCCTCTAGCAGACCACCGTAACTTTCCAGCCAATGGGACCGCCATTTCCAGCCAGTGGGAGGTGTGGACTGGGACACCATTTCCTGCAGCTTCCATTGGCTGGGACAGTGATCTGTGACCAACAGGTGCTTCAAGAGCCCATATCTGCAGAGGCACAGGTGAATACAATGGCAGAGGCTAACCATGGCAAACTGGATCTGACCCACAGGCTGGTTAAGGCCACGCGTCCACCATCCCTTTGGGGTAATTTATTCCACTGGTTTTGCACAGAATTACCTTTGTTTCAGCTCCCCCAAAGCCTGTTTTTACACACGGGATGCAGTGTGGGAAAGGCTCTTTGTGCCCTCTCTTATTGTTCTGTGAGCTAGAGAAAATCTGTGTTTATTGGCAGCACCCATCATTACACTGAAAATGGGTTTTTTTCCCTTTGCAGTGAGACACTAAGCTTGTTTAACTGGATCTGAAAGAATGTGTTCATGCTTCAAGGAAATGCTCATCAGAGGGGGAAGGCTGGCTTTGTGCACAGGGATTTGATGTGGTCTAGTGCTGCTACTCTGGCACAAGTTCTTATTGCTGGCAGCCAGTAGAGTATGTGAGAGGAGCAGCTTCCAAGTAGGTCAGTCCGCTCACTAATCTTGTCCTTGTGTAATCTTCAGGGTTGGGTCACAGCCACGGTAGCTGTGGACGGGAGAATTTTTAGTCGTTTTAATCTCACCTCTTAATATTAAGAAGCAACGAAGAAGAGAGCAAACATGGATAATAAATATATGACAAATGTTTCAGAGGGGTAGCCGTGTTAGTCTGTAATAGAAAAAATGTAAACAACGAATAGTCCTGCAGCACTTTAGACACTAACAAAAAAGTTAGTAGATGGTATCATGAGCTTTTGTGGGCACAACCTACTTCTTCAGGACTATTTGTTGTTTTTTAAACATATGACAGTGATTCTTAGCTGCACCCAGAGTATCATATTTAGTGATGGATCTAGGTCACAGTTTTGTTGTGGCACCGTGTCCTGCCTTCACTGCACATGCACTAATCAATAAAGGATGCTTTCAGTCTTTTGCTCTAGTGGCTGGGTTGTTTACTGGGATGTAGGTGCAGTCCCTGGGAAGCTGGCAGCATGCAGGTGGACGATGTGCTATACACCCTGATGGAAGATGGAAATGCCATGCCAGTGGGGCATGTATGCCACATTGAAATGTGGGAAAATTAATTTATTTTTACTTTATTTGCTCATTGTTCTGAATGAAACAGAGTCCTGCATGGCCCCCATGAAGTTCCAACATTACCAACGCAGCATGTTCAAAAATTATGAGACAGGCTCCAAAAATAATTTAAAAATCATTAGATTAAACAGAATTATTTCTCATTATTTGCCTTCCAATTTCTGAGCCTTTAAGGTGTGCTTGAGCCTTGTTTTCATTATTTTCTCCACAACAGTGAAGGCTAGAAATGAATTTTTATAAATGAAACCTAAGGTTCTCACATAACCATCTGCTGCAGAAGCTTGGCTGTTGAGCAAAGACATCAAATATCATGAGACTCACGGTAAAATTACAGGCAGTGGTAATACTGAAATACAACCTAGGGAAATCAGTGGAAGCTGGAACAGTAAAACAGATGCTAATCATAGAGTTTAAAGAATGCAAGGCCAGAAGGAACCACCAGGTCATCCAGACTGACCTCCTACCAGCACCACCCAACATCTGCACCGCAACAACTGAAATTAGACCAAAGTATTACAGCTTTCAGGAGATCAAACTATTATGTGCCACAGGCAGTAAACAGGAGGGATTGAGGTGCACCACTATGCCAGGGCTTTGCAATGGCAGGAAACTGATGAGTGAGATATATCCAGATGATCCTGGCAAGTTACCCACAATCCGTACTTCAGAGGAAGGCAAAAATCTCCTACGTCCCTATCAATTTCATCTCTAGGGTTCCAGGCTCTACATATTGTGATCAGCTAGACCTTGAGCTTATGGGCAAGAACAGCCATATAAGCACCTGACAGAGAGAATGCTCATTGCTAGTACAGAGCACTGGCCTTACACTGTCCAACATCCCATCTTCAACTGTGGCCATTTCTGATGCTTAGAGGAAGGGACGGAGACGAGGAGTTATATCATGAGCACGTTCAGACCCGGAGTAGTTGAGGCGATTTTTCATTATTTGGCTTGTCAGTTGAAGATCTGTCTACATCAGATTCTTGACAGAGACAGATTGTTAGGGAAATGTTACAGATAAAGTATCCTACATATTTGACCCCCAGATCGAGCAAAGAAAATTACCAAGGTGCCAGTGATCTGTAACACAGCACTACATTTAACAATATGCAAACATTTATGTTACCCATGAATTCTGCATGAAATCATCCAGCTGCAAAGAGCCTTCTTTGTCAGTGCCAAAATCTATTACCAGAACTGGCTGCCCAGCTAATGCAATTGAAAAAGTGTCCCCATATTAATGGATGAGAAATATCATCAGGTTATTGAAGTAATAGTTATAAAGTTTGTAGTTTGTGGTAATGAAAGTGAAAGGAGTCATTAACTAATGCCATGTTTACATTTAAATGCTGGAGTTTTGAACATATGTTTTAAAATCTTTGACAGTGTTAAATCTTATGACTGCAAGTAAATAATTCTGAGGTGTTTTGTATTTTATCTGCCAGAAATTAAATAAAGTCCAGTTTTTTAATTGATCTTGAATATCAACACATAGTTAACATAAAGAAGTCTTCAAGGATGAACTAATAGCAGGGGGCCTCATAGAGATTATTTTGGGGGGGGTGATAGAGTTTCCATCCAAAAGCATTTTTCTAAAATAATTTTCCTATTTGTTTTCACATTAGAAATATCTAGTTCTGTCTTCCAAACCTTGCTAATACACTTTTAGGTGGACTGAAATTGTAATAACTGCCCTCTTAAAACTCTCTGCTATTATTTTTTCCTGTTATTTTTTGACCTTCTGTTATTCTCTCAGGGTAGGTCTACACAGCAGGGCTATTTTGGGATACCAGAAGTATCCTGAAATAGCTACCCCGTGTCTTTTGAACGCGCCCGCTATTTCGAGATAGGTCTCACAATAGTGGACCCGCTATTTCAGCATCCCTGTAACCCTTGAGAAACAAGAGTTACAGGGATGCTGAAATAGCATGTCCACTATTGTGAGACCTAAGGGATGTCTTGAAATAGCATGTTGTTTTGAAATTTGGCACTATGTAGGTTCATCAGATTTCAAAATATGCTATTTCGAAATTCAGTCGAAGTAAGATTAACAGTTTGCATAGCACAAATTGCATATCTTATTTCGAGTTTAGGGTGCTGTGTAGACATACCCTCACATTGTTTCCACTTCAGGAGTAATAGCTCAATTACTTTATTAGTTATTATTTTTTATTTATGTGTGTGGGGGGGTGGATGTTGTGTAGCTCTATGCTAAGAAATTATGTAAGTGAAAGAAATGCGTTTTGCACTGAGTTCTGAAAACAGTGGGATTCGAGATCACTTTTCCCTCTTGTACTCACAAACTATGTTTTCTTATCAGCACGGGAGATAGGTCTTTCTCCTGCTGTCAATAGCTTCCTGCTGTTTTGAAAAATCTCAACTTATTCATGAGATTTTTAAACAATAGGGTAATAAATGTGGTGGTCTTTTCATTTGCCTTTTGATTTTTGATTCTTCTGTAGTCTTGTTTTCCAGTTTTTCTGGGTAACTAAAAAAATTAAGAAAAGCTAATTATCTTCAACTGTGGTAGCTGAAACTTTAAACCCATATATCACAAGACTCATCATAAAATCATGAAGGTTAATGACTCTCATAGAACTGAGGCCAAGTCTATGTTTGAAAGAATGGAGCGTAATCTTCCAACCAGACAGTAGCAGACATTTTGGCTAGCCTAGTTGTTTGATAACTAATATACCATGCATGTTCTGTGTAAAAGAGAGGCAGAGCCTGGCCTTGTTTGTAACTGCTGGCATGTCATCTGGTGTTGTCTCACAAGTTCTCCTCATGGCTTATGTACATGTTGAATAACATGGGGAGGTGAAAGGCATTGAAGGTGTTGCCTGTAACCAACCCTCCGATATGTCTGAGACAAAGGACCTGAGCTATTTCAGAGCATTTCTATCTAAAATCTGAGGGGTGGATAGAGGAAGTATCATGTTAAGCTCTCAGTAGCCATGTTACTATTAGGGACTTTAAAATGAGCAATAGGACAATCTTTTAATTGGTTTGCCATTTTGGAGGAAAAAATAAAAGAATGCTGGTGCAATATGACCACAGCTTCTCAGTTACTCCGTGTGTACGTGTTTTACTTGTGTCCTTTTTAGCCCTCTACCAGTATTTTGAGGCAAATCTGAATGGTAATGAGAAGAATATTGTTTACTATAAAAGTATTCCTTCCTTTTTCCAGTTGTACTCTGTAGGCTGCTAGAAGAAAACCAGCCTACTGACCCAAGAGCATAGAAATGTAGAGGCTTAGTTATCTTTTATAATGCTTCTTATCAAAGGATACTGGTGCTTTACCTGTTATTCATGAAAGCTTTTAAAAAATGAGAAATACCTCTAGCTTTATTTTGATTTAACATCCTTTCTTAAACAAATTAACAGGAAAAGCACTCATTGTCTGCTTTGCCTCAGTCAGCATTTGAAATAATTACACACATGGACTGGCAGCAAGTCTGGCTTTTTACTGTCATAAAGTAGATTTCAAATCATTCTTGTGCCAATATTCATATTAATGGTGCTACGTTCCACACGTTTTCTCTGACCATTTTGCTTTTTAGCAGGGCAAGTGTGCAATGTATCACTTTGTCTGATGTTCTGTAGGTGGATTTTTGGAAGGCATGTAGTTGAACAAATGAGGGTTTGTGAGTATCTGCGCTGCTTACGTTCACTCACCCTACTCTTTGGACCAGTCCACAAGGGAAATCCACTTCTTGGACGCTACAGTACAGTTAAATAATGGACAAATTTCCACCACCCTCTATTGGAAACCTACTGACCGCTACACTTACCTTCATGCTTCCAACTTCCATCCCAGACACATTTTTCAGTCAATTGTATACAGCCAAGCCCTATAATACAACTGGATTTGCTCCGACCCCACAGACAGAGACAGTCACCTACAAAATCTTTACAGAGCATTCCTAAAACTGAAATACCCACCTGGGGAAGTGAAAAAACAAATTGACAGGGCCAAAAAAATACCCAGACATGAACTACTTCAAGACAGACCCAAAAGAGAAAATAACTGACCTCCTGTTGTTGTTACCTACAGTCCACAACTCAGATCCCTCCAGCGCATTATGCACAATCTACAACCCATCTTGGAAAATGATCCCTCACTCTCAGAGGCCTTAGGAGAAAAACCTGTTCTTGCTTACAGACAACCCTCTACCCTGAAATGTATTCTTTCTGATAACCATGCCACACAACCACATCATAAACTTCCAGGAACCCAGCCCTGAAACCAAAAAAGATGCCAACTCTTCCCACATATCTATACTGGAGCAAACAACATAAGCCACAAAATCAAAGGGTCAATTGACTGTGCATCCAGTAGTTTGATCTATGCCATCAAATGCCAGCAGTGCCCCACTGCTATACATATTGGACAAACTGGACGGTCTCTGCAGGAAAGAATCAATGGACACAAATTGGATATACGTAACGGGAATATACAAAAGCCTGTTGGTGAGCATTTCAGCTTGCCTAACCACAGTCTGACAGACCTGCAAGTAGCTGTCTTGTCACAAACCAGCTCTACAAGCCAAATACACAGAGAAGCCCTGGAATCCCAGTTCATCCACAAATTCAATTCACATGCTAATGGACTCAATCGTGATATGGGCTGGTGGGGACTCTACCTACTTAATAACCACTGAAGGTGCAACAGTTCCCTGAGTGGTATCCTTCCTGTTTTAGGAATCTATCTATTGACTTTGATTTTTACCTGCTTAGGTTTAAGTACCCATTCTCCAGATACTTAATGATGCTCTGTCTCCCATCCTCCTCCCTTTTTCTTTCTCTCCCCCTTCCCCTTCCCCTCTCCTATTTATTTCAAGTTTTCATATCCCCAACTCATAACTCCGGTCATCTGAAGAAGTGGGCTGTGCCCACAAAAGCTCATGATACCATCTACATGTTTTGTTAGTTTATAACTCTATAAAGTGCTATCAGACCATTTGTTGGTTTTTTCTAAACAATTTGGCTACCCCCTGAAGCTCCTACTCTTTGGAGTTCACTTGGGGATATGTATTCTACTGTTATGATTTTTCTTTCGGCATTCTCTATGGTAGTTGGCACTCCATCCTCTGGAAACAAATAAGATGGCTGTGATATGAGATATTGGTAATGGTTTTGGGAGCTCTTGTTTCAGGAAACATTAATCTTTTCCTCCTTTTGTCTAACAGGCTAGTTGTGAACCAAGTTGAAAAGGCTGTTGAAGAAATAGTTCAGAGGCCATTTTTCACTGTGTTTATTACTAAGAAGAACAAAAGTCTTTGCTCACTAAGGCTATGTCTATTCTCTACTGCTTCTCCAGGATACTGGAGGTATACCAGAAAAGCAATGCCACGTCCAAGGAACGAGTCCACTTTTTTTGAATAATCTTTGAAAAAGCGGGCATGCTCTTTTGTCATCCCTGTAAAACTCATTTTACGACGATTGAGGGATGTGTCGAAAGAGCACTTTTTTTTCCAAAATTTGGTGCCGTGTAGATGTGCTAAATTTCAGAAAAGCCTCTTTCAATAGTAAATTCTTTTTCCAACTTTCCATTGCAGTATAGACCTCACCTAAGGTAACAAGAATAATGTTTCAGGGCATATTCTGTAGGGAATTTCATACTCACACCTCTCTTATATAATACTACACGATGTTATAGGTGCATTTGGGGTTCGCCCACTCCTCTAAGGCAGCAAATATTGACACTTTTGAAGACAAGTTTCTGGAAGTGATCAACTATTGAGCTCCCATGTCAAATCTTTTGTTCTCACTAACCTTGAAGAGACTAAAGTTTTATTACCATATAAGGGTAAAACATCCTTCATGCTTGTTTCCTTTGGTGAAGGTGTGAACTAATAAATGGCCTTTCTTGAATTCCGCTACCTCCTAAGTTTCAGAGGGTCACCTTGTAGTTTTTATGGTGCCACAGGACTTGTTGTTTTTGCTGTGTGCTAACTTGTATTCTTAATTATCTAATTCTTTTTTAAGCTCTATTTTGAGGTTTGGGCAGAAATGAAATTAGTCCTATCAATATGATAGACTGCAGCTGTAGTAGGTGAAAAGATGCAGAAAATTCTGTTTGTGAGAATCACTGTAATCGTGGATGAAGTGGTAATACATGGAATCATTGAGGTGAACATCTGCTGACAGCATCTGGGATGCCCATTGTGGGCATAGGGCTAAGGCTCTTGAAGCTAATACTGAGTTTTATTTATTTATTTTTGTGACTAGTTGATTTGCGGATGAGGATAGGAGCTTGTGCAACACTTTTCCCTCTGTGAATTTACCAGTGGATTACACTTCTGTAGTATCACATTGAGGATTTATCTTATTTTCCACTCCATCCACCTATTTTCAGGAATATGCATTAATGTTTCATGCAGATTTGATTTTAATTTTTTACTCTTTTTCATTTTTCAAACTACATTTCTAAGTAATTTAGTCACAAATTATATAAAACACCTGACTTAGAGCATCAAAAGGAAAATGCATCCCCTTTGGCTTGGGTAATATAGTTTATTTATTTCTCTTTTGTGTTTGAATTCCAAATATGGGACTCTCATAGAAATCAGTAACAATTCCACAAAGAAGAACTGTAACAGCTGGACCATTGGTGATATTACATGTCATGAAGTCTGCATTGTGTTGGATGAAGAACAAAATATGGCCATGTTCTGGTAGAAAGTCTTGTCTGCAATAATATGGTGATTATACAAAAACAGGTGCACAACTGGGCCTCTGTTTTAAAAATTAGATCATTAATGTCTAATGTTAGCAGAAATTAAACCTTTATTATTACTGGTTTAAAATATTGAGCTACATGTCACCACGGTGTCAACAATACATGTAGTGTAGGTTGTATGTTGAATGTAGAGTAAGTCAGAAAATGGGTGTGAGTGCAAATATACAATTTTTTATACAGATCCTGATTCGGCAAGACACTTAAGTGTGTACTTGACTTTGAGTTGTCCCTTTTAAGTCAAGCAATTTCTTAAGTACCTTGCTGAACTGCAGGCTCAGCACCAAAGTGTGCTAGACACTTTACAAACAAGTAATAATAAAATAAGGTACTTAACCCAAGGAATTTATATTCTAAAGGCTTATCTACACAACAGAAATTACAGCTGCAACTAAGCCAGTGCTGAATGATTTTACTGAAAGTGTAAACAAGAGCAAATTGTGTTAAGTTACCAGTTTCTGAAAAGATGCTGAAACCAGTTCATTCGTGTCTGTGCTTGCAGGTAAATTGTGTTCATCATCAGGCCAGCCATACCCATTGCTTACATCTGTTGTCAGCTGAAGGCAAATTTTGTATTCTGCACACAAGGCTTTAGGGCTTAGTAATAAAAACATTAATTTCTTTGAGCATACATAAGCTTATATGAGTGTGCAGTCCACATGCTGTCAAGGTCACCAAATCTCATCAAATAGATTGTTTCTCTCCCTCTGTTCTAATAGAAATGTTAATTATTACCCCCCAGTGTTGTGCCATTTGAAGAGGCCTTAGAACCATGAAGGATACAGCTGAGACCAGCCAGTTTACATTAAAGCTAGACTTGAGCAATTAAGACCAATACAATCCTTCCCCCCTGGTTAAAAGCCATTGTAGAGTGCTGCTGAAACACATTAAAAACAGATTGTGTGATAGCTAACCTGGGAGAGAGGCTCTGTAGATATGTATCTTATAGTTTACAGAGTCCAAGGAATTCTGGCTATTTAATTTGCCTATTGAAAAAATACAGGGCAATAATACTGCATATATGTTTTAAATTTGTGTCTGCATATAGTGATGGATGTTCTACACATGCTCTGGACATGTTCACCAACTGGCTCACGATAATATATACTGCAGGGTTAGTGCTCAAGAGGGTAAGTGTAAAGTGTGGGGAGGGGAAAGAGAGCACCGGCACACTGGGTGATAACAAGAACAATAGTAACAATAATACCTGATAAGTTGTGGATATCCTAGTTAAAAGAATTAATTTGAATGACTTAGAATTCATGAATTATATAACAAGCAAAGTAACCACGGAGTTAAAAAACCCTCAAAGGTAGCCAGGAAAGAAAGTATGCAGTCAATCTCACGCCAATCTACCAGTATCCGTGCTAATTCTTTTTCTTACAAGTTCCAAGCAAGGCAGTCATTGTCTGTCGGTTTCTCAGCAAATAATCATGCTTATTTGCGACACGCTTACTCTGCTTTGCAGCTTATTTATGTCATCATCATAGCTTTTGGGTGGTATCCATGACAGGATCAAAATCTGATTGCTCTGTGTGAACTGTATGGACAGAATGAAAACAAAGGGAGGAAATGTCTGCTCCACTTCCAGCTATGTTCCAAACCAATGGCTAGTCCAATCCTGAAGGCTAGCCTTATCAGAAGATTATCTACTACAGTGATGGGTAGGATGGAAAAACTAAGTTAGATAGGAGCTCCAGAATAGGGATGTAAAATCCCAATAAATCATTATAACATTTAACTAGTTAACAGACTAAGTAGGATCCTGGATGGGGTTCCAGCTCCCAGCCCTGCATGAAGCTGGCTGCCAGCTCCTAGCCCCCATGCTGGAGCTGAGGCTGCTGCCAGTTCCCAGTCGCAGCCCAGCGGGGCTGGCTGATGGGGGTGGAGCAGCCCTCCGCCTACACAAGCTGCAGGTGGGCAGCTGCTCTTGGGGAACTGGTTAATCGTTACCCAGGAAGCATCCTCTTTTATTTTGTTCATTCTGCCCATACATTTTTATGGCACATACTAATGCACACAGAGCAATCAGATTACCAGTTACCTGTTTACATCCATATTCCAAAGGGATATTCTAGGGTTAGAAGTAGCATTTTAGAGGCATGGTCCACATATTTGTATACATATATGTGTGTGTACACATATGTGTGTGTGTGTGTACACATATTATGTACTAATCAGTAGCCACAGCCTTCACAGATTAGTTCTACTGCTCTCAGAAATAACCAGGCCAGGAGCTGTTTTTTGGGGAGAAAGATAGTTTTGCTATTGCATCCCTCCAATTTTTTCTACTCCAAATCAGGCACAGTAAATGCAAGATCAGACAATTTAAATCAGTTAAAACTCTTAATTAGCTTTTATTTAACACACAATAAAACTGCAGACTGAATAACAAATGTGGCCGTGTGGAAAGAAATTGCAGTGCTCCCCAATTAATCTCTTGTAGTGCCCACACAAACAGCACATCAGGCAGATCTCAGTATGGCATAAACAAACAGTGACACTCATATAAAAACAATCTGCTATAGGAAAAAACAGTCATAAAAACAAATGGTTTAAGAACGGCAATAAACAGAACACAACAACGTAATGAATGTGAATGAAACGTAAGTAAAAATGTAAGTACACCATTCTTATAACCCATTCCCCAGGATAAAACAATTTAAGCATCCTGTAACGTGTGCTAGTTATAGATTCAGTATTAAAAGAAAAAGTGTGTTGCACAAACTGGGGCTGATTTTAATTTACACTGGAGGTATGTCTGTACTGCAGCTGGGAGTAAGCCGCCCAGCCCTTGCAAACAGACTCGAGCGATCATGCTAAAAATAGCAGCGTGGATATTGTGGTTCTGTTGGGGACTTAGACTAAACTCCTGAGCTTAAGCAGAGGGAGCGGGATGAGCTTGAGCTTAGCTTGCTAGCACAGATATCTGCCGAAGATGTAGGGTTGCCAACTGTCTAATCATCCAAACCCAAAGACCATTGCCCCTTCCTCTGTCCTGCCCCTTCTCCAAGGCCCCATGGCCTCACTGGGGCCCCACCACCACTCACTTCATTCCCTGCTCCTGCTGTCACTCGCTCTCTGCCACACTCACTCATTTTCCCTGGGATGGAGCAGTGGGTTGGGATGAGGGTGGGGGTGCAGGCTCTGAAAGGGAGTTGGAGTGTAGCAAGGGTTTCAGGTTTGGGGTAGGAAGTTGAGGTGCAGGAAGGGGTGCAGGCTCTGGGAGGAAGCTTGGGTGTGGGAGTGGGCTCAGGGCTGGGGTAGGAGGTTGGGCTGCAGGAGGGGGCTGGGGGGCTGGTTCCAGATGGTGCTTACCTCAAGCAACTGCAAGTCCCAGTTGTCAATGCGGTGGGGTTAAGGCAGGCTCCCTGCCTGCTCTGGTCCTGCACCACTCCTGAAATCAGCCGGCACATCCCTCTCTAAAGGCACCACCTGCAGGTACCACCATTGCAGTTCCTATTGGCCAAATTTCCTAGCCAATGGAAGCTGCAGAGTAATCACTCAGGGAGGGAGCAGTATGCAGAGACCCACTGTTTCACCAATAGGCTGCAGAGAGGGATGTACCAGACACTTCCAGGAGCCGTGTAGCATTGGGGGGAGGGGAGGGAAACTGCCTTAGCCCTACTGGAATGCCAGACCTTTAGTGGACAATCTGGTTTGACTTCAGGAGTGTCTGGGAGATCAAGCTTAATTCTGGGAGATTCCTAGTTGAAACCAGAAGGGTTGGCAACCCTATGGAGCCACAATGTTCACACAGCTATTTTTAGCCCTAGCCTGAGCCCCACTAGTGTGTATTTGTCTAGCTGAGCTGGGAGGTTCACTCTCAGTTGCAGGGCAGACATACCCTCTACATTGCTTTAGCAATTTGAAAGGACTTAAAGTCTGTAAATTGAATGAAATTATCTTAAGGCCTGTTTGTGCTACCAGAGTGATATGAAGTGGCTTTGGTGTAAATGAAAACTAGACCTGAGCTTTTAAACTTGCGCTTGTTTAAATACAATGGTCCATGACTTCGTCATGTGGCAGCTGTGTACTTATCTGGCATAATCTAGCTATATGGCTAGAATAACTCAGTCACCATGGATCATGAGAACAGCCACACTGGGAAAGACCCAATGGTGCAAGTAGATTTTAACCCTTGTGCTGGTTTGCTTAGATAACTCATGGGAGGGTCACAAAGAGGTGCACCAGCTAAAGGAGGTCACATGATCCCCACATTACTCCTCTCCGTCCCTTCTCCCCCCCCCCCCCCCCCCCCCCCCCCCCCCGTTCCCAGCTGAGGGCTACTGCACTGTCCCTGTCCCCTCCCTCATTATCTTGGGGGGTCCTATCCTTGTGCTGCACCAGATACTGATTTCAATGGAGACTGTTTTCTAAACCAAAGGGCTCTCTGCATCAGCAAAAAGAGCAGAGCATGGGACAGGAGGGCAACCCCACACTGGCAGCTCTTCCAGCATGGCTCTACTGCCCCCAGCCATGCCCTCCGGCGTGGCTTTACCCACCCCAAACAAGAGAATCAGCTGTGTGCAAGGGCTTGAGGCAGGGCTGGTTCACTACAGCTTCACCAGAGGAGCTGCTGGTGTAGGACCGTTGGGCGGCCCTATGTTTTGATTCTTTTGCTGCAGCAGTTTCCGTGAGAGCCCTGCAGTGTTTATCAAATGTGTCTTTCTGCTATGGTGTATTGACAATACTGGCTTCCTTGCACCTCCGCTTAGACCAACCATCCATCTACTCAATATTCTGTCTTCTAATAAAGGCCAATGTTAGGTTCTTCAAAGGGAATGAGCAGAACAGAACAGGGGTGATCCTCAAGTGATCCATCCCTTGATGCCCATTCCCAGCTTCTGAGAAACAGGATTACCCCAGCTCATGCCACTCAGTCTTTCTTCTGCCTGTGTGGAAGGGAAAAGTGAGCATAACTATTGAATAAGAGGTGTGGCCAGGAAGTCTCTGTGCCACCTGCTCCTACATTGTATTTTTGACTCCATGTGGCCACTGCAGTGGATTTGTGTTAGAGAGTGTTAATTTCAGTTCTAATAAGATCCAGAAAACCCAGCCCTTGGTGATGTAATGGGAAGATCTGAGGAATGCATCTGTGTTTAGCCGATGCTGACTCACCACTCTTTTGAATTCTGGCCTTTTGTTCTTACTGAGCAATCAGGTCCCCATATACAGTGCAAAAATAGGGAAAACTTACAAATGTACTGGAGGCCTTAGCGTCACCCCTCTGTGGTTCTGGTGCTACTCTCCCCAACCAATAACTGATCTATTTTGTTCACATTCATATTCTGTAAAGGTTTTAAAACACAATTGCATAGGCTGCTTATAGAGTAGCTATTACAGAACCGTTTGCAGAGACAGAGACCATGCACTTTCCTGAATTTAATCACCCACTAGCTATCTCTGAACTGCTAGAATTCAGTGGAACTGCAGCAAAAACTGATAACTAGTTACATCTCAGTCTCTAAAAGCTAATGAGATTAATTCTTGTCCTTTGCATATAGTGGCAGGTAATGAATACCTTAGCATTTACACTGAGTCTATCTTGGCTATTTAAACCAATAGATTAAGTAGCACTTATGAAAATAACAATTGTATTTTATAAGGCTTTATATTTCTGGGTGATAAATCAGATTTAAGATTTTGCTGTTGTCTGTATGTTAACCAAAGATAATGAGCAAATACTCTAACTGTTCAAATTAAGGGTCTATGTGGTATATTGAGCTAGAAATCTGCTGTGCCTTTGTTATCTGACTATTGCTCCTTTAATTCTCTAGAGACGCAGTTCCCTGGAGAGACAAACAGCCTTTTTGTATTCTGATACATCCTGTTATAGAAGAAGTGGGATCTATTGAGCCTGATTTTCCTTTCATTTACTCCAGTGTAGCTCAGCAGTGACTGTTTAAGTCAGGAAAGTTACATCTGTGTAAATAAAGAGTAATTCCACTGAAGCAAATGGCCACAATTTTAATCTCATTTAAACCAGTTTCACACGGGAGAAGCCTTAATAATTTCCGTTTTTATTCTTTATTTACACAAGAGTAAATGAGATCAGACGCAGGAGCAGTTGGCATACAACAAAGTAAAACTAGTGTAAAAAGAGAATCATACCTATTATGTATCTCAGAGATTTTATTTTGGGGTTTTTTTTTCATATTTTTCGTATTCCCTTGCTATAAAATTATTTTTATATCATGCTCACAACCTTGGTATCTGAGCAACAAACATTCTGAATGAAAGCATCTGTTTGTCGCTGTTTTTCTTAGTACACAACCTAGTATCCAAAAGATGATTTACTCCCCCAGTCACTAGTGCCTAATGCTGCTTTGTTCCATGATGGCATTGATTTCGCTTGTCCAGTGGCAGTGAATGGAGCAGGTTCGAGGTCCATTTTAAAATATTTGGTAGCAGCTGTATGACTGAAACCTGGTTAGCAATTCTGTTTGGTGTCCACATCATTAGCGCAAGGGTATTTGAAAATGAAGACTTTCCTGGCTCTATTACAGGGATGCAATAGACTGTATTAGACCTTCCTTTTGAATTAACGTTCTTTATTCTCTAAGGGAGGAAAAGGCTTCTACTAAAAACGCTGCTCCTTTGTCTTCTCTTGCTCTCTTAATTGAGCCTTTGAACTGCATTAAAAGCTCACAAAACATATAGTATCCAATAAGATGTATATTTTAAAAATGAATCTACATTTGAATACCTTTTCAGATTTTCCAATGCACCTCCAAAAATATATTTGAAATGAAAGAGAATATATTTGCAAGTTTAATTTCCCTGGGGAGAAGAGGCTTTTCAGCGTAACTTTGATATGTTTTTCCTTTCTTCTTTGTGTAACCCGTGGTTTAATTTTTATACAGGTTTTTGTGTTCATATTTGCATGATAAAAGAAATGCCATATCTTAAAAAGGGCCCCTCTTGAAAGTCTAAATTGTTCATAAAAAGCCCAAAGAGCAAAACAGGAATAAAATAAAATTTGAAAAACTCTCTTTTTTGAGCAATTTACATAATCCTCTAACATTCACCATCCTTTAGCTGATGGCGGCAGTCTATCAATTTCATTGGGAAAGGTGCAAGGAGAATGTTGCCTTGCTACTTTCATGGCCATCTTCTAATTGGATTTTGTGTGGGTTTTTTTTTAACTGGAATCACCTCAGTGATGGAATTTTTGACCTTCAAAGCTGAAGATATCCTCAATGAATTTTCTCCAAACCCAAGCTAGCATTTAGACTGTATAGTATCCTATTTGAAAACTTTTTTCACACATTCCATCCTGTGGCTGAGATGATTCTGAAGCTCTGAAGCAAAAAGCTCTGGAAAAGGAAACAAAGTCTCAAACAGGGTAGGTCAGATCCTCATATTTTATAAGGAGTTTATTTCTTTTCCAGTGGTTCTTTAATGCACAACCCTATTATTTTTATTTAGTGTAACGTTTGTATTGAATAACATTACTAGGAAGAAAGATAAATTTGAGGATGATAGTTTAATTTGTTGCCTATCTATTTATTAGTTTTTGGTACTTACAGTATATAAGTCATTATGATACTTTAGTGCCTCACAAATACTTGTAAATAGGAATCATAACAATTTTGCTCTTTCTTTTCCTTCCCAGCCTGAAGGACAAATAACATGATTAATTCATAGGTATTTTATTTGCTTCTGGTTAATAGTAGTTTTGGTTTGTGTGAAGAAATTACTTAGGGAAAGTTGTTACGGTGGTTAGCTTTTTCATTGTGTTTACCACCTGTGAGACTACATTTCACGGTCTTGGTCCAGCTTACATTAAAATTCTGTCTTCTGTGTGCGTAAGTCTTGCCCTGGGAAGATTTTCATTATTCCAGATTAACACAGTTGTCCTGAGAAGTCACAATATCAGAGAGCTCTGGTAGCGAAAGCCAAATGCCATGAAGAGTTTTGAAATATTAGAAAGGAGCCCTTGATTTGGGGTATGGGGAGAATGGCAGAGAGTTAGAACTTGAGCATTGGGTTTATGGTCACCTGAGTTGTTCAACACACAAATTGCTGTCCTTTGTATCAAAATGAACTTTTGTAGTTCATGTAACTTCAGTTCCAGATATGATGAGCTGTAATAAGAAATGACAAATGCAAGGACCTTAGTAGTCAGGGCTGTGTCTGATAGCATGGGATGCAATCTCTTCTCCACTTTCAGATGAAAGTGGGCTTTTTTTTTAAATCCTCCCATGACTATTTGCATTTGCAGAAGCACTGAGGAACCAAAAAGGACCCCAGTATCACACAACAACTGTGAATTTATGCCCATTCTAGTGGGAGATGTTATAGAGAAGGCAAGTTCTTCAAATCCCAGCGGCTTGGTACAGGTGTTGAATAACGTGAGGGAGAGGGTGAGCCTTGTGGGACTCTACAGATGAGGTTTTTGAACTGAACGAACAGTTGTCCATTTTGGGTTTGGTCTGAGAGACGGGTCCTATACATTACACTCCAATGTATTTCCATTTGCCCCAGCAGCCTCTTCTAGGCAGGACAGTCATATTAAGTGATCATCACTATCAGGGATCACAGAGCCATTCCTGGAGGAATGAATATGGCTGTAGTTCCCTGGATCATGAACTGGAGGGCCTCATCCAACAGAGCAGGATTAGATCTGAAATATGACTGAGAGGGATCAAGACTGGAGCAGGTGGTTTCTTAGTGTCTTGATTAGCTTGCTTAGGAGAGGTGTGGTAGTGTGTGGTAGCAAATTACTAAAGCCCTGCATATTAATGGATATTTGGTTAATATATGAGGTATCCGCATCTGTAGATATGAATTCAGGTATCTATGGATCATTTTTGTGGATGTAGATTAGAGATGTTAAATATCGGTTTATTGAATAGTCGAGTAACCTCATCGATTCTTATCAGTTACTCGACTATACTCACCTCTGATACAGGGGTGTCAGCAGCCCCTGTCCAGGGAGGGGTGGCCTCTGAGCTCCTGGATTCGGCATGAGCCAGAACTGAGCCAGATACACTTTAAATGAAGAGCCGCAGTGGAGGTAGGTCCCGGACCCATCGTAAGCCAGGACTGAGACAGGCTGCTGGCCATCTGCTAAAAAATTTACTGGACGGGGTGGGGAGGAGGGAAATGCACGTAGTCTATAGCATTAACCTATAAGCTTTTGCTTATTTGTTAATTGGTTAATCGATTACACTATTACATCCCTAATGCAGTTGCAGATACAAATTTTGTATCTTGAACCCTGAAAATTTGCAGATATCTGCTTTATATCTGCAGGCAGTGTCGGATATAGGGCAGGGCGAGCGGGGCGGCTGCCCTGGGCCCTGCGCTTCAATAGGCCCCGCGCACATGCTACTACCTGTTGGCTGTGGCCGTGGCGCATGCGCGAAATTGTGCTGCCCTGGGCCCCACAAAACTCTCATCCGCCCCTGTCTGCGGGTATCCGCATCCGTGGATAAGGATATGCATATCTGTGGTTCATTTTTGCAGACACAGATGCAGATGTGAATACTAATTTTGCATCCATGCACGGTTCTATATATGGCATCTCTAACATAAAGGGGTGTTGTCAGTCTTTTTTAATAGTGTCTCATGTTCTCTTTTCTCTTTTTCACATTCAAGAAGGTCGTGTGTCAGAGTCACAAATGGTGGTCCTAATTGCCATCAAATGCTGCTACTTTTGTAAGTGGGCTGAATTTTTAGAAGGAGAATGTTGTACTTCTAGTCATGTCCTTTGCTTGTTTGTTCTTGATGACAATCAAGCCATGGCAGCTGCTGTCTTTGTCATCAGGGGATTCCTCAATCCCTCCTTTTGTGTACCACTGAAACGGGTGCTAAAGGGGTTTAGCTTGGCCTGAGGATTTTGCCCTCCTTTATGTTTCATATTTAAATAGTATGAAAATTGAGCACTTTTTAAGAGTATAAAAATAGATTTCTGCCACAGTAGATTGCATGTCCATTATACAGAGAGCTCATTCTCTTAATTAAGACCCATATTTTGAAAATACGTGTAGTCTACCGTGTTTTTAAATTTAGATAAATAATTACCACCTAAGTTTTCTTCTCTATGGCTTTATTTACCTCTGGTAGAAGTAGGTTTCTGCATTAATTGTTTTTCATTGAATATATTTAATAACTGTTCAATATCCTTTTTTTTGTTAATGATTTTTATCCTGTCTCCATGTTAGATTCTTTTCCTTGTTTGTTTTTCAATTTTAGCAGTGAAGTATTCTGTTCCTTCTGGCTGGTAGCTTATTATAATTCTTATAACTTGTCTTCATTAGGTTTATATTTTTAAAGTATTGCCAAGTGTGTGTTTCAAATTCAGGAGCTGCTATAAAGAGGACTATTAAATGATGGAAAGATTGAACAGAGTGAGGAAAAAAAGCTCATATGGGATAGAAACTCCAACTCATAACATTTTCCATTATTAAGTTATCAGTATCTTTTTTTTATTGTTGTTAATTATTTGTTTTGTTTGTTTTCAATCTTTTTTCAGGAATATTATACATAAAACCAAAACTGTCTACAGATTGAATAGGAAAAGGAACAACTCTTCTGATCAGAAACAGCTAGTGTGTCATAATTGATTAGGACTGAAATGCATCCCTAATATGTACCTACTTCCAAATTATTGTTCTGATTCTTGTATTTTTCTTCATTCAATATAGCTATAAATTCAATCAAACGATAGACCTTTTTTTGTTTTTGCCTTTTCAAAACACATCCTGTAACACTGCCAGGAACACTGAAAGCTATATCATCTGTAACTTTTATTTTCCCGGTGTCCATCTGCAGCTTAGAAGTACTCTCCTCCACATCTTAAATAACAATGGAGAACTTTAAAAGGCTGAAATATTTGATTAGATTCAGATTAGCTCTGCAGCCTGAATACATGATGATTTAGTTCAAACTAACTGTAGGAAAGGATTTCTTAACTTTAGCTTTAGTTGGATCCCCCACCAGGATGTTCCTTCCATCTAGCTGGGTCTCCTTCCCATTTAAAAGGAAATACTTTTCCCCATAATGCATAATTAGGCTGTGTAACTCATTGCTACAAGATGTTTCTGAAGTCTACAATACAATAGATTCAAAGAGGGGTTGGACAGCTATATGAATAGCAGGAATATCCAAAGTTATAGTAGTGACTGCTAACAAGAACTTTAGAAAGAAGATAAAAGATCATTATTTAGGTCTTTAAAATAATGTCTAATTAATAGGGGTTAAGATAAGATCACCATGAGGGCAGATCATCCCACATCTGACTGCTGTGGAGTTTCTTGCACCTGCCTTTAAAGCCTCTGGTGTAGGTCACTGTCAGAGACAGGATGCTGGACTAGCTGCTCATGAAGGAAGTCAGTGTATCACTGGAGCCAGTGGTGCTTCAGAAGTACTCTGGCTGAGAGGAGGAGAACGGGGACACAAGGAAATCAAGCTACAATTCCCATCACTTTTGGGGGTGGTTCAGTGTTCAATAACAAATCAGAAATATCCACAAAAAGCAGACATTTTTCTCACATGAACGAACGGTTCACTTGAAAACCCAGTTTTCTGCTGAGAAACAGTTTTGATGGAAGATTTTCAATCATCCTTATTAAATATGTTGAAGGTTTAGAAGCTCAATACACTGCAGGGAGCAAAAAGACATTAATGTTAATTGATGATATTAAGAAACCACCAACAGTGCGTAACCATTCCCTTCTGGTGTTAGGCACAGGGACTTGCTGAGGGCCAACTTTTTCCTCATTTTGTTCACTTAACAGGTGGCTGATTGGGTTAATTTGACTAAGTGATGCTTTGTAACTCAGATTTCTTTGGTATCACTGGTAAAAGTCCTCATAATATGAAATCCATGTTTGAGCATATTCGACTGGAGAGAATGAAGAACAGTGCCCTTTGAATGTCATTGTACATTATTTACTGAGTGGTTAATACTTTCTGATCAAGAAGTAACACTACATTTTGTCATGTAGCAGGTAGAATTATTTCTGATTGAATAAGCTGTTGAAATGAAGATTTTTATGCTTAGGTGGATTTGAGGAAGAGCCTTTTGAACTTTCATAGGATATGTCTAGACTACGTTGAAGTTTCAAAAGTTTCAAAATTCTGCTGGAATTTGCATATCTTCTTCTGATCTCACTTTCGAAAACAGAGCTTTCTAAAGTGAAAGTAGTCGGCATGCAGTTTTTTCGGCAACCCTTCCCCCCTTTTTCAAAAAGCGGCTCTTCCTCAAAAAATGAGGTTTAAGCGGCTTTTTGAAAAAGAGGGGTAGCCGAAAAAACCACGTCCTGACTACTTTCACTTTCGAAAGCTCCGCTTTCAAAAGCGAGATCAGAAGAAGATATGCAGATTCCCATGGAATTTGCATATCCTCTTTCAAAACTTCAGTGCAGTGTAAACGTCCCCATAGAGTGATAAAAGTAAGTACAAAGTCCTCCTCGTCTGTGCATGCAGCGTGAGCTGAGAGAGATCTGTTTCAGAAGCAAGGGACTAAACAAGAAGTGAGCATGGAGATCAAAAGATCCAAAGTACCAATTTTGTAATGGCATTGATAGGAGATAAGTTTGTGCTTAGCTTTAAGCACATGCTTATTTCTGGTAAACAGAATCCAGCAGACTTGTATCCTTGATTTACTGTAAGCAAAAGAGGGTGAGCATTGTGCTTGGTTGCTAGGTAGGTAAGTAGGTAGAGAGATAGAGGAGAGATTCAAGCATTCCTCAGGCTCCTCTTGCAGCATTACATGTTTCATTAAAGTTCCATTAATTCAGGATCATTCTGAAGATTCTATTTTCATGAAAGTTCAAGATATGAACATACACAAATGGAAGTGATTTAATTGGTCAATTCAGAATTACTCATCCAAATACTATGGCAGCCATTTTGGCAATTTTGTCTTGTACATATGTTGGGGAAGGGGGAGGGTAGACCAAACAAGAAAAATGTGTTTATTATAAGCAGAGATGGTAGTGCTGCTTATAGTTAAGATTGACACATTCTTCCCATTGTAAGAATGTGTCAATCTTAACATTTCAACAAAGTTTAACTGTTTGGGTTGAAATTTTCCAGGTTAGAACTCTGCTTCAGGTAGAATTTATCTTTCTGTCTTTGTTTCTTTTCTAGAAAGTTTCAGATAAAATGGTTCAGACGTTTCTGAGAATGAGTTTAGGAAAAATACATTTTTTTTGTATCAATGTTTAAAAAGAAATCCTAACAACCAGTTAGTTGAGAAACTATCACAACTCCATGTTTTGGAACAAGTGCTTGAAACTTGCCAAGGGATGGCCTTTGTGTTAGGTGATTTTTGCTTTCTCTATGAAAATTTGTCCAAAACTTGTGCAAGTTATAAGCCTTTGAAAAATTGTAATGTGCACATGCTCAGCAGACCTGTGTTAGAGTTTGGTAATTAATTTTGCCAAAGATTCTGTCTGTAATAGACATGTTCCATCCCTGCATGGACTGAGGAAGAGTTTTGTCTATTGTTGCTCCCCTTTTGTAGTACTGACCAAAAGAAATGGAGGGAGGGGAGACTGTCTCATGTGCCTTCAGAGCCTCCCTTGCTGGTGCTTAGGCAGCAGGGAGGAAGAGGCTGCTTGACTGACATAGAGGGGTAAGGAGCTAGCCAGTGGAATGGTGAGGAATAGAAAGAGTACATTGGCTCAAGGAGTTGTAAGAGAAGACTGGAACTGAGGAGAAATCTGGGCGGGAGGAGGGGATACTGAGAATGGCTAGGCAAAGACACTGACTGGGGGAAAGTCAGAGGAGGAAACTGGATGGATGGGATGGGATGGGTGGGTGGATGGATGGATGGATGTGGGGAAGAAACTGGAATAGGAACCAGTTTGGGGATGAAAACAGATTGGACAAGGAACCTGGGAAAGACAGAATGAGAGTGGCTTGGAAAGGAGAACAAAATAGGGGGAAGATAAAGATACTGAGATTGGCTGGGAAAAGAATCTGGTGGCAAACTGGAACTGGGAGGTGCCTTGAGGAGAAGACTGGAGGTACATAAGTCCAAAGTGGAAGACTGGAACTGGCTAAGAAGGAGATGCGGGGTGGGATGAAGAGCTAAGGGGATGATGGAAGGTTGAACTGTGAGTTTGAGGGGAAGAGACATCATCAGCACAGAGACAAGCTGGTGGCAGAAGAGGTCAGGCTTAAGGGAGCCAAGTGCTAAGGTTGCCCACTGGAGAACACTTGCCTCTGAAGCCTTCAATGGAACCCAATATATACTTTCTCTTCCTGCAGTTTCTTGCCTGTTCACTATGCACCTTCCATCAGCAACAAATGAGATGGGATGCTGCGGACAACAGCTTCATTCACCACACAGCCCTTATTCATCTCCAGAGAGGCTCCATCCTGTGCACTTAATGAGGCAGGGAACGTGGAATCAAGTAATATGTGATCACATTAAAAGATTGTATCATGGTGCCTTGTATCAAAGGGACTGTACTGAAATTTCCCAGGCAACCTTAATTCTGGCATTTCCTAATTCCCTATGCTAGACCTTGAAACCTTAATCTTCTTTTAACATAATTTTTATGTATAATAATATATTACACCCAGCATGGAGCACCAAACTGTGGTACCATAGGCCAGTAGCTTTAAATCTTTCCATTTAGTGGAGGATTTGGCCTGCCCTACTGAGATTGATCAAGCACTCGGCTGTAACTGAGCATTGCAGGAAATGTCTGTCAGATTGTCACTTTTACTTTTATCTAAAAGTCTATGAGATCACAAGGGGTTAGAGACTTGGCTTTAGGGCTTGTCTACACAGGTAAATTATTCTGGAGTAAGATAGGATGTGAATTCAAAACACGATACCTTATTCCACAATAGCTCTTTTGGTCAATTTCCTTATGTAGACAAATTCTTCCTATCATTTCTTCACTGCCGCTCAAAGTTATTTGTTTTGTGGGAGAAATGTTCTATGGAATGGTAAGCTATCATGTCTCATCTCTGCATTTTTAAGCCCTAAAATTGTTCAGAGACTTCCACTCAAACGTTAAATGTCATCTCAGATAAATGAGCTAAAACTTGGCCATATTGAATTTTTCATAGTCTGCTTCTGTTATGAATTTTTCTTTTTTAAAAAAACTTTTCAAAGGGTCATAGCAATTCATCAGTTCCTCTAATAATTCCCATTGCATCTCTTTCCCTTTAAAAGAGACCTTTAAATAAACATTGTTTGTTCATATTTCATTCAAGTTCACAAATCACTTATTTCCACTTGGTGTTTGAGTGTGCATTCCTACTTTTCTTTTTTAGCAATGTTTAACTTTTGGGTGTAGGAAATGGAACAGATCCACAAGAATGTCTTTGACTGAGACACCAGATGAACCTAGTTTCTGATTATGCTGAGGATAGGGGTGGGGGAAGAGTGGCTATAGCCATTTTTACACTCTCATCATCTAAATCTAGAGCTTGTTGGTGGCCATTTTTCCTTGGTATAGCTTACAACAATCTAATTTATAGCTCAAGTGGTTCTTAATGGGATCAAACGCTTGTACTCTGCTCTGTTTGCCTGCCTCTATCAACCCAACAAGGACAACATCTAGCCCCATTGTATTCACCTTGCTTGCTACCACTCATGTTTAACCTCTCAATCTTATTTTAATTTCAGCTTAGATGACAGAGAAACTGAATTTGCCCAGAGGCTTCTGCTTTAGTATCTCTGTTAAAGAGAAAAATAATAATAATAATAATAATAAAGAATTGATGGAGGAGACGGAGATAGAGTGAGAAAGCTTGGAGATTTTACATTGTGTTCTCACTGTCTCCTTCTATGGGTACATTTACGCAGCAGGGCTAAAGTTGAATTAAGCTACGCAACTTGAGCTACGTCTGTTGTGTAGCTTAAATCAAAATAGCTTAATTTGGTTTTTGGTACTGTCTACACAGCAGGAAGTCAAAGGAAGAATGTTTTTCCTTCAACTTCCCTTACTCCTTGTGAAATGAGGGTTACTACCAGTCAGAGTAAGACTCCTCCAGCTCGACATTATTTCAGAATAATGGCTTACTATGTAGATGTGCACTGTGTTATTTCGGAATAACGTCAGTTATTCTGAAATAACGCTGCTGTGTAGACATACCTTATTTGGCCAGTTAGAACAACTGTCATTTTGCATTCATCCATATGGTACAGTAGCATGGAGTGAGTTGCACTGTGATGGAAGGGACCGTCTTGAATCCTACTGAGTATTTAAATATTGCACCAATGCATTAAATTTACAAACAGCTGAGTTACAGGATGTCATGGTTGCTCTCCCTTTCTCTCCTCAGACATTTTCAAACATAGACAGCAGCATGGCAGAAAAGTCTGTAGAAACTTCTGAAAAATGTGTTGGTCTATAATTTGTTGTTGTAGTGGCTAAATGGCAACAGACCATAGATTTCTCTAAGGTCTTGTTCTCAGCAATTTCCACTAAAAATGTGTATTTCCCCTCTAACTTAGACACAGATCAAAGCTGTGTCCTAGATAGCAAGGCATATTTAATAGAGAAAATCTCTAGCCTAATGATTATCTGTACTTTAACAGAGTGGCAAAATAATATGTCATAAAAGTACAAAAGAATAATACGTTTTATTGTACAGACTTTCTTAATTCTTTTCCATAAATCATTTCACCTTGACAAAATGAAAACACTAGTGTTTTACCTTTTACAGAACTTCTTTCTCTCATATCTTTTTTTGTTTCTCCATTCAATGCAAACTTCACTTATATATTCTCTATGGCTGTTGAATTAACATTTTATCTATTTGAAATGCCTTGATATTTTTCTTTCATAATTAGAGGAGAATGAGATTTTTTTCTGGATGAATTTCTAGGAACCAAAAATTATTTCCTTGGAGAGGTTCACACTGGTTGCCTAACTGCATCTGGGAAAACTCTGAACTTTTATGACTGAAGATGTAGATTAGCAGGTACATTTTAACTTATTAGTGAACAATAGAAAATAATATCAATACCTAGCATTTCCTTAGCACCTTTCTTCTCATAATTTTTGCAGACAGGAATACGTTTAGCCTCACAAGTTCCCAGTGAGTTTGGAAAATATTATCTCCATTTTATTGATGGGGAAAATGTGCACTGAGCGATTAAGATCAACATCTTAAACTTGGGTGTCCAAAGTGAGACACCTAAATCAATATTTAGGTGCTTAAATAAGTAGTCTGATTTTCAGAGGTCCTGAGAACCCACTGTTTGCAATTATTTCAGTGGGTGTTATGTTGATTAATTATATAATCATTTGCCTGACCACACATTTGTGTGCTATGAAATATAATCAATAAATCAATTAACACATCAGCCAAGTTTATTACTAAAATCCAAGAATAATATTGTGAAGGAAAAAGGTTCAGTACAACACCAGCCTCCTGGAAGCTTTTTCATGCAGCATTGTTAGTACACATGATGTGTTCCCAGAGTTACACCCTTAAAGCTATTTTTATAGTTAATGTGTTTACAAATAAAAAATACTGTATGTGTCATCTGAAACAAGATTTACCCTATCAGTTTTATACCTTGATTTTCTGATACATAGTGTGTAACCCTCTCTGTTTGTTCTGAACACATATATTCTAATTGTGAAAGCACCACTTCGGTTTGTATTGAGGTACAAGAATCATATATCTTATCCTTTTCCTTTGGGATATCCCAGTACTGGTCTGAGACACTAACTCACTGCTTGTTGCTATGGTAAAACACCCTTATGTCCTCATCCTGGAAGTTTTCCTATTTACTTATGTCAAAGCTTACTACAGCTAATGCAAGATGTTATGAGATACTTCACATGGGTGAATAGAATTGTGGGGCGAGTACAGTAGAATACAACCAGTGAGCATAACTTCCCAACCCTTATAGTAATACTTAGCCTAACATATATGCTTTGCCTAACACTGTGCCTAACTTTCATGCTGCCAGGTTTGGTGTCACACATTAGTTTGTATCAAAACTAGGAATGGAACAGATTCCCAGACTGATGTCTTATCTACAAGATCAATGTATATTTGATGCACACGAATGTAGATTTGAAATCACTGGAGTACAATGGAACCAACCATGTGTCCCCTACATATGTAAAATCCTCAAGAAAATAATATGGTGACCTCATAACATAAGACCATAAGAATGATCATACTGGGTAAGACCAAAGGTCCATCCAGTTCAGTATCCTTTCTGCCAACAGTGGCCAATGCCAGGTGTCCCAAAGGGAGTGAACCAAACAAGCAATCTCTCTCCTGCCATCCCTCTCCACCATCTGACAAACAGAAGCTAGGGACACCATTCCTTACCCATACTGGCTAATAGCCATTAATGAACTTAACCTCCATGAATTTATCTAGTTCTCTTTTAAACCCTGTTATAGTTCTAGCCTTCACCACATCCTCAGGCAAGGAGTTCCACAGATTGACTATGCACTGTGTGAAGAAGAACTTTCTTTTATTTGTTTAAAACCTGCTGCCCATTAATTTTATTTGGTGGCCCCTAGTTCTTATATTATGGGAACAAGTAAATCACTTTTCCTTATTCACTTTCTCCACACCACTCATGATTTTATATAACTCTATCATATCCCCCCTTAGTCTCCTCTTTTCCAAGCTGAAAAGTCCTTGTCTCTTTAATCTCTCCTCATATGGGACCTGTTTCAAACCCCTAATACTTGAGTGCTCAATTATTCAAGATGTGGGCCCACAGTATTCAAAATGTGGGCGTACCATGGATTTATATAAGATCAATAAGATATTTTCCATCTTATTCTCTATCCCTTTTTAAATAATTCTTAACATCCTGTTTGCCTTTTTTGACTGCCAATGCACACTGCATGGATGTCTTCAGAGAACTATCCACGATGACTCCAGGATCTCTTTCCTGATTAGTTGTAGCTAAATTATCCCCCATCATATTGTATGTATAGTTGGGGTTATTTTTTCCAATGTTCATTGCTTTACATTTATCCACATTAAATTTCATTTGCCGTTTTGTTGCCCAATCACTTAGTTTGGTGGGATCTTTTTGAAGTTCTTCACAGTCTGCTTTGGTCTTAACTACCTTGAGCAGTTTAGTATCATCTGCAAACTTGGCCACTTCACTGTTTACCCCTTTCTCCAGATCATTTATGAATAAGTTGAATAGAATTGATCCTAGGGCTGACCCTTGGGGAACACCACTAGTTACCCTTCTCCATTCTGAAAATTTACAATTTATTCCTACCATTTGTTTCCTGTCTTTTAACCAGTTCTCGGTCCATAAATGGATCTTCCCTCTTATCCCATGACAACTTAATTTACGTTAGAGCCTTTGGTAAGGGACCTTGTCAAAGGCTTTCTGGAAATCTAAGTACACCATATCTACTGGATCCCCCTTGTCCACATGTTTGTTGACCCCCTCAGAGAACTCTAATAGATTAGTAAGACATGATTTCCCTTTATAGAAACCATGTTGACTTTTGCCCAACAAATTATGTTCTTTTATGTGTCTGACAATTTTATTCTTTACTATTGTTTCAACTAATTTGCCCGGTACTGACGTTAGACTTACCTGTCAGTAATTGCTGAGATCGCCTCTAGAGCCCTTTTTAAATATTGGCATTACATTAGCTATCTTCCAGTCATTGGGTACAGAAGCTGATTTAAAGGATAGGTTACAAACCATAGTTGTTAGTTCCGCAATTTCACATTTGAGTTCTTTCAGAACTCTTGGGTGAATGCCATTTGTTCCTGGTGACTTGTTACTGTTAAGTTTATCAATTAAGTCCAAAACCTCCTCTAATGACACTTCAATCTGTGACAAGTCCTCAGATTTGTCACCTATAAAAGATGGGTCAGGTTTGGGAATCTCCCTAACATCCTCAGCTGTGAAGACTGAAGAAAATAATTCATTTAGTTTCTCCGCAATGACTTTATTGTCTTTAAGTGTTCCATTTGTATCTTGATCGTCCAAGGACCCCACGGTTGTTTAGCAGGCTTCCTGCTTCTGATGTACTTACAAAATATTTTACTATTACTTTTTGAGTTTTTACTGGCTGTTCTTCAAACTCCTTGTTGGGTTTTTTATTACATTTTTACACTTAATTTGGCAGTGTTTGTGCTCCTTTCTATTT
>CM057846.1:55298024-55317730 GCA_030068395.1 Apalone spinifera | reverse complement strand
CTTCCCACCACAGGAATGTTAAATGTTATTATATTTTGGTCACTATTTCCAAGCGTTCCTGTTATAGTTACATCGTGGACCAGATTCTGTGCTCCGCTCAGAACTAAATTGAGAATTGCCTCTCCCCTTGTGGGTTCCTGTACCAGTTGCTCCAAGAAGCAGTCATTTAAGATATCAAAAAATTTTGTCTCTGCAATTCGTCCTGATGTGACATGTACCCAGTCAATATGGGGATAATTGAAATCCCCCACTATTATTGGGGGGATTTCATTTTATTGTAACCTTGATTTCCAGAGAATGTTCTATCCTCTCACCCTCTATGCGGTATTAGTTTATAGCAACAAGATATGAAGGCTAAATTATAATAAAGGCTTTATTTATAACCCATTGAAATAAATGGAAGGAGATCTTTCTTTAGTGTTCTTTGAATTAGATCCTAATTAGCCTAGGAAAACTCTCTAGCTTGACCTACATTTCTTCTGATGGGGTCCACTGCAATGAAGAGGAGAGGGCCAGATGTAGGAACTGATGTCAGTGGCATCTGCAAATCCCTGACTCTGAAGTCACACTGAGAGAAGACTGTGTCAGCCTCCAGCTTCAGGTAGAAGCTGGAGTTTCTGAAAATGTGGGAACATAGGGAGGTTGCTGACTACACTGTGCCTCAGTTTCCCTGCCAAGGATGCCAGGTAGAGGAGGGGGCTTAAACCCTTGATCTGTGGCTCTGAAGGCAGGTACCTTAGCTAACGTGCTACTGGAGGAGCTCCCCCCTCAATCTCTGTACATTCTGGGACACCCTTATCCATCCTACATCCCACTAGTGCCAGGGCAAGGCTCAAACACATGACCTGTGGCTTCTTAGGCAAGTACCTTAGCCACTGTATGAGCCCATTCCACAAAAATGTCTGTGGTCAGAGGTCAACCAGGGCCTGCAGGCCCATCAAGAAGTATCCTTTCCTATTAATGTACTGAACGGCTCGATGTTCTGGGGCCTGAATGAGGATGTGGGTTCCATCTATGGTTCCCCCACAGTTGGGGAAGTCCAGGGTGGCAAATCTGGCCACGATGGGGTCCAGATCTTCCAAGCGGATGACCCTGCACAACAGGATGGAGTAATCAGTGTGGACGCTATCTTTCTAAATAGCAAATCACTATTTCATTGTGCTTTTTTAGTGTGAACGCGCTCTTTCGAAATACACTTGCAGTCTACTCTAGACATAGCCTTAGCTTGACAGTAGTGGGTTTTGCTGCAAATTTGATGTAAAATAATAAACCTTTGTTATTCCTTCTCTTTTGGGTTACTTTTGTTTCATACTACTTCCCCCTATCATGCCCTCACTTTTACTTGCATTATATCATGGCTTATCTTTTCTCGATATTTTTCAGGGCTTTTCTTACTGCTATGTTATTTTTTCCATGTTTAAAAATCCAATATATTTTTCTCTAAGAACATTCTTCTTTTGTTTCCTTTCCCTTCAAGGAGCATTTTTTTTCTCGTCTTGCCTCTCTCAGCTTCTTAGATTTTTCTGTATTGATTCTTCTCTTGAAGATTTTCTCCTTCCTGCTTGGCACTATGGCTCTGTATTTCTTTTTTCTCCTCTTTATCAAAAGTCTTCCTTTAATGTTAAGCCTTTGTCCACCTCTTTCCCACTTCTGTTTATTTGCCTGTGCTTACTCATTCTCCTTCCTTCATATTTGTGCTATGGAGTTTCCTTCTCATCATTTCATTCCCAACTCACATTTCTTTCCTTTTAATCTCTCTCCATCAATGCCTTCAAGGATGTTTGCACCAAAATCCTTCTCTCCTCTTGCACAGCTTTGGAGACATGCCAGAGTATGGCCTCCATTCCTGCTAACACATGCAGTGCCTGGAGGAAAGTCCTATCATAAGGCTTCCATCAGAGTACAGGGAGACCATTGGAGAATGGTGCTTGCATTCCTGCTTGGTCATATGGGCTCCTCATATCACTAGGTTTCAGTGGTTCTCAACCTATTTATAATTGTGGGACGCATAATGCAGCCTTGATCCCTTCTGTTCTGTCCCTTCCGTCCTGAACCTGTCAGAGTCCTGTGTCTTCCCCATGCCTGGTTCTGTGTCCCAAAACCATTCTCCTAAACATTCCCAGTCTTCACTCCTAGAGCGGAGGGTCTATTCAGTTGTAAATATACTCTCTCTGACCTGGCACTTCAAATTCTTTGCACTTATCTGCAAGAAAATTTATAGAAGGGGTATATCCATCCGTCCATTTGTCTAGCAGCAGCTCCTTGAGGCCTTGTGTTGATTATTGGGCACTCTACAAGGAAATTATACAGAAATATGCTCTTCTTCTCATCTATGAACTCCTTGATCAGTTGCAACACTGCTTAGTTTTTCACAAAGCTAGATGGATAACATGGTGTGTGTGTAAGGCAGATGATTGGAAGTCTGCTTTCCACACTATATGGTCAGTAACAATTACATCTGCATATCATTTCATAAAACAGTCTGCAGTGGAGCAATTTGAGGGAGAAGAAGCATGATAGTCAGGCTTTTGCTTTAAAGAACAAGAGGTGATAAAAAGTAATGTGCTGGACAATGAATTTTTAGTACCTTTTTGCTCATGTAGTTTTGTAAAAAGGTAAGCATGTTACAAAGGACACAGAGAGCATGTCTACACAGCAGGGCAAAAGTCAAATTAAGCTACACAACTTGAGCTACGTCAATTGTGTAGCTTAAGTTGAAATAGCTTAATTCAGCTTTTGGCACTATCTACACAGCAGGAGGTCAAAGAAAAAACACTTTTCCTTCAACTTCCCTTACTCCTCATGAAATGAGGGTTACCAGGAATCAGAGTAAGAAGCCCTCTAGCTCACCATTATTTTGAAATAAAGGCTTGTAGTGTAGACATGCACTATGTTATTTACTTATTTCGGAATAACATCAATTATTCCGAAATAACGCTGCTGTGTAGACGTACCAAGAGGAGGCTTCTGTCGCTGGCAGGATGTATAGCTGACAAAATCTTGATTGCTTCATGTGTGACATTTTTCACAGAAATGAGCATGGGAACTTTAGTGAACTTTTTGTGATTTGACTTCTTTCCACATATCTATTTTTATCTTTATCTTCTCTGTCCTCTTTTTACCTTTCACCTCCAAATTTTATCCACTGTTTCTTTTTTATCCTTTTCTCCTCTTTCTCATACTATATTGGCTCCTCTTTTTCCCTCCTCATTTCTCATTGTTCTCTTTCATTGTTCCCCGCCTTCCATGAGGCTGTCCTCCAGTCCTGCCTTCCTGGAGTGTATGCTTTTCTCTTTGTTGCTTCCTCCCCATTGGGTTGTCTTCATAGAGCCAGAAAATGTATAGGCAAAAGAGGGAGGTAGACATCACCTGTCTTCTACTCTCATCTTTCTCCATAATTTCTTCTCTACATTGTCATTCATTTAGATGCACTATTAGAACAGCCTAGTATTCTTTGTTGACCCTGTGAAAATGCATGTTTGCTTCTATCCGCCACTAAGCATAAGTAACACCTGTCTACTGTGGCTATATTGCTATGCACAGGATTGGCCTGAGGAAGGTCATAGAGGGTTCATTTAAGTACTCCCAAAATGACACTCATTTGATATGAAAAGAGAATTAGGGAATGCTCAGGCTATCACCAGCCTCTTGCTGTGGAAGAAATTGAGCTCTTTGTGCTGGGGCCCATGAATAGTTGCCCACATATTTAGAAGAATAACAATAAGCAACCCTGCCAGGTATGATGAGTGGTTGGAAGGTGGGAGTTCTATAGGGAAACCTTCCGCAATTCCTACAAGCTTACTGAGGGTGATATTTTAACATCGGTTGGTGACATAGGAATGGCTGGGACAAACACATGGTATGAAAGATGGGATACATGAAGTGAAGCAAGGATGCTTGTATTTTTGCCAGTGAGATATACATGGTCAACTTGCTAGGAGTCCAACTAACACACCACAGTAGCACAATAGACAAAATAAATTGAATTGCTTCTAGGGACATACAGTCTTCTGATCTCTCAGGTCAAGATGGAGCACTGTGTGCTGAGATTCATACCCTCTGCTCTGTCACCTGCACCTTTGTATTAAAGATGAGTGGCACAGCAGAGGGCAGTTTTTTGATCTTGCCTTCACTAGTATAAACCCATAGCATCTCATACATTTCATAGTACACATGCCTCCCCTGACCCAAGAAGTGGAAGAAAGGAAGCCCACTTCACAGATGCTAGTCATGTCTTTTATTGCATTATAGAAAGATGCTGTGATGGACTCACAATAACCTGAAAGGAGGGAGAGGGACAAATGGGAGTATGAACTGCAGTGTAGAGCTCTATAGTTTTCATTTAGCTACCCTTGAAATAAGGATTCACATGTAGAAGCTATACCAGTCTTCTGTGATTGTGTTGGTAACTTAAGTAACCTGTAAGTCAAACAAAGAAGAATTTTCTGGGACTCAGTATTCTGATTGCTGTTATACAAACAGTTGGGTTGGTAAATTTCGATGGTGTATCAGATTTTGGTCACTTCTTTAAAGTGGAATAAACTGAGAGGGAGAGGCAGTTTGAGTGAAGTGACATGTATTCAATTTCACTAAAGAGACTGTGTTAATATTCCAGTATGTGAACCAAGTAGTATAGTTAGCAAATAGCAGGGGGAAGAACATGTGAAATACAAAAAATGAGATGAAAACCCACCACATAAAGAGATTTATTGGAAATTATGGAATAACTGAAACTCCAGATAGCGCTTACTGTTCACTGTTAATATTACAGCTCTGCTCATAATGTCCATGTGTATTTTCCTTATTATTACTTATAAACTCCATTTCATATTAGCAGTAAAATACTGCAGGATTGCAATCCTAAGGAATTAATGCTTTTCCTAGGTGATGAAATTATTCACTCTTTGATCTTGTACCTTACTTCACCACCTGAAGTATGCTCTAATTGCATAGAGACTAACTGTATGTCGAGTCTGATCTCTTCAGTATAATAATGTAACATCTTAGTAATTATATTGTAAAAACTGATGTCACAGTACTCTAGTAGATGATAATTAGCTTTCCTCCTCCCCTCTTCTAAAAGTCAGCATTGTGATGAGATCTCAAAATTGTAGCTTATGTGGTAATTAATCATTGAAAAACTGGGTAACGTTAAGCATAGTCAACAAATGTCTGTAGAAATAATTAAGGACCACGTATGTGTATGATATTTTGTCATATAATTACTAAAGACTTTGCCATACAACTATGCATTCCCAGAAAAAAAAAATCAGAAGATGCCTGCAAGTATTATTATTTGGCATAATCAGTCTGAAAATTCAGCCTGTTATTTATTCTAAATGCTCACTTTAAAAAATCATATGACACTAATGACATTTTCTGTTGGTTATACCACACACATGATTGTTATCCAACAGATAAAGTTGTCTCCGTGCTTTAACATGGCATTCCCTGTCATATCACATTTCTAGATCTAGAAATATCAGATGCGCTGCAAGAATATTATGCATTATCTTGTAGGCTTGCAAGGCTGTATAATTCTAAAGACTACAGGTCATTACTCCTAGACAGGCTGAGGAAATGACAGTTGAGATTTGATATCAGACATATTTCCCCTACATGGAGATTTCTGCTGCTGGGGCAGATGTACAAAAAGCTCTCATTACGTGAGAGATTCTTCGTTTTCTGATTAACAATCCTTTATCTCTACCATCTATGAGGTAAAGCAGTCTTGTTCATTCTGAATTATTCAGACAGAATGAAACAATGGGGAATGTCAGATATTTGTGGACAGTCTTCAGAACTTTTTGATGGAGTGGATGGACCACATACTGTCTGCCTCAAGAACCACCTACCTTCCCAGTTACAACCATGCAGACAGACAGACAGACTCCTTTCCCATTCAGGATTCCATAACATCCTCGAAATAGCTACATACATTTGTACATGGAAAATAATATTAGGAACTTATTATCAAAAGAGAGTTTATTAGTGCAGTTAAGCAGGTAGATAAAAAAGAGGAGCCTACACCATATGACCAACCTACTCTCTACTGGCCACTGGTAAATGTTCCAGTGACCACTTCTGAGCCTGACAAGTCTTTCTAAAAGATATGGTCTATTTTGTGATGTGGTCAGAGTTTGTCACTTTAATGCCCCATCTCTGTAAAATCAGTGTGCATAGGGTCCCATTTTGCTGAAGGTGTTTTTGTCACAGTATTGACCACCCCTACTCAAAGAAGAGTTAGATGAGAGTGGTGAAAATGTCTAATCCTCATGCTGCATTTTTGCCATCTCCAGTGGAGAATTATAGGTCCCAGTCAGTGGTGTAAGCAAGCAAAAGTTCTTACCTGTATGCCTGGGGAAGGGCACACCAGCTAAGGGGGATCTTGTGACCTTCCATGTGATCCCTACATGACTCCGCCTCACCCCAGCCTGGGATCCACTTGCTCTTTCTCTCCCCGTCCCACATTACATGATGGGCACAGGGCCTGGGGGCAATACGGTAGCCAGTGAAGCTTCTGGTAGTTCTGTTCCTTCTCTGCTGCTCCTCCCAGCAGGGAAAGGAGCAGAACTCCCAGTCCCCTTTTCCCAGAATTGCCAGGTTTGTGCACAGGGCTGGAGGAGGAAGGGGTGGGGTGGGAGCTCTACTCCTTTTTCTGCTGCCCCTTCCAGCAGGGAAAGAAGCAGAACTTCCAGCCCCACCTTCTACCCCTACACAAAGCTGTTGCTTCTCTGTGTACAGGGCAGTACGGGGAGTGGCTGGCATTTTTGCTCCTTTCCCCACTGGGAGGGGCAGTGGTGACAAACTTCTGCAGCAAGGGTGGGAAGTTTTAAGGAGAAAAGCACAATGTAGACATCCCCACTGAGATTTTTTCCAAGGGAAATCCCAAAATGCACTCTCCAAGAATAGGTTTAGTCTGGTCCATGTTTCCACCTCAGATTGGAGGACCAATGCTGAGCAGCTGTCAGCAACAGTTTGGTGTTTTCACATAGAGAAACAGTCACAACTATTTGTCCCTGTGAAGCCCTGTCTACACTAGGAAGCATACCAAGTGCAGCTGAACAAGCGCTGAAAGGGTTTAGGGTTGCCAGGTGTCCGGTTTTGAACCAGACAGTCCAGTCTTTGCGCTTTCTGGTTGGGAAACAAATTGAGAAAATATAAATGTCTGGTATTTTCTAAATAAGATGTGATGTAGATTGTGATGTAATGTCAAGTATGTCCGGTATTTCTGTTGAAACCATCTGGCAACCCTAAAAGGGGCTAGAGTGTGGAAATCTCACAATAGAATGGGGATGAATAAATAATGAGCTAATTAATTAACTCTGATTCAGTTACGTATATGATATTTTTTAAAAGAATGTCCATTTTAAAATCCAGCTGTTGCAGTGAATACTCTTATATTGAATTTCTCTTTTCATTTAAAGTATTTATTAATAGCTTCTTTGCACTTTTTTCCCCAAGCTCTGCTCAGAAGTGTTAATTTTTTGTTTCTTCAGCTTCTGGACCTCTTAACTTGTTATGACATATCTAGGATGTGGAATATTTTCATTGATCTTTTGCCTGATCTATCATCTATGATTATTACATCTGAAAATCTGAGATATAAAGTTGATTGTGGGCTGCCCTTTGTTTTCTGTGCATTGCACCTTTCCCTACATCTCTAAGAGCTCTCACCGTGTGATGAGTTTAACAGCCAATCTCAGAAAAGCTGAAGCTAAGACAAAGGAGAAACAAACACTGTGTTCTGAGATAGAAACTTCAGGTTTGCTTATTCCAGTTGTTTCCTTAGTGTAAAATGAAACAAAAATTAATGTCTTGCTTTTTTTTTGTGAATAGAAACATAACAAGAAAGAAGTGTGAGAAATACATTTTAAGAGTTGAAAAGTCATTTTTCAGCAGAAAATCTGAAAGCAGTATGTTTGCACATTTGGCTTGACCTTACATGGTACAAATCTGAATAATTGTATACAGAAGTGAAGGACAGGCTTAGATCTATTTCATTATAATTCAAGCTGCATCAAGACTTGTAGGCCCCATAGGATCTTTTCAGTCTGATAAATGGTGTGTGAGTTAATAGTTATAAGATGCTAAGTCATACCAAAACTATCTAAGCTCTTGATGGATTTATGCATGCAAATTATTTTGAATTCACCGATTGTACTGTTTTGAGCTACAGGATGGGCTTAGTGACCAATTATCAAATAGCTACTGATAAATTAGGACAATGATCAGTGTTTTGAAGCTTAAGTGTATTCCAGTTTGTGATGGGCCAGCCGCAGCCCACACTAGAACCAGCAGGACGCCAGCCCCGACCCCAGCGGGAGGGCAAGGAGGCGCGGCTCCGGGATCCCGGCCCCACTGCTGACCGCTTCATGCCAGCCGCAGTGGGCGCTGACACCGGCCCCGACCCCGGGGGGAGGGCGAGGAGGCGCGGCTCAGCCGGTGCGCGGTCGAAACACCAGCCCTGCTGCTTCCCGCTCTGAGCAGGTCGGATGGACACCGGGAGGCAGTACTGGCTGGCGGCAAAGGGCGGGCTACTGCCCATCCCCCACGGCACGCAGGGAGGTAACCCTGCCCCCTGAGAGCCGACACTCTGGACATCAGGGGACGGGAGAGGGAGGGCAGAACGGCTGGCGGGGACTTCAGAAGACACTGGCAGAACAGAAGGGAACGGGGAAATGCGGGGAAGCTTTTCCTTCCCCTGTGCTGGAGACAGGACCATCGGACATTGGAGCCCCGCGGAGAGGAGGTCAGGAGCCCCGGAGTTGTGGTAGGATCCTGAGTTCCAGAGTGGGAGGCCCCCCAACTAGGGGAGGCTAGGAAGCAGCCCGGGGCAGAGCGCTTTTGGCACCCATGGTCTGATGTGTTACGGGGTGGGACCCCGTCAGCCGGGTAAGGGTGATACCTGAACCCCTTAGGGCCCTGGTCTGGGAGCCGGTGGAGAGGGGGCCCGGGTCCCCCTAGTCCCACCCCATTATCTTGCATAGTGACCGCACCAGTAAACTTGAGGACCTTGAGAGAGACAGTCACCTCAGTGGGACGTGATGGAAGGCAAACCCCAGGGTGGAGTCGAATGGTCACAGGGTTCCTTGGACAGAGGGCTCGCTGGGCCCTACTCCGCCCAGACTGGGGGGAGTTGGGAGCTTGCGCCCGTCTAGCCGCCAGGCCCCAGTCCTTTAAGACGGTGGGCTCGCTGGGCCTCACCCCTGAGGCAGAGAGTGGGAGCTTGTGCCCAGACAAAACCGGTCACACAGTTTATGAAACCTTCACTCTAAAAAATATTCTTCATTCAGCAGGTTTGCACAAGTTTTTTGACAGCTAAAGGAGCAAACTAATTACATCACAAAATAGATTACCTATATTTTTTCAAACTTATGTTCAAATGTACACTATATCTTCCATTATTGTTGCCTTGATGGAGAATTACTAGTGCTTTTTTCCCTAATGTAGACAGGACTCTTCATCATTTACACTGGTTTCTGTACTGGGATTACCCATGCTGAAGACTGTTTCTAGGCAATTTTTCAATTTTTTAGTACAGGTAAGACTTTTCATTGAGGGTTTTCATCTAATCAGGAGTCACACCTATATTGGAATTAGTTGGAAATGCTGCTCTGAGTTATCCATTCTGCTCTGTTAAGCAAAAGGATATTAGTATCGCATATTGAATCATCTAGACAGTCTATGCAGCTTTGAAGAATATTTTCCCAGTGATTTCTCCAGTCTAGGTGACATAATGACCTTGCTGCTTTATTGCTGGGTATCATCCCTAGAATGAGAGGGATGGAAAGTTCTGGGCCAGGGACTGGATTCAGGGTTCCGTGATCCTTCTTGATGGTGTTTTCCAGGAAAGGGAAATGACATCCACTGGGCAGAAGGGAACAGACCTAAGGGAGAAGGGTGTGTGTGTGTGTGTGTGTGTGTGTGTGTAAGAGGCAGTGTTATGGGAGCAAATGCAGTCTCTGGCAGAGGGCCAGCACCCTCTGATGGTAGCGGCTTACAAGCAGGAGCTGTGACACTCTACAGCAGGAGAGCAGTACAACGATGCCACATTCAGTGGGACTGAGCTCTGCATAATATTACAAAAACTTAACTGCCCTTTTCAGAGAAGAGTGGACTAAAAAGAATGCCTTACAATTCTAGTCCTCTCCTCAACTAGAGCTGAATTAAGAACATGGTTATCTGTATTGTCATTGTTCCAAGCCACTGAGGCTGGTGTATCTGCAGCCTTTATTTTCTGCCTGTCCTAGTAAATAAACATGATGTAAGTGCTTCTTGGAAACTCAGTATACTCTAGAGGCTATAGGAATTAGCAGTTCAAGTGTCTTCAGTGCTGCCTTTGATTTGCAGCATCTAACACAGAGAAAGTTTGATGATATATCACAACACCCTAGTAACCCCATTGGGGGAGAAAATTACAGTACATTTCCAGCACCTTATCCAGTCTATTTCTAAATAACTTAAGCAAACATATTTATACAATTTCCTCTGGAAACTGTTCTACCTTTGAATAGACCTCGTTGTTCAGAAGTAGTGTTTCTTTCTCTTTTGTCTTTTTCCTTTACTCAGTTTTATCTACTACTTGTCGTTATTCTCCACATAGTTTGTACTCTGATTTTTGTTAACATCTTTCAACACACTTATAGTTGGCTATAATATCTTTCCTTTGTCATCATTTGGCTGATGTAAAAATAATACATTCTGTTAACCTTGCCTCGTACGTCAGCCTTCCCAGTTCTTTAATCACTTGTTTCTCTCTTCTGATTTGCCTCTTATTTGCAAACATCTTTCCAATTACTGAATTAAAGTGTGACTGTATTGTAACTGAAACTATTGTTCTCATGGAAAAAACTAAGGGATAGAGTCCTAAAACTGAGAATTGTGTTTCAAATAAAATAGAATAGATGTATAGACTCTTACATTTAATAAGCACTGATAACTTGAGCTGGCTGAAACTTAGGATTTTTGCTTCATGAGAAATTTCAAGAGTTCACACTTTAATTCCCAATCAGACCAAACCCAAATTTTTCAACATTTGTAAAATTGGAAATCTCTTTAAAAACTCAGTTCAAAAATACTGATGCAAGCTGTTTCCAAAAACAAAATATGCTCCTCGAGACTGCAGCTGCTGATTAAAACCACCATTTCCATTTGTCCCAGCACCAGTACTCCACATCATGGTGGTACCCCAGAGCCATACACCCTGAATATCTGTCCCAGGACTTCCTGGTTTGCAACTCCATGGCAGGGAACCCAGGAGACATGTACGCTTTGGTTCAGTTTGCAGTTCTCACAGCTTCCAGGATCCAAGCACCATGGCTAGGAACCTGGAAGCTGTGAGAACCTCCAGGGCTTCCAGGTTCCTGACTGTGGCTCTGTGGCTCACAAAGCTTGTAAGTTCCTGCTTGCATGGCAGGGAGCCACATGGCAGGCCTGCCTTAGATATTCAGATCCTGAAAACCAAGGTTTTGGGCAATCTGAGTGGCAGGAGACTGCTCTGGAGCCATGGACCTGGAAACTCTGGAGTCCACAAGAGACATGGCAGGAAATGAGGCAGGTGTGTGACTCCCATGGACTCCCATGCCTCTTATTCAATGAAAATGTGTCAAACCTGACTCACTTTTGAGAAACGTTTCAGGTGTGATGAAACAGCATTTTTTGACAAAATAATAATTCACTCAGAAGTGGTAATAAGCATATTGCTTATTTAACTGGTCATAGGTAAAAAAGCTTGTATTTGTTTTCTACTAGATTACCATATATTTAATCTACTCAGTGATATTTAAATTACATTTTAATATTTTACATTTATTTATCATCTTTTCTTCCATCCAAGGATTTCAACCTTGTAAATCTGAGTGAATTTATTCTCACACAATCCCTAAAATTTAGATCATCAGTATTATTGTTACTACCATTTCCCAGATGAAGAAAATAATGAAGTTCATTAAAAATGTATAGGGCTGTTGCTTATGAAGCACGTTAAGTTTCCCAAACACTTTGAGACTGTCAAATGACAGGGACCTTATTTCTGCTAAGTACTTGTATTATCTTTGCTCATATTGTCTTGAAAAAGTGTTTATATTCATAATTTGTGTGATGCTGATCGTTCCCATAGCAACAGTAAAGCTAGTTTTCTTTAGTACTTGTTGGCTATCAGAGTATTTAATCATTAGTATCACATCAGAGTATTAATAATGAATATCATCTTAATCCCTCAAGAGAATCCTTGATGTACGCCACTATAATATTTCAGTTACATACCAAGCAGCTAACCACATGGTTCTATACCTTAGATTTGTTTAATGAGAAGTATGAATTAGTAAAATTAAACATAAGTCTTAAATAATTAACTGATAAACTGTAATAACTTCCCATTTTGTTATAGATACCAGAGATTCTCAGTGTGTCCTCTCTTAACTAATTTGGCTCTGAGAGAAATTATCATGATCTGGATAAGCTCCCTTTCATGTTCCTTACTCTGAAAACAATTATCAGTTACTTTGAGAAGACTGTATTGAAAAACTCTATCTGTTCACCTTTTCCCACTTAAATATTAATTAGCTCTGTGAAAAGTGGCTATTTCTTTGACATATGATAATTGGAGAATCACAGTTTCTATTGGACTTAAAGAGTAAAACCAGAAATCACTTGCCTGCTGTCAGTAAATGTGATCCTCGGGAGAGACCTTCCAGTTAGAGTAGGCTAACTTATTATACCAGCTGATTATTTTTGTGACAGGCTGCATTAAAAATAGTGCAGTCCTTATTCCCAGGTCACTGACTTGAATAGCACCTTCTGTTTTATTCATTTTCATTATCTTTCCAATCCTTACAACTAAGTGAAACAGATTTAATAAGCTGTAATTCTTTTCTGCAGACCCATCACTATAATCCGATTTCTTTTGGCAGTTAATAAATAACAGTGATTCTTTCCCTACATAGATCACCAGGGCTTACATTTTCCATTTAACACAGTGAGTTAAGGAACTTTTTTTTGTCATAGCTTTTGAATTAATGGAAGCTACCCCCCCACCCCAGCTGAAATGGATTTTATTTGTATTTATAGTCACAGTGGTGTTCAAATACTTTTTGTGAGGTTTTAATTAAAATGATAGTGGAATCTATGCAAAATAGCAGAGCTGAGCTGACTTCTGCAGTCTACAAAACCCACAGTGGAAGAGTGTCCCAGACTTAGTGGGAGAATGGGAAAACTGTAGCCCATTGTTTGGGGCTCCATTAGCTCTATTTTATCTTGCCTGGAAGAAGAGACTGAGTACATAGGTGTGCTCCTTCATAACCTTGTATAACGCTGAGAGGAGAAACCGAAGCTGGGACTTCTGGAGCTCAGTGCATGAGTTTCTACTGCTTGAGCTAAAAAGCCAACTAGCTCTCAGCTAAGGCTATAGAGGAAATTAATTCTCTCTCTGTAAGTGGTCTCAGTGTCACTGCATGGGACAATGAACCACACGCAGTAGGTGTGCAGGTTACACTTGCAGAGAGCATCGAGATTTCTAAAGATGGCCCAGAGTTGTCAATTTGATACCAAAGTGTATCAATAACAATGTAATAGGTGCCTTAAAATACTGCAGAGCAGATCTTCTTTCCGCGTAGGACCGTGACTCCCATTAGTGTGAACAGGATTAATGGGCAGCAGGTGAGAGAAGATCCTTCACATTTGAATATAAAAGCATCTTTAGTGGCTTATGGTTTTGAGCTAAGAATCCTGTGACTGTCCCTGTAGCTTGTGACATCATTTTTATAAGTGTAGAATGTGAGGTTGTCATAACTGTGGTGCAATTTTACAACTTAAGTGTACAAATATAATAAGGAAAGCCAAAAAGGAGTTTGAAGAACAGCTAGTAAAAACTCAAAAAGTAATAGTAAAATATTTTGTAAGTACATCAGAAGCAGGACAGCGGCTAAACAATCAGTGGGGCCCTTGGATGACCGAGATGCTAAAGGAGCACTCAAAGATGATAAAGTCATTGCGGAGAAACTAAATGAATTCTTTACTTTGGTCTACACGGCTGAGGATATTGGGGAGATTCCCAAACCTGAGCCATTCTTTTTACGTTACAAATCTGACGAATTGTCGTAGATTGAGGTGTCATTAGAGGAGGTTTTGAAACAAATTGATAAACTTAGCAGTAACAAGTCACCGGGACCAGATGGCATTCACCCAAGAGTTCTGAAAGAACTCAAATGGAAAATTGCGGAACTATTAACTGTGGTTTGTAACCTATCCTTTAAATCATCTTCCATACCTAATGACGGGAAGATTACTAACGTCACGCCAATATTTAAAAAGGGCTCTAGAGGTGATCCTGGCAATTACAGACCGGTAAGTCTGACATCAGTACCAGGCAAATTAATTGATACTATAATAAAGAATAAAATTGTCAGACTCATAGATGACAATTATAAGGGCAACAAAAATAATTTGTTGGGGAAAGTCAACATGGCTTCTGTAAAGGGAAATCATGTCTTACTAATCTGCTAGAGTTCTTTGAGGGGGTCAACAAACATGTGGACAAGGGGGATCCAGTGGATATAGTACTTAGATTTCCAGAAAGCCTTTGACAAGGTCCCTCACCAAAGGCTCTTGAGTAAAGTAAGTTGTCATGGGATAAGAGGGAAGGTCCTTTCGTGGACTGGTAACTGTTAAAAGACAGGAAACAAAGGGTAGGAATAAATGGTAAGTTTTCTGAATGGAAAGAGGTAATTCGTGGAGTCCCCCAAGAGTCTGTCCTGGGACCCATCCTATTCAACTTATTTATAAATGATCTAGAGAAAGGGGTAAACAGTGAGGTGGCAAAATTTGCAGATGGTACCAAACTGTTCAAGATAGTTAAGACCAAAGCAGACTGTGAAGAGCTTCAAAAAGATCTCACCAAACTAAGTGATTGGACAACAAAATGGCAAATGGAATTTAATGTTGATAAATGTAAAGTAATGCACATTGGAAAAAATAATCCCAACTATATATACAATATATGGGGACTAATTTGGCTACAGCTACTCAAGAAAGAGATCTTGGAGACATTGTGGGTAGTTCTCTGAAAACATCCACTCAGTGTGCAGCTGCAGTCAAAAAAGAATCTTAGGATAGATTAAAAAAGGGATAGAAAATAAGACAGAAAATAACTTATAAAACCATGGTACTCTCACATCTTGAATACTGCATACAGATGTGGCCGTCTCATCTCAAAAAAGATATATTGGCATTGGAAAAGGTTCAGAAAAGGGCAGCAAAAATGATTAGGGGTTTGGAACGGGTCCCATACGAAGAGAGATTAAAAAGACTTAGACTTGTAAGATTAGAAAAGAGGAGACGAAGGGGGGATATGATAGAGGTCTATAAAATTATGACTGGTATAGAAAAAGTGAATAAGGAAAAGTTATTTACATATTCTTAAAATAGAAGAACTAGAGGTCACCAAATGAAATTAATAAGCAACAGGTTTAAAACAAACAAAAAGAAGTTTTTCTTCACTCAGCACACAGTCAACCTATGGAACTGCTTGCCAGAGGATGTGGTGAAGGCTAGAACTTTAACAGGGTTCAAAAAAGAGCTAGATAGATTCGTGGAGGTTAGGTCCATAAATGGCTATTGGCCAGGATGAATCGGAATGGTGTCCCTAGCCTCTGTTTCTCTAGAAGTGGGCGACAAGGGAGGGATCACGTGAGGATTATCTATTGTGACTCCTCCCTCTGGGGCATCTGGTATTGGCCACTGTCTAAAGACAGGATACTGGGCTAGATGGACCTTTGGTCAGACCCGGTATGGCCATTCTTATGTTCTTATATTCTTATGTAATTACTGAACTGCAAGCACTTGGAGTGAGCTCTAATAGGATAGAGTATATAACAGAATGCCATGGTGTATTTTTATTACCTTCCTACAGAGGATAACTATCCTACTAGCTCATAGATGTTAAAGCAATGGGCACATTAGAAATGCCTTATATTTTTGTATTATTTTTGGCTGGGTTTTACTTTGTTGGATTTTGGAACATAACTGAATCACCATTGAAACCTAACTTCAGCAGTTAAATTAAGTCTTAAATCTCCATGTAAATAATTCTTCCCATTTCAAACATATCACCTGCTGGCCTGATACAAAGCCTAATGAAGTTAAGGGGACTCTTTCCAAACTAAAAATAACATTACCAAAGAACGTTAATACATCCGACCCAGATCCTGCAGGAGATATGCATGCAAGTAATCTTCTTGAATTCAGTGGGACTGCTTCTGTGCATGAAGATACTCATATGGTAAGCATTTGCCAGAACAAAGCCTTGGAACAGACTACTAGCTTATTGGATTTCCCTTAATACGAAAATCTGGCATTGACCATTTTACATGTCTTCATTTCACCATTATTTTCATATATCCAAAATCTGACTATTAAAGTGCTCCAAACAGTCTAACAAGAGTGTAAGTGAGGTACTCAAATGCATTTATCAAAATGGTTAATTTTCCCTATGATTAATTTTTCATTAGATAGAATAGAATGTATTCCTATGGTACTTTGCAGCTCATATTAAAAGCTGAGGAAAAGACAATAAAGTGTGTGTTTTAGAATTAAGATTACACAGCGTTTGGTATTAATTGTGGTGCCTGGATATTTTTATTCAGAGCTCTAACATCTCCATATCTATTTTTGCTATAATTTTCTTGCCCAATTAATGTAAGCTAGTTTATGCATCACATAACCATCTTCAAATCATAGAACTTCCTAATGCAATAGATATCTAACACTTATTTCCTTAAACTTACTCTTTATTTTAATAGCAAATACAACTTTGAGCAACTATTTCACTCCTCTATGTCCTTAAGGGAAAGGGGAGGAAAAGGAAAACAAAAGTGAAGAGTGTTAGGAAAAGAATAAATTGGTGGATAGATGGGGGCACCTGGAAGGTATCTGAGTCTAGCAAAATTACCATTTCATCCCTATGCAATTTACTTTTGGAAAGTAGCAAAATTATATTTACTCATTCCATAGAATGGAAATTGCAAGTTTGTTGAGCTGCTGGGACAACATAGTGTATGAATCCCTGTTTTCAAGTTTCATCAGCCTCTTCCAAACATGTTGTGGTGTCCCTTTAGGATTAGTGGAAAGTCATATGTCCTGAGAATAAACACAGTGGTTACATAACACCTCATGAAGCTGTGTGACAAGATAATTCATTTAGCTTCCATTTTTTACTTTCAGCAAATATTGTCAAAACACTACATACTAAAGAGAGGGGTCATCCAGAAGTGAGATGGCTAAGAATACCTAGAAGCTGTAGAAATACCCATGTAAAACTGATTCTAGTGTCAGGCTTACAAAGAAATAATCCAAATATATAGTTGCTAGCACTAACTAACCAGATTTTCTAAATGAAGAGAAACATTCAGATCTGTCACAGAATGAGAAGGAAACTCATCCACCCACTGTGAGTAATGTAGTTGTTTTCACTGCCTCCCTGGCAGGACTTGTTTTTTGAAGTGTCAGCTACTATACCAGGGCAGATGTATAATCTGGGAAGTTTTCCAGAGCAATCATTAAAAAACATGAGGTGCTCAGCATTAGCCACTCTATGGACATTTTCTTTCCATCTCAAACTGCTGCCAGCAACACTGAAGATGTGTACTCTAGATGGTGGGGAAGTCAGACAGAGAGCACAGCCAAACATTTAGTTTGCAATACACTACTGCTCTTCCTTCACCGCTAAAAGCATTTTAGTCTAGTAAAAAGTCTTCTGCTGATACAGCAGCAGCTTGAGTTTGTATGAACGAGCCACATTCTGGACTGGCAGATAAAAGTTCACACTTTGCCCTTTAGACCTCAAAAATTATGCAGAAGCAAGACTAGAGTTTATTGCTGATATCTGTAGCAGTGCCATTCTGCTAGTCTGTAACTGTCTCACCAATTTCTCTTCCATTGATGCCCCAAGGAAAAATAATGACCAAACTGAGATGTTGATGATGAGACAGTCTCCAGCGCTCACAACATCCTACAAGTGATCATTGTTAATACAAATGGGTATCTGTTCGGTGCCTGAAACAACTGACAAGCAATAGTTCCAACATACAGCCTTTCCTTAGAATAATTAGCTGATTCTGGAATATAGAGAAGAGAATTTTTTTAAATTTAAAATCGTCTTCAGCTAATTCAGATGATAGAGAGAAGCCAATTCCTCGCTCTTGTAAGGACCCTTTGTGTAGCATAAAATGCATTTAAGATGGCTTTAATTAGGCAGTTGAGAATTCTCCCCTCCCCCCCGCCTTTAAGAGAGCCCTGCATCCTGTAGTTTCATCATCTGCTCCTCCACTTCAGTGAGAGTGGGGAGGGTATACTCTGCTGATGGAGTGGCCTTTGGGGGTCTATTCTAACTGGTACACTTTAATGTGACCCTTAGCCTGCTGAAATTTAGCATGAGTGAAGGATTACCAGAGGAATAAGGCCATTTTTGTCATCCCACTAAAAGGCTCTGTGCAACTAAGGATCTAGCCAAAGGGGCTTAAAGTAAACAAACCTAACACAATGACAGCTTAAATAACCAACCATGGTGAATGGATCATGGTGCCAGTTGTGATATTCTGAGCTGTTTGCATTGACTGTTCTTCATGCAGCAAAATGTTTATAAATTTCAAATTTTAAAAATATCAACCAATTTAAATGCAAATTTTAGTGAAAATGCTTTTTAAAACTTTGCTTCAAACTGTAAAGCAAGAAAAAGTAGGCTCAGCACAACAGACAAGATTCTCCACTCTAAATGAGAGTTAAGAATGGTTACTAAGATATTTCTAGCTCCACTCCATATTTTCTCGAGCAGATCAGAGTAGTGTATGTAAAACTATTTATTCATTGTGATCCTAATGAGCAACAATAAACCTCAGTCACAGCAGATTTTAAAACTTCTAATCATTACATTACAATTATAAATGACTGTGATATTGATGCTCTCAAATACATGTTTAGATTGTTGATGTTGCAGAAAGTCTAATTAGATAAATACTGTTTGAGGTATTCAGAAGAAGTGGAGGTATCTTTTGTTCTTTTTAAAATCTGCTTCTTCCATTGCTGGCTTTTGGTTGTCAAGTGCTTTTTTCACTTGAAATGGTATAGTACAGGTTGAACCTCGCTAGTCTGGCACTCTGTGGTCCAGCAACATCCATGGTCTGGAATGATCTTAGTTAGCTGGATGTCCACTTATGTAGGGGTGGTCAAGTTTCCCACGGTCCATAAAGTTTGTTTACAGCCACCTATTCTGACTCTAAGTGTTCTGTGCTGTTATTTAGCTTTATTTTATCCCTAAATGTCTTCTAAGAGCCCAGTAAGCAGTGTAAGTATTGGTAATGCTGCTAGACAATATTGATCATCCGTGGTTCAGCAAATTCGCTGGTTCAGCACTGGTCAGATCCCGAGGGTGCCAGACTAGAGAGGTTCAACCTATAGCACCATCCTAAGGCCAAGTTCTATGGTAATGCAAATGGGTTCAGCTGCATTAACTTGAAAGGAAACTTTTCCCATTTATGCCATCAGGGAGTATGACTCCTTATTGGGAGGAAACATTCTATAAAGTGGGCTCTTTGTTTTCCACCAGCTTTATGGCACTGGCTCATGCCTTGTAGCTGAATAATCTTTTTGTTTAAATGTTATTAGTCCAATGTTAGAAGTCAACTTGACTGTTCCCTAGTACCTGCTTATTC
>CM057846.1:55270337-55280744 GCA_030068395.1 Apalone spinifera | reverse complement strand
TGGGAGAGGTCCAGGTTGGATATTAGGAAAAACTATTTCACTAGGAAAGTGGTGGCGCACTGGAATGGGTTACCTAGGAAAGTAGTGGAATCTCCATCCCTAGAGGTGTTTAAGTCTCAGCTTTACAAGGTCCTGGCCGGGTTGATTTAATTGGGATTGGTCCTGCCTAGAGCAGGGGGCTGGACTTGATGACCTTCTAAGGTCTCTTCCAGCTCTATGATTCTAAGATTCAAAACTTTCCCCCACCCCATCCATTCTCTTCCACTGGATACTGTCAAGCTCAGAACATGCCCTCATTACACACACGCTCCTCTCCACGCTCAAAAGACTTAACCACTTAGTCAGAAATCTTCTCTTTACCTGGCACTCAGCACCAGTATAAGTCATCTCCATCCTAGCTCAAAATTCTCATCCCCTACACCTTGTTGCTGGGTCAGGAGAGCAGGAACGAAGGAAACAGGAAGTATGTCCAGGCAGCCTTGTACTCTGTCTCTTGTGAGGCTGGCCCTACAGAATCCAGTATTTCCTGTTCTTTGCCACCTCCCTCTACTGTCAATGGCATATATAGGCCCAGAAATACTCCAGTGGTGGGTGTATTGCTGCATCCAGCCAAGACAGTAGTTGGTATACTTGTAGCCAGCTCCAAGCGGATTCAAATCTGGGATCTCCAGAGCTTAGTGTAGGCGACTCTACAATTTGAGGTATAAAGCCAGCTGGCTCTCAGCTTAGGCTTTACATTTACTAGCTGTAACTTTGCATTTTTAATTTATCCTGTTTTTTCATTCCTTTATTCCAGTCTCTCTCCTACATACCAAGTATTCATGAACCTAAGTCCCATCAATGATACTATGTCTGTCTAAGTGTAAAATGGTTGTATTCCAGGGTGCAGTTGTAACCCACACACCTACGGTGTGTCTAGACTACATGGCTCCGTCGTCAGAGCCATGTAGATTAGTTTAGCCAAAAAAGGGAAATTAAGCTGCGATGTAAGTAATCGCTGCCTCATTTAAATCAAAATGGCCGCCGCGCTGCACCAATCAGCTGATTTTCCTACTTTCAAGAAGGGCACATTATACTGCCCGCAGGCTCTTCCTCATCCTTCTCTTTTACCCTTCTGAAGCTGTCATTTCTTACTGTTTCTTAATGCAGGCCCCTATGAGCACACTCTTATTAACACGCTTTACTTCAATAGGACTACATACAAATCTAAAATTAAGTATGTAGATAACAGTTTGAAGATTTAAGGTTTTTAGGCTGTACATTCTCCTGCTCAGGGAGAGAGTCCTCTATATTTCTGTATTTTAAAAACTCCAGCACGTTTTCTGTGAGTATTAAATAATAATAATTAGCATCTTGAACGCATAAACAATGAGAAGTCCTGTGGCACCTTACATACTAACAGATTTATAGAAACATAAGCTTTTGTGGGCAAAGACCCACTTTCTCCACGAAAGCTTATGCTCCTATAAATCTGTTAGTCTGTGAGGTGCCACAGGACTTCTCGTTGTTTATGCAGATTCAGACTAACACAGCTACCCCTCTGAGACTTGTCTTGAATGCATAGCCTGATTAATGTCCTCTAAGGAACCATGGAAGGGAAAGGCACTAATCACTGTGCAGAATCAGGCCTACATGGTCAGTTTCTTTCTTTTCAGACACAGTCCTAAGATTTGTTTTGTATCTATTATGTTTCAGCAAGAGGATTATATTGTGGGGTTTGTTTTCTGTTTTCATAAAAGAGGAACAAAAATAATTTTTAATCCCACCTGTGCTTTTTTTAAATTATGCCATTCCTGCAGTTACTAAAAAAAAAACCAGATGCTGAACTACTGTTCTTCCTTTTTTTCCCGCTATAAACTGTCATTATTACTTCAAAAGCTAAATGATTCCATAATTTAAAAGAGTCATATGTTTTTATTCCTCTAAAGTATTCCAGGTCCATTTCTTTCTATTAGAGTGGGATAAATTACTACTTGAATGATAATGATTAACCACAGGTATACAGTGTTAGAAGCAGCATGGATCATTAGGTTTCAGAGGCTTTATTTCTGTGTTAAAATGACCAGTTTTATATAATTCATATTAGACGGAACATTTTTCAAAAGATTTTAATGGGCCATTGTGTCTTTTTATATTGAAATGTACTAATAAAGGCATTCCTTGGTACAGAACACAATAGGTTAGAAGAGCTTTTAAAACCAGTTTTAGGTCAGCTTAACTATGGCTTTCAGGAGTCCTAATTTTTTCGCATCCTTGAGTGACTCAGCTAGGTTGGCCTAAATTTTAAGGGTGGAGCAGGCCTAAGAGTGCTTAAAAAAGAGAGAGCATACTGTCCTTCCTGCTTAGTGGATTCCTATTGACACTGCACTTAAGTCCTTAAATCTGATCAGCAGCTTGCCTGTTTTACAAAACAGGAAACAAGTTCCTGAATAGCTGGCAAATTAAACAAAGCAAAGTAGCTATTTTTCCCTTTAAGCAGCTAATTTGCCTGTTTTTCAAAAAGACCCACAAATTTCATATGCCTGCTTCGAAAAAAATCTGACATATGGTGATTGCCCTGTAAACAAAATAAGCAGAAAACAGTGCTTGCTTTATTTATCCTTTTTTGGAATTGTTCATCAGTTTGGCTGCACAGCTCGACTATTTAACAACAACAGCAACAAAATAGCCAGTTATATTGCCTACTGCAATAAAGACAACCAGCACTTTCTACCAAGTCTGTGAATGGTCTAAAACACTTGTTCAGATTATAAAATCAGGAATAATTGGGCTGATTTATTTTCAGAGTCTACTCTTGTGAAAGAGATTCCTCAATATCCCTCATGTAAAACTCAGGCCATACCTGCCACACATAGAATCTTTCAAAGTCTAGGGTTGCCAGGTGTCCATTATTGACCTGGCATAACACACCTAAAATGTCCAGTATGTTCTGATTTTTTTCCCGGCCAGGAGGCAAAAATATCGGACACCTGGCAACCCTGCGACACACTCAGCAACTGGGCCCAGCCTCCGGCCTCCTCCCTCCCCCCCCCCGGACCCTCGACACCCCCAGCCCTCCGGAGTCCTTACCTGGTTCCGCAGGGAAGCTGCGTTTTAGCTTGATCAAGAATACAAAATGGCCACCGGCAGACAGCCTAAAGACCAAGAGGAAGCAATGCCTTCCTTGGATCTTAGTGCTCAACCTCTCCCCTGTTCCTATCCCTATTCTGACTCTGCAGGCACTCTGAAAGGGGCCATGCAGTTTTAATACTCTTTTATTTATGTATTTATTTATTTATTTATTTATTTGCTTTTAACTTTCAGAGTCCTTTTTTTTCCCTCAACAACTTTGGTCTCCCTCCCCCCCCCCTTTTTTCCCCCTCAACAGAATTTTTCCCCAGTGGGTTTTTTGGGGGGGGAAGGAGGGCGGCGTGTTCAGTATTTTTGGTTAAACCATCCGGCAACCCTATTCAAAACAGAAGATATTTTCTAAGTGTGTGTGTGTGTGTGTGTGTGTGTGTGTATGTGTGTATATATATATATATATTATCAATTACAGATTAATAGACACAAGTGCTACAATTAAGGTACAGTAAGATCAGCAATTATGCTTCTGGGGAAGTCCTGACCCTACCTCAATAGTTGCGGAGTTGACTAGTGTCTTGACTACGGAGCTAGCTATCCATCTGTACCCTCACCTGGTCTCATTGGGTGCACCCTCTCAAGTGTCAGGTCTTGTGCCTCTGCAGGGATGGAATCTCACTAAACTGCCTTCTTAAAACAAAGGAATCATAGAATAGTAGAATAGTAGCATACTGAAACGAGAAGGAGCCTTGAGAGGTCATCAAGTCCAGTCCCCTGGCGTCATGGCAGGACCAAGCACCATCTAGTTTAAACTTACCAGTGAGAACAAAACAAAACAAAACATAGGAAAGGAAGTTTTTAATACAATAAACAGTGTACTCACGTATAATTCTGCCTTACCATCCCCCTCAAAAGCCTAGCTCTCCAAGCAGGTATCTGTGTTAGTCTGTTCCCCAGGAAACAGTTATTTGACAATTGTATCCTTTCCCTCCAAAATAGCTCATTCAGCTGTTTCTCATACTCTTGATCTGTATGCTCCCCACACTGGCAAAACAAGTCTTGAAACTTGGCTGACAACTGGAAGTAACATCTTCACAGTTTACTGTGAAGATCCATGATATATTTACTGAGAGGCTATTTATTTGGAGTCGTGGTTTCTTTCCTAACATCTTTTCTACTAAATTAAACCAATATGTGTACAATAAATATTTCAGTAGCCCAATATACCATTTTGTAGCTATCCCAATAATCAGGTCACATATAGCATTAAAAAGTATTACAAATCAGTCCCATATCTTTTACAGCTAGACATAGTTGATATGATAGATTTCCACTGCATGTAAGCAGGGGACCAGATGCTGGAGGTGCCCAAATTCAAGATTCCCATCCACATACTGTATTATCTTTCAGACTTTGTTGATTCTTTTTCTCTCTCCCATTCAGATTAGCAAAAATTGCATGCAGGTAGCATATGACCTTGTTTCCAGAAATCCTGCTTATTCTAATTAACCCTTAACTATGTGATGTTCTGTTTGATCAATTCATGGTGGCTAAATCCACACAATATGGTTGCAATTAGCTGGATCAAAATCTGGGATATACATACCCCTCAAATTTAGGGGTATCCTGTACACTGTACCCTTTTAAATAATGCCTTCCTCTGTAGTCGGGACATAGCTACTTTTACAAGCTTGTGGGCCCTCATTCCATGATTATATGATTTGCTAAGTAGATTGCTTGCTGTGTTGCTATGAGAATATCTCCTAGACCACTCTAGTTATATTTTTCCCAGTTACAGCCAGACATGTCCATGCTAAGTGGAAGCCACCCATTCTCAACACTGTTTTCTGAAATTCCTCTGGGTCATGGTCGATGGGTTATATAAGCAAGGGAAGGCATTGCGCCTTCCCAAACCCGCTAAAACTCCTGCCATCTAGGAAGGTGGGGCAGTGATATGATTATGGTTGGCTAGCCAACAGGTGTTCCAGGAGGATCGGGTCGTGGCTTGGCTGCCCAGCCAACCAGTGCTGCATCTGGCCTAGAAGGCTGGGGCCATGGGTTGGCTACCCAGCCAATCAGTGCTCCAGCCAGCCAGGAAGAATTAGATCTTACCACCTACTGGGAGGCTGGAAGCTAAGGGGGCCTGAGGGTGCTCCGGGCTTGGGGTCAGTAGCCTAGTGTGGGGACTAGCCACTTTGGGGGGGGGCGGGCTTGGCTCCATGAGGAGGTGATTGCAGAAGGGGTGGGGCCTTGGTTGGAAGAGATGGGGTTGGGGCTTGTATTCCCCAACTGGGCATTCACCCACTGTCTGTGCTCTGGGTACATCCACTGGATCTCTCGGTATTCAGTCTCATCAAAAGATATTATAATCTTGCCCAAGTGTGCTAGACATCTTGCTGACATTCTTCACTGCAGTGAAAACAATAGTACATTCCGTAGGTGGTACTGGCAGTGCTGGATAGTACCTAACAGATGGTACAGTTGGTATGGTGAAAAATTGTCACATTAAAAACCTATCCATTCTGGTACTTGAATTTACCTTTTTAAATTCAATGTCAAATAGCTTGTTTGGGCACCACCTTTGAAATATCCACTGAAGATCAAGGTTGGTGGCTTGTCGGCAAACTTCAGCATCAGTATACTGGTTATATTTTATTTTCCCCACAAGATTAGATGTAAGGTGTGTATCATGAGAAGTGTATTTAAACATGTCTTTGCACATTGCGGAAGTTTCAAGTCATTGTCTTTGCAGTGCTGTTTTCTGTGTTTGAACCAGAGCGCTGTGCAAAACCAACCTTCCAGGACTGAGGGAGTTTGACAGTGATACACTATCATATCTAGCCAAAATAAAAACATCTTTGGTACATATTTTATTGCTGTAATATGGGAAATACACTTTTTTCTGAAATCACATTGGGTATGGGGATAAATTACACATGTAGACACACCAGCAAGCAGAGAACATATTTAAAGTAAATTTTCCATAACAAAATCAATATATATTATTGTACACATGTTAAAGGAGAGACATTACTTTGACTTTTTCAGGAAATATGGGACAGCAGTGTGACATGATTTACAAAAGCATCCATAATCCTCAAACAATATACATAATATCATATCTCCTTCCCAAAAATCACTCTTGGGAGTCAATCCTTTCATCAAAATGTGTCAAGCCTGTTCTGTGCAGGATGACAAGATGTTACAAATTTAAGCAGGGTTTTCCATTTGGGCTACTAGACTGCTACAACCATTCTGAGATTGCAGTAGCGGACATGTTTTGATTATTTGAAGTGCCAGCATCAAATAATGCAATAGTGCCAGCCATCTTCAGTTTTATAAATGTTTTTTTCTTGAGTTGAGGTGACGTCAAAAATTTTGATTTAAAAAAAGAGTAATTAATATTCAAAATATCAGAAGCATGAAACATCGTCATTGCTAATGCATGAGAACAAGTGACAAAGGTGCCCCTTTATAATGCCACTTCCTTAGTGTAGTCTTCCCAGTGCTTCAAAATCAGTCTGTTCAGCTGTTATGAGGAGAGACAGAGAGTGAGTGGTCAGATGCAGTATTAACTGGGTTCAGAACCTGTGGACTGAGGAAGTAATGGAGTGAAAAACTAAGGTTATTCTGCAAATTGTAGACTTTGGCTTGCAGTTGATGCTGCCTCTCCAGGGTATCTATATGGTTAAGGCAGGCTTCATTAACACTGGAACACATAATTTGCATCTAATGGGGATTAATGACTCTTTGAAATTAAATATTAGGGAATGTGCAGGCTTTTTGTTCTTGCCAACATCATCACATCAAAATTACAAACTTAATTGAGTGCAGGGAATGAGGACAAAATATTCTTTGTTGCAGTCTTTTTTCCCCAGAATTATGTACATTATATTGTAATTATTTGCCAATAAGTTGTTTGAATTAATGTCTTTCCTCCACTAGTGAAAATGCAAGGCTTCTGTTTGCCCTTCGCAGTTCCTCTACCTCAGCTGCAATCCATCCCCTATTTTACCTTCCCCTGTGCCTCTCTGAGGGGAAGCCTTTTATAAGGGACCAGCAGGCTCTAACTGGCTGCACGTGTTCCCATGGTCTACTTGCTGCACTGACTGGGGCAGCAGTCTCCAGTAGCCTATTCCAGGAACAAAAACTGGTTCAACCCAACTGCTTGCATATGTTCCCTCTATCAAGCTCCTGCAGGCTTACTGTCTTTGAACTGCCACACTTGCAAGTAAACTTTATGAAAGTAGCATTGACTTAGCCACATTGCACCTGAGTAATTTTCTATCCCTGATTTTCTAGTTCAGTGTGTAGCTTAACATGGTCTTACATTATTAGAATGTATTCTATACAACATGCAGTCACATTGGCTATGTCTAGACTGGCATGATTCTCCGCAAATGCTTTTAATGGAAAAGTTTTTCCGTTAAAAGCATTTGCAGAAAAGAGCATCTAGATTGGCACGGACGCTTTTGCGCAAAAGCACTTTCTGAGGACTGACAGCAGAGTCCAAGCATCTTGGGAGCCAGTAGTGGGAAATGGAGCCCTGGCACCATGGGGATTAACAGCAGGACACTGACCTCAACTGGTCTGGCAAGCTCTCTGTTTCAGGACCACAGATCCCAAAGGTGCCATACTTGAGAGATTCAGCCTATAATTGTACCTAAAATGATGCGGTCATTACATCTGTGTACATGAATACATTTTGCTTATTGTTAAGATCACCTAATTTGGAAGCTTTTTTTGAACAGGAATTATCATATAATAAGTAGGCTTCTTAGAATTAATTTTATATACTTTTGAGGAATAATACAATGTTTATTTTTCAGCATTTTTTCTATTTTTATCAATTTACATTATCACAATTGCGAAAAATTATTGGGGAGGCCAGCAACATTTTAACAACAGTAGTTATTGAGATTCAAATTATTAAAGCACTCAACTGTCAACATAATATTTCAAAATAAATCCTTAAAGCAGATTCTGAATTCTCAAGAAGCATTTGTCTGTCTTTGACTTTCTTTAACTTTAGATCAGGGGTTCCCAATCTTTTTGATACTGGGGACTAGTAAATCCATTCATGAGCTTTTGGAGGACTGGTAACATTTATTTGCATATTCATTAAGCAAATGATGAATATGCAAATAAATTGTTTCTGGTCCTCCCAAAGCCTCCAGTGCCAACGTTAGCAAAGCTTTTGATATGGTCTCCCACAATATTCTTGCCAGCAAGTTAAGGGAATATGAATTGGATAAATGGACTGTAAGATGGATAGAAAGCTGGCTAGACCAGGGTTTCCCAAACTTTATATAGTTGGAACCCGTTTTTTTTTTCAGTATCTTTTTTTGCAGCTCAAAAATATAAACGCATATTTAAAAAAAAGAATGAAAAGTGAATAAATTTTCACTGTTTATTATTTATTCACAATAATAATAGTACATGATAATATAAATCTTAATATAAAATACCTAAGTGCCTATCCTGTTGTTATTATCTTAATTACAATTTGACCAGTAGAATTTTAACACTTGTAAAGTTTGTTTATTTATAATTGAGTGAGTTGAATAGAAGTCATTTATTATGTGTACACTTTATAGCCTTTGAATAAGTAAAAGGAGAACTAATGGGAAGGGTGATGTGGTTTTGCATCACGTAGCAATTTTATGTCGAGCAAAAGAAGAAAGTTTTATCCTCAAATCTGGTTCAACATTCAATCTATTTCTGTATTTATTTTTGAAGAAAACAAAAGACAAGAAACTAGTTTCACACTTATATGTCGTGACGAAAGGCATTAAGAATTTGACTGCTTTCTCAGATAAATGTGAATATTCATTTCTATAGCTCAACCAAAAATCAGTCAAGGAGAGTTTATCAAAGTTCTCTTTTAAGGCAGAGTCACAGGAAAGTTCAATTAATGAATCCACTTCTAATGCATTCAATTGTAATATTTCTTCATTTTCAATGTCAACAGTAAACGGGTTCTTAATCCACATTTTACTGGCGTCAATTAGAGGAAAATATTCATTTAAGCTTGATGTTAGCCCCAAGAGATGGTGTGGGGGGAGGAGACAGGGACCGATATCTGGGGATCCTGTAGCTGCACGCCAAGGCCCAGGAAGTGCGCAGGCTGCTCCCCCATCTCCCAAACAGCGGCACGGTACCTGAAACGCTGGTGTGTTGTAAGCCTGATGCCTTCCTGCACGGGTGAGAGGGGTATTCCCGGACCATGCCAGTAACAAATGCTCGGGCATTGCGCGCCTTGCTCCTCCGCTCCCCATGGCAGCGCGCGCCGCCCGAGAAGGCAGAGCCGGTGCAGTCCCGGACTCCCATCTCCTCCCCCCACACACAGGAAGGCAGCAGGGGAACATAGTCCCCAGCACGCGATAGACCGGCATTTTAGGTACCGCGCCGGCTGTTGGGGCAGGGGGGAGAGCAGCCTGTGCACTTTTCGGACCTGGCATGTAGTTGAAGAACTGCCACCCGACCCCGCAGGAAGCCCAAGTTGGTCCTACCTGTCCGGCAGGTTGTTCCACCTTCCCGCACCTACTCCCTCCCCGCTCCAATCCCAGCTGTTTTTTCAGCCGGCGCTGGCCGTTCTGCGTTAATGTGCATGGCGCCCGACCTTCTCTTTGGATCCTAGCGCCCACTGGATCTAGTCCTGCCACCCGGGACCATGCTCAGCAGAGACGCTGCTGCGATGGGCTCTCTGCCAAGAATTTTTCTGAGGACCGGTATTTTTTTTTAGAGGACCAGTACTGGGCCACGGACCACACTTTGGGAAACACTGCTTTAGATTATTATTGAAGAAAATATTTTTGTCTGTTTGTTTGTCTGTTTGTGTGCATATGGTGATATTCAGTGACAATTCCAAATAAAAACCTAATCCTTCTGACTCTAAATATAAATGTTTGTATAGTATCTAGTATAAAGGGGTGGGTAGATGCTGCTATCAAACAAATAATTATTAGTATTTTTTATAATTTATTAGGCATAAACAGTTTTGTCTGGAAAAGTAAGAGAGACATAGTGGATCAGTATCATAGAATCATAGAGCTGGAAGAGACCTCAAGAGGTCATCGAGTCCAGCCCCTTGCCCAAAGCAGGACCAATGCCAACTAAATCATTCCAGCCAGGGCTTTGTCAAGCTAGGACTTAAAAACCTCTAGGGATGGAGATTCCACCACCCATTCCAGTGCGCCACCACTTTCCTAGTGAAATAGTTTTTCCTAATATCCATCTTAGACCTCCCCCGCTATAACTTGAGACCATTGCTCCTTGTTCTGTCATCCATTACCACTGAGAACAGCCTCTCTCCATCCTCTTTGGAACCTCCCTTCAGGAAGC
>CM057846.1:55249246-55270237 GCA_030068395.1 Apalone spinifera | reverse complement strand
TCTTTGGAACCTCCCTTCAGGAAGCTGAAGGTTGCTATCAAATCTCCCCTCACTTTTCTCTTCTTCAGACTAAATAAGCCCAAATCCTTCAGCCTCTGCTTGTAGGTCAAGTGCTCCAGCACCCTAATTTTTGTGGTTGCCATCCACTGCACCCTCTCCAATGCGTCCACATCCTTTCTATAATGGGGGGTCCAGAATTGGACACAATACTCCAGATGTGGCCTCATCGGTGCTGAATAAAGGAGAACAATAACTTCTCAAGATCTGCTGGAAATGCTCCTCCTAATGCACCCTAATATTCCATTTGCCTTCTTGGCTACAAGGGCACACTATTGACTCATATCCAGCTTCTCATCCACTGTAATCCCCAGGTCCTTTTCTGCTGAACTGCTGCTTAGCCAGTCCATCCCCAGCCTGTAACAATGCTTAGGATATTTCCATCCCAAGTGCAGGACTCTGCACTTGTCCTTGTGGAAACTCATCAGATTTCTTGTGGTCCAATCCTCCAATTTGTCTAAGTTGCTCTGGACCCTATCCCTGCCTTCCAACATATCTACCTTTCTCCCTAGCTTAGTGTCATCCGCAAACTTGCTGAGGGTGCAATCCATCCCCTCATCCAGGTGATTAATAAAGATATTGAACAAAACCAGCCCTAGAACTGCTCTTTGGGACACTCCACTTGAAACTGACTGCCAACCAGATATCAATCCGATGATCACTACCCTTTGGGCCCGACAATCTAGCCAGTTTTCTATCCATCTTACAGTCCATTTATCCAATCCGTACTTCCTTAACTTGCTGGCAAGAATATTGTGGGAGACTGTATCAAAAGCTTTGCTAAAGTCAAGGTATATCACATCCACTGACTTCCCCATGTCTACAGAGCCAGTTACCTCATCATAGAAGCTAATCAGATTGGTCAGGCATGACTTGCCCTTGGTGAATCCATGTTGACTATTCCTGATTGCTTTCTCCTCTTTCAAGTGCTTCAAAATTTCCTATTTCTTATTTTCACCTTTGTTTTTATTTGAGTTTCTTTATTTCAGTTAATAATAGTAAAACCAGTAGTTGGGGTTATTTTTTTTAAAAGGGCATATTTACTCATTACAGAGCTTAGGCGTTTCCTAAAAAGAAAATACACTTTAGCTACTACAAGTTATTCATTTTTTTCAAGCTTTCATTTATTGATCAATAGCTTAACACTTATCAGCTGTACCTTTGTCACTTTGTGGAGTAAGCTATTAGAGGTCAAACTAAAGCACCAAATGATTTTTGTTAGTTTATACTTCTAAGACTCTGATATCTGTTGGACAGTTATTTACCTTTGGCATTTACTTTGGAGAATCAGGATATGACACTCTGGCATTCACACTCACTCGCAGCTGCCAAACAAAATTAATGATATAAAAACTGCCATGATCCAAGCTTTTGTATGTCAGAGCAGAGAATTTGAGGTGATATGGGTGACTCCTTCTCTCACTGTACCATCAGAAGCTTGAACATCAGATAGATATCACAAATAGCTCATCTTCAATTACTGGATGAAGGATGATAATGGCCAGTGATATCAATGGGACTTGTTAAGCACATGCTAAAAGTTAAGCATATTTGTAGGTGTTTTGCTGAATTTTAAATTTAAAAACATTGACAAAATTTACAAAAGAAATCTGGTAGAACTTTTCCAAATGTTCATCCATCTCTAGATGAGATTAAGGACAGTGATATGACTGAACTCAGTTAACGAATGACTGGCATTTCACAGAAAAGTAAAAATTCTAAGCAATTTGGGCTGACATCTTAGAGATCTATGGTTAACATAGACACTTAAGAGAGATTTGTCTCTTCCTCTCCCCTTCTTTTATTTTAATGCTCTTTATTTACTTTTGAATATTATGATGAACCTGGTATTTTGGTGTATTGGAAAAAATAATTTAAAAATATAAATAAAAGAAAAGAAACACAATTTATTGTTAGCTGTTTCCTACCTGCAGTGTCTTATGGATCCAAATGCTTTTGTATGCAGAAAAAAATCAAAATATTTGTAAATATTAATGAAGGGAATATAAAACATTAAATAAGCTTAAAAGCATCTTTCAAATGACAATTTCATCAGTAAAGTATTTACAAAATTAAAGTCAGATACAAAGTAATAATATTAGTACATGCCAATAAAACACAGCTATATAATGGTTGCCATTAAAAAGTCATTTTGCCTACATTGCCCACATAGTGGTATTTGAGATTATCAGTTTTTATAATTAGAATAGATAGTGACTGTGTTAGCAAATTCTGACTTTCTACTGGTGTAAAGTACACTCAGGCCCACCAGCGGAAGACGAGGGGTAAAAGGGGTAGTTGCTCTGAGCCCGGAGAGTCAAAGAAATGCTGCTTCACATGGCTCTGATGGCTGAGGTAGGGTGGGGTGCGCGATAGTGTGGGCAGCATTAAGGGCTGACTACCCTCGACTCCACCCCTTCCACGGGTGCGGAGTCAGGCCACACCCACACCTTGCCCCAAGGTCCGCGATAGCTGTTGGCCCCACTGGCTATACTTGACTGAACTTACCTATGTATAAATATAATCTTTTTATGACTGATTATTCTTGGATACTAGCAAAGGACTAACCAAACACAAACATATAAGCAGGGCACTTAAACATACAAAACTTAAAAGCCAAACACTCAAGACAAAAAATAGTAATATAGTCACAAAAACCTGCTACTACCACTAATTTATTTCTGCATTGTGAGTATCAATATATATCACCCTTAGTACTTGATATTCTTCTACATGTTTAGTCTACACTTAGAGGCAACCGCCAATTTAGATGAAGTGAACAAATCTGTTCAGTTTGACCAATTATACTTTCTCATGCTCGCAAACTTCTAAAAGTACATTACAAGAGTGTACAAAATAACAGGGATTGTTGCCCTGAGCAAAAAATAAGAAATTGCCTTTTATTTATAGATACATTTTACCTAAGCAGAGTTTTCTGTCAATTCAATCAAATATCACCCTATAGTGAGTGAAAAAAATCTCAAGTTGAATCAAAGAATGATGTTCCAAGTCAAAAGACAAATATCTCATGAAGTCTAAATAATGTCCTGGCAACTTTATAATATGATATATAATGGCAAAAATCCCACATCTTTTTTTGGTGTGGATGCCTTATGGCTGCAACCAGAAGACCAGCATTTTTGCAGGCACACCTGGAGCTGTCTTCAAAAATTTGTTAGAACTTGCTAAGTCATGAAGGTGAAAGTGAGTGGGTGAAAATATGCTAGTTTTGCTGATAGATTTACACAAGATAATCAATATTTCCACTGCACCTGTTGCCTCAAATGCGTGCTGTATCGGTTTATTATAAATACTATCCTGTAGGAAAAACATTGGGGATAAGCCAGGGTTTCTCCAACCATGGGTTGGGACCCAACATTGGGTTGCCAGAATGTTTCAAAGGGTCGTATGGCAGCTCCTCTGGCTCCTGTCCCAGAGGGCAGGCTGGGCACACCTGCCTGCTCCTGGCACAGCAACTTGTGAGGTCTCAGCATCACTCAGGAGTGGCCCAGTCGTCATGGTGACAGGTAGGCCAAATGTGAGTGAGTAGCCATGCAACCCGCTGAGCTACATCACAGCTCCTCTCACACAAACTTAGTTCAATCAAGGTGGTGGGGCCAACCTGAGCAGCCCTGGAGGTTGCACCGCACAGAGCCAAGCCCAGCTAGCCCCACAGCACAGGAGCTGCCACTGTAGGAAGAAGCAGGACCCAACCACTCAGGGCTTCCATGCTCAGACTATTTACCAGGTCATGGGGCAGGCCATAAATATTTATAAAGGGGTCCTGAGCTCAAAAAGTCTCTTACACAATGGTTTTCAACCTGTCTTTTTTCCCTGCCAGAAGAATAAAAAAAACCTTTCTAGTCAAGTAATAATTAGATAGGGATTGTTGTTTGTTCTACATTTTGGAGAGCACCTGGCCAATCAGGGCCCCGAGAAGATGTTCCTTTCTCTTTTTCAATTGTCTGATTTTATATTAAAGTTTTTTATGTATTTGTTTATTTATTTAGCTTAGTTTTTCCTGTATACGTGAAATTACATCATTTCCTGTTTTCACCTTCAATGCTGTGACAGAAGATAATTTCTTCTCCTTTTTGCACTCTCTTTCCTAGGAAACTGATCTCATGACCTTTAATATTTCAATGCACCGTTCCTGGTGGCGAGAGCATGGGCCAGGCTGCATAAGGAGAGTGGTGCGTCCTTCAGCCCCAGGCATCCTAGATGATTACTCCTACGTCTCTGTGACGGGCTGCATCATTGACTTCCAATATCTTGAGGTCATTCACAGTGCCATCCAAATATTACTGTCTGTAAGTTTCCACTTTCTGTTATCATCGGGTTTTACCACCCCATGCTTCTTTATTATACAGGTCATATGCTATTGTTTTTCTTTACTGAAAGTGGATGGTTTCAGTAACTGACCAATCACAGTACAGATTTTAAGTTGTATATTTGAATATAAAACGTGCCATTTTAAATGTGCACTGCACTCACAGGCTCATTTTTCTTAACATCCCTATACTGGGAACACGAGTGGTTCATAGTGCTGGACCGGTGTATGGAAGTAAGTTTCATCCCTACCAATCAAAGCTCAGTCACTAGAACATGGGCAGAAAGAGAATACTGATGTGCAGCAAATGAATTTATCTAAAACGTCCACCCCATGTTTGCAGTAAATGGAGTGGAGCATCATTCTTAATATAAATCTGTCGTAGATAGTAACTAGCTTCCTAATGCAAACAAAGAACATTGAAAAAGGTCAGAGCAATTGTAGCAGAGTACTGTTGTACCTATGATATTCTGTATCCTTCTGTAGGAATCTGGGGCATTCAAACATTTAACCTTATTGGGCCACTTCCTATGTAATTACCATACCACCCTGAAATAGTGCACCATTTAGTATAACAGTAATAATGAATTAATTAATAATGTGTCATCAAGAGAAGCCTATTATCTATTAGATACTGCACATTGTTCTGATACTGTACTATGAACATTTGCACTAGTAAAACTAACAGAGCAGTGGGGGAGACAGAATTTCTCCAAAGCAGTAGAAAAGATTTAGTTTATTTAGTTGAAAATTGCTTGGAAAACATAATAATCACAGTTTTGTACAAGATGTTGGTATATTTGTGTGCAGGAGGCATGGAAGTGGACGGCATTACGTTACAGCCGCAGAGCAAAAAGATATATAATTCTGCTAAATTGTTTATGGCAAAGTGGAAATAAAATCCCAGAATGCTTCCCTGAATTGTAGTGCAGAAATAGCTTTCTAGTAACAACACTGGCACCTGTGAGGTGCTAAGTATCTTCCACAAAATGCTTATTAAGTGCTCTTTGCTCTTACTGATTTAAATGTAAATTGAATGTAGTCAACATCTTATAACAACTTTAGTGACATTGATCCGAAACTCACTGAAGTCATTGGAAAGATTCCCACTAACTACTATGGGCTTTGAATCAAGGATACAGTGATGACAAAATGACTTATTTACAGCTTTCATTGATATTAATGTCTAATGTCTCCTCAGGTTCTACATGTTTTGTTAGTCCATAAAGTGCTACCAGACCATTAGTTGTTTTTTTAGTTTATCCTGTACAGACTAACTCGGCTACCGCTGAAACGTCTAAACCAGTGTTTCTTAAACTGTGTGCATCACGGAGAACAACAGAGTTGAAAATGTCCACCCTTAAAGGGGCAAGCAACTTTTTTTTCAATAACTTTCCCCCAATACCCTTTTTTTTTTTGTCAACAAAAAATCCTTCATGTTCCTTATAAAAAAAATTATTTATTGGAGTTCCTTGGTCTTAAAAAGTTTAAGAAACACTGTTCTAAACTATAGAAGATGTTCAAAGGGGTTGCCATGTTAGTCTCTAACTAAAAAAAACTTAAAAAACAACAATAGTCCTGTAGCACCTTAGAGACTAACCAGAAAATATGTAGCTAGTATCATGAGCTTTCATGAGCACAACCCACTTCTTCAGATGACAAATATGGAGCAAGAGGCACAGAGGTTCAAATATAAAGCAAAAAAAGAGGGGAGAGAGGGAGAGGGGAAAAAAACTTGTCAATGAAAGTATCCGTGCCAAATGTGGCTAAAAGAGTGGGCGGTAAGTTCCCAATACTTAGCTTCTGATGTTATTTGAATATAACGGCCCATCCAGTTCATGTCTTTGTTCAGGCCATGATAGATAGTGTCAGATTTGCATATGAAGGCTGATTCCACAGACTCTCTCTCTAGCTGATTTCTCAAATTATTTGTAAGAGAATAACCACCTTTAAATCCATTAAGCGTGCCCAGGCAAGTTAAAATGTTCTCCAACAGGTTTCTGTGTGTTACTATTTTGAATATCTGATTTGTGTCCATTAATCCTTTGTCGTAGAGACTGTCCAGTTTGACCAATATACATGGCAGAGGGGCATTGCTGGCACTTGATGTCATAGATCAGATTAGTGGATGTGCCATTGTATGAGCCTCTGATGTGGAGGCTTATGTGGTTAGGTCATGTGATGGTGTTGCTTGTGTAGAGGTGTGGACAGAGTTGGCACTGGAGTTTATTACAGGGGTGGGTTCCTGGGTGAGTATGATGGAGGTGTGTTGTATGGTTGCTGCAGAGGATTTGTTTCAGGTTAGGGGGGTTGTCTATGGGTGAGGATTGTCCTGTCCCTCAAGGCCTCTGAGAGTGGGGGATTATTTTCCAGGATTGGTTGTAGATTGTTAATGATGCACAGGTAGGGTTTAAGTTGGGGTTTGTAAGGGTACGTCTACACTTGCTCCCTAGTTCGAGCTAAGGATGCAAATGTAGCCGACCAAAATTGCTAATGAAGCGGGGATTTAAATATCCCGTGCTTCATTAGCATAATCTCGCCCGCGCGTTATTCCGCTCAACAGCTGATCCTAACCAGGAAGTGCGCTCCGGGACGCGTTAGTTCAAATGAAACCCCTTGGTTCGAACTAATGTTACTCCTCAAAAAATGAGGAGTACTCATCTAACTCTGACTTTTTCATAAATTTTGTTGAAAGATAGTGTAGGATATTTTTACTTACCAGAAGATTATTTTCAGTAAATCAAAATGTTCAGTAGCAACTTTGATTTTATTAAAACATCAACAAAGAGTATACAAAATCTTTTTGGGGAAAAAAAGAACCAAACTCAAAATGTTTGGAAGATGTTGACAATTTCTTTGGAATTTTTTTTTAAATAAAGGGCATTTTTCATCAGAAAAAGTTGTGTGTGAAAGGAAGGAAGGAAGCAAGGAAGGAAGGAACTGTGTTTTTACTGCCAAAATAGACGTGTTTCTACAGTGAGATAATTAATATGCATTAACTGTCTTGTTGTAAAGTCACAGTAAACACAATATAGGATATAACTAGGTGACGTGAGCCCTCTACCTATATCCACGACTGAGTTTGCCTAGCTACATCACAGTAAAATTTACTATGGCTATCTCCACTTTGATTTTATAGCAAGATGGCTCATGCATGTTAGTTGTAAAAACATATCCTATTTTGGCAGTGAAGACAAAGTCAGATTGATGAGCAAGTTTTGGCACTAAAAAGAAGTCAGCACTAATTCTATTGGCAGATAGCCATCAACTGTATCTCAAAATACATCACTTAGGGCTTTTCTATATGGGAAAATGTATTCTAGAACAATGGAAGAGTGAGAATTGAAAGCACTATATAACTATTCCTCAATAACACCCCCTGTGGATATTCTTAATCCAATATAGGAATGCCTTTTTTTGGTTTAGTCTAATCTATTTACAAAATGGATTAAATTGAACTGGAAAAAGGTATTCCCATTCTGGAACAAGTGTCCACATGGAGAGTTATTCTGGAATAGCTATAGCAGAAAAGTTATTCCTGAAGAGCTCTTCCAATTAGTTACCTCATGGAAACAATCCTTTCAATAATGCAACAATACTTCATTGAGCTGGAATAAGAGACTTAAAATTACTCCTGAATCCAGACCTCCACATAGAAATGTGAGAGAGCTCTGTGGGCAAAGCTGAAGGCTAACCTAATATTATAGTTTGGTTCCTTGTTTATTAGCAATGGACTTGTGCTGCCCCAGTACTCATAAATGTTATATTTTGTCTATTAGAATTATCAACCAGGTAACCAGATTTTCATATATAGGGAAAACTATCCACTGATTAAAACATATCTCTCTGAGTCCTGCAGACATTTTTCTTTTAATCATGCTGTAAGAGAAAGGAGGGCTCCCGAGAGATCCACCTAACCTCTTACCTGGTTCTCACCCCTTTCACCTGTCTATCAGGGAACCAAATGAGGAACCCCCACACAAAATTATAAGGAAGCTATATTTTATTATCTATAGGATAAGGGAGGTAAAATGGAGTAGAGAAGGATAGAATAACTGGGTCTGGAAACTGTGGGAGTTACACACAACAACAACAGGCACAACAGAAGAGGGGGAGCTGATGTTAGGACTCTTGTCTTACCCAGATCCAGGGAAAGCTGACTTCAAGTCTCTCCAGATGACAGGGATCGGGAACGACTCAGCGGCAGTAGGAATTTAGGCTAAGCCCTAACTCAAAACCCATCCTAGCCCCTTTGCACCATCTCATATGTGTGTTAGCCCTGTCTAATACGACGATCCATGCTTGGAAGTGTTCTCCCCAATAATCAAATACCATTAGATATTACCCCACCTTACTAACAACTGAAACTCCAAACCAGTGATCAGATGTCTAAGCAGCACTCGCTGCCCCCTGTCAGTGAGCAGGCTGGAGGAAGAGAGCCCTGAGCGCTCTGAGTGCCCCCTAGTTATGCACTCCTGTTGCATAGCAACATTTTCCCACTCTTTCCCTGTTATCCCGCCTTTTCCTTGAGCAAGGAAGGAGATGACTAATCAAAATGGAGGCTCACCTCTTGTTTAGAACAAAACAAAATGGCGAACCCACAAATAAACAACTTAAGCCATCTCAGCTGAACTGATTACTAAAAAGGTCTAACATTAATAAAGAAGCCTGCATTAACAATGCTGTACATTGACAACTGTACTCTTCCATTACAATTTGTAGACTGAATGTGACCTGAATATAGAAAGGATTTTTTCTAGACTATGGTCCCAGGTGATTTGCAACATTCCGTACATTATCCTATTCGAATAGGAGACCATCAAGTTGGGCTTGTGCTCTGTGCACATTTGCTTCATCTCAGGCTTCTGAAGTTTGTTGTAGCTCTTTGGTTTCCACTGTGAGAGAAGGTGTATGTCCATATGACTTCATTTCAGAGCAGCTCAGTAAAAGGCATATGCAAGATTGTCTAGGAATCTTGATTTGTGAAATTTACAGTCTATAAAAAGGGCTATGTTCTTTAGCTCCCAGAAATAGCTTCAGTTTTAATGGCCTAACTCCTTCTCTATCCTAATCCATGTGAAATATCTCGGCCTGTGTTGGCTGCAATTTCCCCCCTGTTTCATGACCTAGAAAGTCTAATTACATTTTAAACTGCTTGTTCTATGCCAGCGATAGGAGGTGTCTCACATACCTGATGTATGAGTGAACATGCTAGGCGGGACAAATTTGGGACTTCAGTTCTACCAACAAAGCAGAATTTCTGATTGTCACTGGGGATATGCAATGCATTAGCACGCGCCTTGGGTTTGGAGTTGGGGCAGGGATGGGCTTCTGGCAGAGCTCCTGGGTCCGTTTCTAAATATATTTATTGACCATTGCCTCATACGGGGATTGATCCTGTATGCTGATGAGCACTCTTGCACTGATCCTGGACTTATGTTCATACTTGGTTTAAGCAAATGAGCAGTCCTGTTGAGTGAAATCTTGGTCCTGTTGAAATCAGTGGCAAAACTTCAGTTGACTTCCATGACTTCCAGTTGACTTCCAACTTTCACCCATTAAATACAATTAGATCTATCACATGTTTAAAGCTAAACACATGCTTCAGTACTTCTCTGAGTATTGAAGTATTGAATATACTTAGCTCTGAGCCGGGGGCCAGAATACTTAGCTCTTTGCAGGTCTGGAGCCCATGTCTAGGAACAAAGGCAGATATTGCAGAGAACTCAGAGCTGCAGCAGTGGCCTCGGAGTAGCTCTCCTGATCCTGGACTTATGTTCATACTTGGTTTAAGCCTAGTAGAGGAGATGGCTTTGCCCTGCTCCACAAAAGTCCCCTTTTCTTCCTGTTCCTCCCCTTACTCACAGAACAGATACTTGGGTTGCATGGTGGGGAAAGAATCTCCTCCTCACAGAACACGTGCATATGGGGAAAGGCCCTCAGAGATTATCTGACAGAGTAAATAACTATGGAAGACTAAAAATGAACAGGCTGCATGTTAGTACATGTCAGTCACAGATTAACCATTGCCCAGATGGTGACATTTTACAATCAGATATTTGGAGATTCCTGTTGAATCTGGCTTTCTTTTTATCTGTTTTTCCCCCTCAATAGTTGGCAAGCGTGCTCGGGACCTGGGAGAGGCATCTCTTTTAACTTGTTTTTACAAATCTAAAGAAATGAACTAAATATATAAAATAAACTATGTATTGTACAAAGGAAATGTGCAAGATCTGGGTGAGCACAAACAAAGAGGGCAGTGGCTGGGAATATGACCATGAGGAAGTGTGAGCCAATGTAGATGTGTGTTTGCAATGGCTTGAAAGTGATTGATGCTTGTGTCATTTCTTTGACATGGTTTGAATGTGATTGGGGAAAAAAAAATTATTACACATACAAACGATTTTTTTGGCAGAGACTGTCAGGTGTGAATTATTTTCATTTTGTAGATTTGTCCCGTGTCAATACCAATTTAATTGAGAGTATAAGACGAAAAAGGCTGGATTCTCTTGTTACACAGGCCTGTAAAACAAATTTGTTTCCTCCAACATTTGAGGGGAGTGCAAAGACCATATCTGGATCCAAAGCCGATGATAGGGAGTGGCAAATGGGGCAGTTTCCCTATGGCTTGGTGATTTAACAGGGCCCAAAGCTCCAGGCTGCCACCGCTGCTAATGCAGCAGCAACAGCAGCTGGAGCTGCAGGTACTTTAAATCACCGCCAGCCTCCTGTGCAGTGTGGTTCAGGTGGTGCTGAGGGCTGGCTGGGGGAAGGTAGCCTCATCCCTTCTGCCCAAGGCTGCCCCCTTTCTAGGAGCCTGGAGTTGAGCCCTGCCCCAACATTGCCCAGGGCCTAGCAAAGTCTGTTGCTAGCCCTGGCTGGAGCAAACCCTGACTGGAAAAGGAAGAAAGTTATAGAGAAAGATATTGCTCCTGAATTCTGCTCAAGCAATCTGACATGAGTCTGAACCAAAGAGAGAGTATAATTACTCAACTATTCTGAGAAACAGTTTCAGCAGCTAGAACCCTACCTAAGTCTATACAACGTAAGAGCTTTAGCAAAATTATTCAAACTAATGTGGAATACCTTAGGGAACTAGCTATGGATTTATTTGTATTTGTACTTCCCATAAACTCCCAGCTGCCACTATAGCCAGGTTTACAAGGGAGGACAATGTCGAACTAAGATACGCAGCTCTAGCTACATGAATAGCATAGCTGCTGTCAACATACCTTATTTTGAATTTCCACGGCATTCCCACTGCCAGAGATAGATGGGAGAAACTCTCCCACTGACTTCACTTACTCCTCACGTGACTTCACTTACTCCTCCTTTGGAGTACTGGAGTCAACAGGGGTCATGAGCAGTGGTTGATTTAGCAGGTCCTTATAAGCCCCGACAAATCAAACCTCAGGAGATCGATCACTGCAATGTTGATCCCCCAGTAAGTGGAGACAAGGCCTATGTAATGTCAGTGATAATCATTGTGAGTGACAGCAAAAGGGCTGATAATTAAACATCCATTTAAAGAAATATTACCATTTTCCATTTTTATCTGTCTAGTTTCATGTGTTTTATCATTATTTTATTAGCTTATAATGAATATTACATATCCATATATACTGTAACATACGCCCCCCAAAGCACAAAACACACAAACACTATCAAAGGCATTTTGCAACAATAGATACATATACAAAAAGAAGACATCTCTTGAAAACCTTATTCAATAAGCATATTTACTCAAGCAAAATGCATTTTTTGTTGAATGTTTACCAGACTAAGTACTGCTGAAGATGAAGTCAGTGACCTTAGTGGCCTTTGAATCAAGTAATTCCCCCACAGATTTTTATTTACAAACAGAAGTTGGTATTGAACACAAATATAGGGGAAAGCTTGCCCAATCAGTGTTCCATGATTTCAATTTGGAACACACGTGTGACAAGGAATACTGGAGGATGGTTCGGTGGTTAGAGCATTAGTCTGGACCTTAGGATTTTGTGTACACAAGAAAGGGAACCACATCCCTAACTTGTAGTGCAAATATGCCCTTAATCTTTTTATGCCTCATTTCCCCATCTATAATAGTACTTCCTACACTTTCCAGGAATATTATGAGTTTAAATTTATTTAAAAACAGAGAAGCACTCAGATGGGTGGTAATAGGGCCATAAAAGTATCATTGATAGATGTTATCGATTTGTATCTCTACATCAAAATTAACAGGACTAACAATGAGGTATTGGCACTGTCACAGTTCTGCTTTAGTATAATACTTTCTCAGTGGCAGTTTAAATGGATAACTAGGGGTATGAAATATCTAGAGTTTCTCCTTAATAGAGCTTAACCATCATGAAAGATATTAGATTGCACCCTTGTACAATTGCTGTTCAATGACAAAATAAATTGGAACAAGATGCAATTTACTGTGTGGGACTGAATACAATCATTAGAATGATTACTATCCTTAGGTTTAATTATGTTTTCAGTATGCCATCCTTACAGATGCCTAATGGGCTCAATAAACGAATGCATGCTCTAATTAAAAAATTTTGTATAGGAAATCTTAAAAAAAAAAGAGATGAAAATCAGAACTTGTATAGCTAAAAAAAAATCTACAGGGAGCATACATAGTCCTAATTTGAATCTATATTAGCTGGCAAATGGCCTTGTATCCTGTACAAAGGCCTGTGCTCTAAGTTGTACAAGGTAACAAAAGTCCAATGCAGCCTGTTAAGTGAGATTGTTTATAAAAGTCAACAAATGCTGGAAAGAAATACAATAGAAAATTGGATTAAGTTAAAAGAATTCAGATAAGGTATATACAAGGCTCCTAGTCAAGTTTGATATGAGATGAAAGATTAAAGAAATCATCACAATGGGTTTTGACAGTAGTTAATGTTAATGGGATGAAGCTGCCACCTCTTCTTGTATATTGTTTATCTGAGTATTATGAAGGATATGTCTACTACACAACAATTAAAGGGGGTCCCAGAGGACTCAGCAAATCTGGGCCAGCTGCAGCTGTGCTATAGCTATTTTATTCCAATGCAGAGGTACCAGAAGTGTGACTGAGTGGGACATGTGGATTGGATGGAGCCAGGTTGACCATCATGGCTGTTTCTGTTATCATTTCATGGGGCCTGCACCCACCATGACATCATCCTGATTCTGAATGGTGTTCTGAGCAGACAGCACGAGAGATGGAACTGGTGGGATCCGCACATCCACTGGCTTTGGCTAAACCCTGAAGAGCACCTGGAACGTGAAACTTGGGTTCCAGTTGTTATCCTCATCCTCATGTATCTATTCCCTTCTCTAGCTTATTTCTTCAGTCCTACCTTTCTCCTTTGCCTCCTGTGTAGTAAGAGTAATAAGAGTCTGGCTTAGCTGCCAACATCGCTGCCATTGCCACAGCAGCAGTGGCTGGGAACCCTCAGCCCTTTTGAATCTCTGGGCCCTGGGGCAGTTCCCTCCCCGGCCCCGCCTGCCATTGACAGGCCTTGGCATAAACAGTGTAGAGTTTTTTTTGCAACTCTGCTAGGAGCTTATGATCAGTTAAGCAGCAAAAAGCAACACCCTGAAGAGACCAATGCTGGTACCAGTTTGCCTGGCCTCGGAGCGGCTCATTAGCCTGTGCGCTCTGCCTTCATTTCTCCAGCGCGAGATTACAAAAGTGAGCCAGCACCAGAGACAGAAGCTACCCTTTCCATCTTTATTGTTCTTTTCTGTCCCTTTTTTGTGTGTATTTGTCTTCAGGGGAATAGGTTTGGACTTCAACTGCGAGCATGTCTATGCTGCTTGCTTACTGCAAGTTGTATCACATGCCCAACTACAAGTGCTACAATGGCGCAAGTGCAGCAGCACTGTAACCATGCCCCATAGTGTTTCAGGTATAGACAAGTCCTTAAGTGATCTCTGGTGAATTTTGCCAGGCATTGCCAAGTTGAATATATCTAACTTACTTAAGTTGCAACTCACACAGGCTTATTCCATAATAACATTGTTAGTCTTTAGGGTGCCACCGGAATCCTTGTTGTTTTTGTTGACACAGGTTAACAAGGCTACCTATCTATAACTTATCTAAATATTAACCTTTTAATTGAAGACTGAAACAAAACAGGCATTAAATATATTAGCTGTCTTGTTTTTGTCCCCATTAGTTCCTCTTCCCTATTAAGTAATGGAGCTACAATTTCCCGTGTCTTTCTCTTACTAACATAAGAATGGCCATGTTGGGTCAGACTAGTGATCCATTTAGCCCAGTATGCAATTCATCTACAAATCTTACACCGTAACCCTGTGCTTGAATACGGATATTAACTGGACAATGCACTACAAAGCCAATTTTCCCTGCCATTTGACATTCTCATTTTCACACCCAAACTTATCAATAGGACACATAGAGCCCACTTAATTAGCTTCGTTAGCACATGTTCCACAATTGACAGGTACTTCTTTTGCTGTTATATATATCTTGGATTCTGTTATTTCCACTATACATTTTTGTTAGTCTCTCAGGTGCCATAGGACTACTCATTGTTTTTAAAGTTACAGACTAACACGGCTACCCCTCTCAGACTTCTTCCAGTAGTGTCCAGGCTAGAATCCTAAGGGGGAATGAACAGAGCAGGGCAATTTATTGTGTGACCCATCCCCTGTTGTCCAGTCCCATCTTGAACATGTTCTAATAGCCATGAATTTATCTAATTGTTTTTTGAACACTTGTAATTTTGGCCTTTACAGTGTCACCTGACAAGTTCTACATATTATGTGTTGTATGAAGACGTACTTCCTTTATTTTGTTTTAATCCTGCTGCATAGTAATTTCATTTGGTGACCCCTAGTTGGAATGTTATGTGAAGGGGTAAATGGAACTTCCTTATTCACTTTCTCCACTATATTCATGTTTTTACACCCTCTACTGTATCTCCCCTTAGTTGTCTCATTTCCAAGCTGAATAGTCCCAGTCTTTTTAATCTCAATTAGTACAGAAGCTGTTCCATACCCCTAATAATTTTGTTGGCCTTCTCTATACCTTTCTCAATTCTAATGTACCTTTTTTTGAGATTGGGGCTACAGAACTACATGTGGTATTCAAGGTGTGGGCGTATCATGAACTAATATATTGACATTATAGTATTTTCTATCTTATCTATTTCTTTTCCTCAGTGGTTCCCAACCTTTTTTAGACCGTGGTCCTGCAAACACATTCACAAACTTTTGGCAGACTAGCAACATTTTATTTACATATTTGCATATTCATTATGTGAATAATGAATATGCAAATATGCAAATAAGATGGTGCCTGTCTGCCTAGGTCCAACCCACCTCTTGCTCCCCAGTGCCTAACACCCTTTGATCCTGCTCCACCCCTGCATTGCCCAGCATGAGAATGCCTCCTTTAGGGAGCATGGCCATTACAGCCATGCGGTAGGAGAAGCAGCCACTGGCAGTGCACCTCCTTCCTCCCCAAGTGCGTCTCGTGTTCCCATGGGTAGAGGCAGGATGGGGAGAGCGCAGAGCCCCGGACAAGTTGCCATCTTACCTGGATGGGAGGGAGAAGGAGGGAGAGAGGCTCCTCCTGCTCCGCCTCCTCCTGCCACTGCCTCAGCCCCAGCGACACCACTAGGCAAAATCAGCCACCGAGGCTGCTAGAGCTAAGCCACTGCGAATGGCCAGTCCATGGACCAGCAGTTGAGAACTGCTGACTTTCCTAATGGTACTTAATATTCTGTTAGCTTGTTTGACTGCCAGTACACATTGAGCAGATGTTTTCAAAGAACTATTCACGATAACTCCAAGCTCTTTCTTGACGGATAACAACTAATTTGTATATATAGTTGGGATTATGTTTTCCAATGTGCATTACATTGAATTTTCCAACATTTTTATCTGAATATGATTTTTTATCTACCACCTTCTTGCCCAGTGACATAGTTTTGTGAGATCCCTTTGTAACTTATCATTGTTGGCTATGAACTTTATTTTATATTGACTGCAAAATTGCACTTCCTTTTCCAGATCACTTATTAATATTTTGAACAGCACTGGCCTAAGTATAGATCCTTGGAGAAAACTGCTTTTACCTCTCTCCATTCTGAAAACTGACCATTCATTCCTACCCTTTGTTGCCTATCTTTTATCCAGTTGCTGATCCCTGAGAGGATCTTCCCTCTTATCCAATGGCAGCTTATTTTGTTTAAAGGCTGTTAGTGTGAGACCTTGTCAAAGGCTTTCTGAAGGTCTTGTTCCTAATGTATTTACAGAAGATTTTCTTATTGTCATTAATATCTCTTGCTAGATGTAACTCATTTTGTTCCTTAGCCATTCTGATTTTGTCCCTGCACACTTATGCTGTTCTTTTGTACTCCTCCTTAGCAATTTGTCTATGTTTCCTCTTTCTGAAGGATTCCTCTTTGATTCTCGGGTAATTAAAAAGCTCCCAATGGAGTCAAATTGGTTTCTTTACTATTCTTCCTGTTTTTCCTTTCCAACAGTATATTTTCCTATTGTGTCTTTAATACTGACTGTCTGAGAAACTGCCAGCTCTCCTGAACTCCTTTTTCTGTTAGATTACCCCCCCCCTCCCCCCCGGGATCTTACCTGCCACTTCTCAAGTCTGTTAAAAATCTGCTTTTCTGAACTGAATTGTCTTTATTCTGCTGTTCTCTTTGAGCAGTTCTCTACCCAGAGGGCTCCCACAAAAGTTACACAAGGAACACAAGGGCATCCATGGACATGTCAGCTTCTGTTTGAGACATAGGTGGATGGGAGCTGTTTATTCTGTTGTAATTCCGGATTGAATAATCACAGATTTGCATTTATTTATGAGCCTTTCAAAACTCCTGTCTGCTTTTCTGACTGGTGGAGTTGTTTACCAGATGGTGGAGAAGGGGTTCTTAAGGATTCAAGATTTACCTTCCTCAAAAGCTCACGAAAACTCATGGTACTATCTACATGTTTTGTTAGTCTTTAAGGTGCTACCAGACTATTTGTTGTTTTTTAAGTTTTTCCTGTTACAGACTAACTCGGATACGCCTCTGAAGCTTCCTCAAGTTGTTATAGACAGACAGTACAAATAATACAGAGATTTCACACGGGCTACAATGCTTTTTCATTATATTGTATTGACAAAATCTCACATTTATAACCTAACCTGTGGGTTAAATATGTTTTACATGCATTGGTTCCTGCTGCTAGTGTTTGCTTGGCTCAGTTCAGTTTAATGCCTGAAAATGTTAAATGAAAGAGCTCTCTTAATTGATGGAGGTTCATCCATTCACTTTTGCAAAGACATTCTCCATGCATGCCAACATAAATCAGGATTAACTCAACCGAAGTAAATGGTGTGAGTGGCGAATCAGGCCCATTAGTAAAGATGTATAATGTGTATAGAGAGTGAGGAAAAATAGAGAGGCTTGTATAGATATTCTGGCTCCTAGGACTTTAATTTTATTCCTAGCCAGTAATATTTATTAAATGAAGGATTGCAATAACAAGTGGCATGTTTCTGGACTGTCATCCCTTTGTGAGCTTGGTACTGAGTAAGCAAGTTGTGGGAAAGAGCATGATCACAGATTGCTGCATGATCAAAGACAAGAGCAGCAACATGGCCTGTTTAAGAAACTCTTCTTGCTTTTTTTCCCCCTGCACCCACGCAGCAGGTTGAATGACACATGCATTCAAAACAACTACAGCCTCTCAATGTAGGGATCTGCCTCACAGATTAGAACCACTGATCAACAGAGAAAGAATTTCAGTGGACTGTAGATTGGTGATTTTCCTCCCTTAAGATGCTGAAGCACCTAAATATATACAAGAAGCAAAAAAGAATCAGTAAGCTCCAGAAAATGAGTGAGCAGACTGGACTGGTGGACACATGCTGGGCCTTTACAGAGGGCTATATTGCAGTTGTGGTTTTTAAAGAATACATTGTGAGTTTTTACTCTGATTTTGGTCTAACAATTAAAAATCCAAACAGAGCAAGTGGATGGAGAATTACACTTCCATGTGCTCTGCAGCTTTGAAGCAGCAATTGCAGTGTCTCCACTCTTACGATCAAATATACATTTTTAAAACAGGCTATAAAAGTAGTGCTTTAAATGGAACATCATCTGTGTCGTTAGCATATGCAAAGAATTTCTATTGCAAATGTGTGCATATTTCCATGCCGAATTAAATCTCTTTAGTGGGAATTCCTTTCATTTGAGGAAGCAGAGACACTTGAGAATGAAAGTACATCTGTACAGGCTGCCTTTCTTCCTCCCTTTCATCTCATGTTTTTCAGCTTCCCATTTGTAGCTGAAGCCAGCATTTTGGTCTGTTGCTGAGATGATGATTTTCTGATAAAAGGGAAGTCTTTCTATAGCAATTGCATAGTGGGGGAAAAACCTGACTAAAATACATTGATATGGGATACATTTAAAGCTCAGCCATAATGTTTACAATTGGCAGAAATAATGGACCTTGCCAATTGTTCTTATCATAGCTCTGTTAAATCAAGCTCCAAAAATCTCACCCTGTCCTATATCTGCTTCCTCTATTTTCTTTTGCCCTGAATAATATGATGAAAATCTATAAAAAGCCAATGCAGGATTTTTTTAATCCACAGGAGAATTGTTTTTGTGCGGTGGTTTTACTTTGTGGTGGAATTTCTTACAGAGGAAAAAAATGATATCAACATGTGACTATAACTAGACAGAGATCAATGTTGTCCTCATATAATAAATGTATGGGAATATAGCTATATAATAAAAAAGTTTTGCATTACAGAATACATGTATGTCTAACCTGTAGGTCCCTAGATAATTGTAGCACAATACCCCAAAGTCAAAATCATAGATGCTCCAACGAACAATAGCAGAAAGCTTAAAAAGAATATCTGACTTGTAATTGCATTCTATCAAATAGGTTAAATAAAGATAGTAGTTGGACTGTTTTACATCCAAACATATTAGATGATTCAACATACAAGGAGCTAAGTAATCCTATAAATATTTATGAGTGAACTATAGAGCCTGGCATAAGCTTTACTCTATCTTCCAGCACGTGGAGATTTTACAATGTGCACCATGTTAGTACAATATAAAACCTAATATTTTGGTTACTACTTAAAAATTGAACTGCATGGCTCTGTCTGTACCCGATATGCATATTCTCTAGATATTTTGTCACCGACAATTTTCTTTAGGGCAATTCATGAGAAAGCAGCCTGATTCCTAATTCCCAAAGCAGCTATGGGCAGCGTATGTCTTGGGAGAGGTGAGATATAAAATAAGCTGCTCTGCACTTTGACCTGAGGCAGGATGATTTGGAATTCAGAGATTAATAGATTTTAAGTGAATGGCTCGGAATACACAACAAAGCTCCATGAAAGAGAAAGGAGCTGATGAAAAAAAATCAGGCCAGAAAATTAAATGAGAGATCATCAATGTGACTTGTACAGATGCAGTGGTTTTAAGGACACTGCTGCCACCTATTCAGTGAGTATTAAATGCTGTAGTAATTGGTTATTTTTACTTTAATTTGTAACTCCTCTGCCCCATGAATAAATTCTGACATAAATCTAAACATTGCATATTTTTAATGTTTATCTTACTGGCATTGCTTTGACTATTCATTGCCATTCTCACCCTATCTACCTCAACTCTGATTCATCATACTAGAAGAACAGACATGAAATGCATGAAAAAATCAGCATTCTGCTTTCTTTGTAAAGCAGCTGTCTTCCAAAAGCTGTACTTCCTTCCCACTGCTTACTGTTGTTGTTTTTCCTCTTTCGTAGCCTTTGCCCTTCCCCTCACAAAGCAGGGTTTTCTTTAATGTCCGATCTGTCTAACCTAGAGCCCCACCCTATACATACTAACTCTCTATAGATTCTGTTTATACTGACCATGTGTTATCCCCTCACAATTCGCTTATGTAATTTGACTGTGCATGCACCATTCGCACGTACGATTGGCCATGTTTCCCTCCAAGCTGTAGGGACTAAGGAGAGCTGTCCCTACAATTGCTCCTCTTAGCATCTCTTGGCTCTCTCTTCTACACTTTCAGTGCTCGCCTGATGGAGGCAGGAGCTGGGTAGATGGGAGAAAAATAGGAGCTGAGGAGGGGACTGGGCAGCAAGCCGTGAGAGGAACAGTGGGTGGTATGGGCAAGCAGTGGAGGAGATGGCAACAGAGGGGAGGGACAAGGACGAGGAGCTCTGGGTGAGAACAGAGGGGACATTAAGAGGCCTTAGGCCAGAGGCAGCAGTATTTATAAGCTATAGAGTATTTATAACCAGTATTTCCCTACTGAGTATGGAATAAATCCCTGAATGAGATAGGAGGCTTGTGGGGGGGAAATTGTTTGTGGTTATGTAATTAAGGACCATCATAATGCATATGCACAAGGAAGCCAAATTAAAGTTTCACAGGCAATCTTCATTCTGGTATTTCCTAACTTCTGAGTGCTTGACTTCACAACCTTAATGAACTTTTTTAATTTAGTCTTCGGGATGATTTAATTAGTGTTAATACCATGTACACTGAAGCTGCTGAATAAATAATACTTTCTTTCTTTCTTTCTTTCTTTCTTTCTTTCTTTCTTTCTTTCTTTCT
>CM057846.1:55234883-55245081 GCA_030068395.1 Apalone spinifera | reverse complement strand
CCCCCCTCCCCCCCCAAGCAGAGACTCCAGAGTAACTCAAACTAAGGTCTTCAGGTAGCTGGAGTAGTGTACCTTAGTTTGACATTGCCTCCTACTGTAGACCTGGCCTTATTTTCATTATTTTTGTGCCAGGGCCCTGGCTCTGGGATCCATCAATACATTTTTTTGCAGGTGTGGGGTGGTATTAAGCACTTTGTTGCACTTCGTCAAGCAGTAGCAAGTTCAGGCTTTGATTTTATTGATCTCTAATTTTATTGTCATCACTAATCCCCTGAGACATTGTCACAAATAAATTAGTAACTGGGGTAGAAGTATACATGTGCAATCCTGGTTTGGTCAGATCTATGTAATAACCTACTTCTGGGCTCTGACCTGGCATGCTGGCAACATTCCAGCAAGTCTCACATTTTTTATGCTAATTAAGCAGAATATCCATCACTTCTTCACACTGGCAGTCAATCCACCTAGAACCCAGAGACCGTAGTTGTCCAGTGACAAGAGAATGTTGATGAGGTGTGGGTATCTGAGGAGGTAGACTCATCTGTTAATGATGCAAGTAATGATGATTTTCCTTCTTTAGAAAAAAGATGGCACTAGTGCAGGCCCACGGTGTTTTCAGGCAGAATCTTCTGGAAGGCAGGAAGGGGCCAAAAGAAGAGAATGAAACACATAACGGGAGATAATGGATTTCATTTTTCTCATCCAAGTAAGAAAGGTCATCCCCCTTTTTGAAGGCTATGGATAAAGGAGCAGTCTTGGAGGCCTTTAGTGAAGGACTACAGAGCCAATTTATATAGAAAGGAGGTTTCAGGCTCTCTCCATAACTGCTGGCTTATCTTCACAATAGTTAGCATCTCAGAATGTCTTAAATGAATGTTTACATACATTGAAATGCAGACATTTTTTCAGATATATTGGATCTGATGTTAAAGGGACCTGCACTAGCCACAAAGAGATTCATTTTAAGGCTTTACTGTTAGAAAATGCCATTTTGCATACTTTACATATTTGCATGTGGCAGGATTGTTTTGCAGCTAATGAAGTATGCAGAAGAAGCCTATCCTCTTAAAGAGATAACCATGTGACTAATAATAATGCAAAGCATTAGCAGACATGTTACTTTATTACGCTATTTATTTCATAGTAAATATTTGTGCACCGTTTATTTTACTAAAAGTCAAATCTAGCTTGAAATCATGTTTATTAGTAGAAACAGGAATGTTTCTATTGCATGTTAATTGCAGTTTGCATGGCACCACCTTCAAAATGCAAAATCCTAATATTTCATGCAGGGACAGATTATTGTCACCTTGACTCAGCCAGAATGGCACCTTATTCCACTATTTAGCACATTAAAACCAATGGAGGTACTCTGTAAGCAAGGTGTTGCTAAATGTCAGTAAATATGCTGAATCTGAACTAATGATGTTAGAAAGCGTGTAATTTAGTAATCGTGTAACTGACAAAATGTTACATACGTACCTGGCTTTCTCTTTGATACTTATGTGCCCTCTGCCTCTTTCTGTCCCCTCTCCCCCCCCCCCTTCTTCCCTCATTTACTTTGGTTCTGGACATCAAACACTCTAGTCATCTGAAGAAGTGGGCTGTGCCCACGAAAGCTCATGAGACCGTCTACATGTTTTGCTAGTCTTTAAAGTGCTACCAGACTATTTGTTGTTTTTAAAGTTTTTCCTGTTACAGACGAACTCAGCTACCCCTCTGAATCTTTAGACAAAATGTTGTTGGCTACATGATTAACCGATAAGTAGCTCAGTATTTAAATGACTTTGAGAGCCGGTGGGCAGGCACACAGGCTGCTCAGTCCCAGCTCTGGCCAAATCCCAGCAGCTACCCCCACTGTGGCTTTCAAATGAAAAGCTGCAGCTCAGGAAGCTGACGGACCTGGTGCAAGCTGGAACTCAGCCACTGTGCCTGCCTGCTGGCTTCCAAAATATTTTAAGTGCCGAACCACGGGGGCTCTGCTTATCGGTTAATCATTTAACCGGCTACACTAGTACATCCCTAATCTGGACAAGAGTCACATTATCATGTGAGTCTCTACTTTTTGCAAGATGTTCAAAAGATATTGCCCTAATTTGTAGTATGGGCTAGACTGTGCAACCCTTATTCCTACTGGTGAACAATGATTTCTATCATTTCCTAATAGTTTCTTCCATTGCATGCTGGAGTATGTTTGTCAGAGAACAGGCCAGGCTACCCCATACCTATATAGCTCTTACCATTATCCACAGATCAGTCTATCCTCTTGTTCTATAATTAATTTAGGTAGAAATAGGTAGAAAAATAAAAAATAACCACTGGATTGATAAACATGGGTAAAGTATGAGGCAACGTGCATCACATGATCTCCTTCACATATTAGCTATCAGAACATCACTTGAAAGGCTAATGTGCCCAGTAGCTCCAGTCAATGGGGGCGGGGGAGAGGAAAGGGGCACCTCATACCCTGCCCCTCCTTGCCCTCTGGTGCTCCTGTCAGGTAACAGGGTTGGGGCCTGAGTGCTTGCCCTGCCCACCTGCCTGCCTGGCTGTCCTGATGGGGAACAAGAAAAGCCCCTGCATCCCTGAGAGAAGAAGTAGGAAGGCAGGGGAAGCCCTCGCACCCCTACACAGCTCCCTAAGGAGTGCCAGACAGGGTGAGCAGTATGGCGCAAGTCCCAAGCACTGATCCTGTTTCCCTAGAGGAGTGCTCGGAGGAGGGGGGGAGGCAGAGAGCCAGCAGACAGAACGGTAGGGAGGGGCCCGCACTAGCTCTAGCTCAGGGCCACACAAAACCCTAATCTGCCTCTGCACATGAGTGCTTGAGATGTATCAGTAAAGGAGTTCAGAGCATTAAGGCTTCTCACAACCTTGTGGTCTGCAACAACTTCTTGCAGACCACAAGACGTTGTGGTCTTGCAGATTTCTATTAGAGAGGTAAGGTGGGTGAGGCAAAATATTTTATTGGATCCACTTCCATTGTAGTTAGCAGTCACGCTCTAAGTTAGTTTCCAAGACCTGAAGAAAAGCTCTGTGGGAGCTCAAAAATGTTCTCTCTCTCTCTCCCTCAAAAGTTGGTCTCATAAAAGCTATTACCTCATCCACCTTACCTTTCTAAAGCAACTTCTTGTCAATAATTAATGACAAGTTAAGAAATTAAACCTGGGCTAACCAACAGGGATTGTCTTTCACCAGCAGCGGGGTCCTGGTCCGTCTTGTAGGTGCAACAAATAATGCAAATAAATACTAATAAAGAATATTAGTATTTGCATTATTATAGTTTATATTTATACTATATTTACAGTATATTTATACCAACATAAATATAGTTTGAAGGTGTACAAGGAGTACTGGTCAACCTGGTGTACTGATTCTATGCCGATTTTCTCTCTAGACTTTTGGATTTGAATAGGGCTTGCCACATCTCAGATGAATGCTCTCATGACTGGACTAAGCAGAACACTGGAAGCTAGGAGTGGGCAACAGCGCATGGATCACCCAGTGGTTACCTGCTCTGTTTTTTTCCCTCTGGGGGAACTGGCATTGGCCACTGTTGGAAGACAGGATACTGGGCTAGATGGACCTTTGGTCTGACCCAGTATGGCCATTCTTATGTTCTTATAACTATCAGATACACGGATATAGATCTTACTCTATCCTATTGAAGGTGTTCCATTTTAATTCACTATTAAATGAGCTAGGAAAAAGGTGAGAATGACTCTATAGCCTATTGCAGGGGTGGCCAACCCATTTAACAAAGAGAGCCAAAACAGCAGCAGAAAAAAATGCGAAGAGCCGCAGAATTGTCGAGCAAAAAAAAAAAAAAAAAAGGAAAGCCCCTCAGAATTGTCCATTAGGGTGGGCGCAGGCGCAGGAGCGGCTTTACAAGCCACACTTTTGGGGGAGAAGAGCAGCATGCCCCCCTGGTCTATTGGTTTAAGGCACTCAGCTGAGAGGAGGGGAGATTCCTAGTCAGATCTCTTTTCCTCATCAAGGAAAGGGGGGATTTGAACCAGTGGTCCCATGTGCACGATTTATTGGCTTAAAGCTTAGAAGGGAGTGCCTCCTTGTTGTTTTGTGTTGCTCTAGATGACCTCTGAACATACTTACTAGATCAAAGCTCCAGCACATGAGCTAGGTGGAGGAGCGCTTATCTTTTCCTAGTTTGTGTATCACCCTGGGCCTTGGGCAAGAAATAGACTCCCAAATGAGGCAGTAGTGCAGATGCCCAAAGGCATTACCATAGGTGGCAGTTGAGTGGAGTTTTTGTAGATCACAGTGATGCCTAAAACTAGGACTTAGGCAGCTAAATCTCAGTGTTACACACACAGGGGTTAGATTTTTAAAAGTATTTAGACACCAAGCGGGATTTTCAAAAGCACCAAGGCACTTAACTCCCATTAATTCCAATGGCTTGTAGGCACCTGGATGCTTTAGAAAATCCCACTAAGTGCCTAAACACCTTTAAACATCTGGCCATAAGTATCTTCGTGGATCTAAGCCTTTGATATGATCTGCTGTAACAGGAGATTACAACCGTGCAAGGTGCTAGGCAATTAAAATGAGTTCCATTCAGAAAATACTGAAGAGCTGCTCTGCTTTAGCAATCACGCTAACTCACCATTATAACACTGCACTAATGAATGCCTTGAAGGCTTAAGCATAGACTTTGTTGTGCCATTTAATAGGCATCATAAACAATGTCTAATTGAACACCTATGTTTCTCAAATGAATCCACAGGGACTAGTGTCCAAGGGAAACCTTTCCATTGAAAAGAGAATAGGAAATGATCCCAGTTTGAAATAGCCTAATTATAGTGGTGTAATCTTATAACTCTGTTCACATGTGTAGCAGAGGCACTTGTCTCACATGTTGTTCTGCGCCTTGTTATCCAGTTTTAAAGTGTTTGCTCAGGCAGAAGGAATCGAATGGATATTGCACTTTACTGACCTGTGTCATTTTAGTTTCATTTTGGTCAAAAAACACATTAGGATTGTACAGTCTGCATGTGAATATTATAGGGACATGCAAGTTACTGTTTATCATGAGTAATGGGAAAAGAATATATATAAAGGAGGCTGGAATATGAAGGAATTACTTACGTTGGACTTCCATTTTCACAAAAGTAACATTCCATTAGCAAAACAGGCTCCTGCAGGAATGTAGCTGGTTGTACTGTACATTTGCTGCCCTTTTCTGTCCCATTGCTTAATCTGAGTGTGCATCCTGGGCCAATTTCTGTTGCCATTAAAGTCAATGGCAAACTTACATTGACTTCAGTGGGACCAAAGCTGGAACCCCTGTCCAATCACTGAAATCATTTTTCCCTAATATACGCATGGTTTCAGGAACTAAACTATTTTTCCATTATAACAGGGGGAGAGATAGATACATTGGAGGGCAGGGATAGGGTCCAGAATAACCTGGACAGATTAGGATTGGGCCAAAAGAAATCTGATGAGGTTCAACAAGGACAAGTACAGAGTCCTGCGCTTGGGATGGAAGAATCCAAAGCATTGTTACAGGCTGGGGACCGACTGGCTAGGTAGTAGTTCAGCAGAAAAGGACCTAGGGATTACAGTGGATGAGAAGCTGGATATAAATCAACAGTGTACCCTTGTAGCTAAGAAGGTTAATGGCGTATTAGGCTGCATTAGGAGGAGCATTGCCAGCAGATCTAGAGAAGTGATTATTCCCCTTTATTTGGCATTAGTGAGGCCACATCTCGAATACTGAGTCTAGTTCTGGGCCACCCGGTACAGGAAGGATGAGGACGCATTGGAGAGGGTCCAGCAGAAGGCAAGCAAAATAATTAGGGGGCTGGAGCATTTGACCTATGAGGATAGGCTGAAGGATTTGGGCTTATTTAGTCTTCAGACGAGAAGAGTGAGGGGGGATTTGATAGCAGCCTTCAACTTCCTGAAGGGAGGTTCCAAAGAGGATGGAAAGAGGCTGTTCACAGTAGTGACGGATGGCAGAACAAGGAACAGTGGTTTCAAGTTACTGTGGGGGAGGTCTAGGTTGGATATTAGGAAAAACTATTTCACTAGGAGGATGGGGTTACTTAGGGAGGTGGTGGAATCTCCATCCCTAGAGGTTTTTAAGTCTCGGCTTGACAAAGCCCTGGCTGCTTTGATTTAGTTGGGGTTGGTCCTGCTTTGGGCAGGGGGCTGGACTCGATGACCACATTGCATTCCCTTTTGCACTGACTCTTTGGAATGGAACAGATATACAGGGATGGGCTTTTAGAAATGTGTTTATGGAAAAATAAAGGTATTATTTTCCAGCAATTGCAAGGCTGTAACAAAGTATTAGAGAGAGGGATCATCAGCTTCCTAAAATCATCTCTGTGTATCGCTCCTAAGAAACCTCATTTGCAAAACCTCACCTACAGGTTGTACATAGGGTTGCCAGGTGTCCGGTATTGTACTAGACAGTCCGGTATTTGCGCTCTCTCTCCAGTAAAAAAAAATCAGAAAATACCGGACATGCCCCCCCCTTTTTTTTTCCTTCAACAAAATTTTTCCCAGTGTTTTTTTGGGGGGGGGGAGGGAAGGGGTCAGTATTTTTCTTTCAGCCATCTGGCAACCCTAGTTGTACATCCCTTAACTGGGACTCCCTGGTCTGGCAACATCTGCGGTCTGGCATGGACAACGGATGTTCTTGGACCACAGAGCCCAGGAACAGGGATGTCTGGCAGTGGAGCAGGAGCATTGTAGGGGGCACTGGCAACTCAGCTGTTATCACCAGTGTTGGGAGAGGAGGGTGTGTGGATGGGCAGCATGGCAGGGAGTTCTGGCCCCAGAGGAGCTCCCTGACACCAGCAGTTGGGAAGCTCCAGCCTGGCAGCGGCCCAGGAGCTCTGACCTCAGTGGCAGCCAGGAAGCTCTGGGCCCAGCTGTGGAGCTCTGGCCCTGGCTGCAGAGCTTGATCCCAGCTGAGGATTTCCAGCCGTGGCACTCTGGCCCTGGCCATGGAGCCAGACAGCTGCAGAGCTCTGGCCTGGCTGCAGAGCTCCAGCTGTGGCGCTCCAGCCCCGACTGCAGTGGGGCCAATGGCATCTAGGGAGCCCCAGGGGGCTGAGACAGCAGCAGGGGCAGGCTGGTGGCAGCCCTAGCCCAGTGGCAGCACAGGCCAAATCTCCTCGTTTCGGACCAGTCAGGTACCAAGGGTGCCAGACCAGCGAGGTCCAGCCTGTAGCTCTATTAACTTAAACTTTCAAAGCAATTGGCCCTTGTTTCAACAACTACAGGTGCTACTCAGTTTATAAGCCTCTAATATTTGCTACACTATCAACTCTGGTTCAGCTGGGAAACTAAATTGTTGCTTCTATTTTGACCAGGGTAACTAGCAACTTTTAAATTACATTACTATAGCCAAAACACCCAGATCCAAACTCTCTAGTCCTCCACCACCGATTTCTCATGAGAGTACTAGCGGACACCACATTCAGAGCAGGGGCTCAGCCTCAGGCAAACTCAATTGTATATTTGGTCCTGTGCACATATCCCCAAGAGTGAATTCACGTGTTGCTTGTATGGCTGACATCACCTAAAGTACTTCCCCTTCTCCATCTCCCACCCATTCCCTTAAACTGGCAATTCAATTACATTGCCCATCTCAGTCCCTCCTCCTGCTACTCTCTCCCATCTAAATGGGGAATTCAGTTGTATCACTCTATTCAGTCCCTTGATAGACCCTTTGCTCCATTTTTACTGAGACCTTCCAGTTACTCTGACAGTCTGAGTGTTTTTTATCCACAATTCTTATGCCCAAATAAATCTGTTACTTTTTAAGGTGCAACAGGACTCCTCGTTGTTTTTTTGCAGATACAGACCAACATGGCTCTGAGAAACATCATAGAAATTTTAAAACCTAATGGCAAAAATTGAGTGTTTGGTACTAATAATTTTCATCTGTGATTTAAAGTAGTTCTATTATCAGGAAAAATACCTACTTTTTTAAAGATCAATATTAGATATAATCCTTCCTTCTCCATACTGTAAATGTGATCCCTCACTACTAACCATATCCATACAAGAACATCCCTGTGCCATGCTACTGACTGAAGCTACACAATTCTGTGTTGAATTGTCTACGTCTAGACTGCAAGCCTCTCTCGAAAGATACTTTCGAAAAAGCACATCTAAACTACAACCAGTACTTTCGAAAAAGCAAGCCACTTTTTCGAAAGAGAACACCCAGACAGTTTGGATGCTCTCTTTCGAAAAAGCACAGTTTGCATTACATAGCGCCTTTTTTCAAAAGAGCACTTTCGAAAAAAGGCCTTTTTCCTCATAAAATGAGGTTTTCCCCAGTCGAAAAAACTGATGCTTTCTTTCGATTTACTTTCGAAAGAACGCGGCAGCAATTTAGACGCAGGGGAAGTTTTTTCGAAAAAAGGCTACTTGTGCAAATGTAAAAGGGGTTATAAGAAATTGCAACGTGGTTGTTAATTTTTTAAAATGTGCAGCTCTCTCAGGGGAGTAAGCTCAGTGTTTGACTGTGGGTAGCACCTGCCCTTTACAGCAGAATGTCAGAGAGGGAATACATGTGTTGAGGGACATCACTCACAGAGGGCAGAGTAAAAGTTGTGTGGACATTTACCTTAACTCTTGAGTTTCTAATTTTCAGAAGTTTGGGTATTTCTGGACTTGATGTTCTGGAAGAGCATGAGATATTACCAGTCAATCTTAACTTTGCGATAACACTTTACTTTTGCCATTTAATGTCGTAGGTGGTTTTTTTAACAGAAAGAGAAATGTTTGTTGGTCATTAAGACATTTGTAGGTTTGCAACTGATATGCTATTGTGATTAGCAAATTCAAAAAGCCTAGCTTTTATTGAGTGCCTTTCATTAGTAGATCTCAAAGACCTTTACATTATCATCCCCATTTTACAAGCAGAGAGGAGAAGGTTGTCCAATAATCCCTCTAATCTTTTCCATTCACGCGCAGAATTTTTTCATCCACGTGTGGAATATATTTTATGTGCACTGATGCATGTGCAAATGTGTACTACGAGGAGAAACACAACTTTGCTGTGGACACTCTGCTAATCAGCTGGCTCTTTCTTGAGCAGCCACACAAGTGCACAGATTAAATGGAACACTGATTGTGTCCGTGCTGCAGTAAAACACCAAAGTGTGTCCTATGTGAGCTGATTCAGGCTGGCATGAGGATGAAATTGCAATGTAGATGCTAGGGCTGAGGCTGGAGCCCAGGATCTGGGACCAGTGTGCTATTAGCTATGTGTTTGGGCAGACACCCAGGAGAGATTCAAATGCTGCCCAGCTGATTAGCAGACCACCCACAACAGCAGCATGTGTTCCTACTGGTGGTGCACATCTGCATATGCTGCAGTGCACATAACAAAATTTATTTTTCACATGGATTGTAGGACCATTGTCTCATCTATACTGCAGTTTTATAGCCCAGCAGTTTTATAGCCTAAAGGCCTAAGGCAGTTGAAACAGCCTAGCCATCTATATTTTATTGCACTGTGGATAAATCCATAAAGATTTGCCCCAGGTCAGCCAGCAAGCCAGAGGCAAAGCTAGTAATAGGCATAACCCAGTACCCTTTCCACTAAGCCATGAGCTTTCTTTGTCATACCTAAGTGCTCTTTCCTCTCCTGTACATTGTGGGCATAGTGGAAAGGGGATCATGCTTTAAAATGTTGTCAATGTGTAGTTTCTAATAGAGTTTATGAGAGAAATCTCATGGTCTACGAGCCAAAAATCTTGATAGCTTTAGTACCTGGTGGATACAGCAACTTTAAGCATGTGTGAGAGACCGGTGTACATCTTCTTCCACTCCCAGCCCAATAATATATATCCACCTCCCCTCACTGGCTCTTCCAACTCGTTCTAGTAATCCAAACTAATATAGGTTTTCAAAAATAGAATATAAACTCAGTCTTCATTCTAGTTTCAGTTGGGCAATGCTTCCTCCTTGAGGGACTGTATTTCTTTCTGTCTCCTTCTGCCTGGAGTTTGTCCTTCTCCACTGATGCTTCCAGCTGGGCCTTTACAATCTCTCCCAAGCCCCCCTGCTGGGATAGATTTCCACATTCTTTCCTGAAACAAAATACAGGACTATGTAGCACTTTAAAGACTAACTAGATGGTTTATTAGATGCTTCTAGCTCCCATCCAGCACACACCATACGATCCATCATCTATAGCCAAGCCCTTCGA
>CM057846.1:55208411-55226932 GCA_030068395.1 Apalone spinifera | reverse complement strand
GGGAAACCATCTTTGTAATGGGTAAGGTAGTTAGCGTCTTTGTTGAGACCGACGGGTAAAGTGTCGAATTTTAGCATGAATGACAGTTCAGAAGATTCCCTTTCAAGTGCAGATTTAAAAGGCTTTTGAATCAGGATGCAGGTAATTAAGTCATTGAGACAGTGTCCTTTCTGGTTGAAATGGCAAGAAACTGTTTTTTCTTTGTGATCCTGTCTAATATCTGTTTTGTGGGCATTGATCCTTTGGCGAAGTGTCTGAGACGTTTGTCCAATGTACAAAGCAGACGGACACTTTTGGCACATGATAGCATAAATTATATTTCTGGATGCGCAGGAATATGTATTCTTGATCTTATAGCGCACTTGGTTAGGTCCAATAATGGTATCAGCAGAGTGGATATGTAGACAAAGTTGGCAACGGGGTTTGTTGCAAGGGAAGGTTCCAGGGTTGGTATTAGTGTGGTATGTCCTGTAGTTGTTGGTAAGAATCATTTTGAGGTTAGGTGGTAGTCTATAGGAGACTATGGATATTAATGAGACAAAGTGTGTGGACCAACTTCGATTGAGGAGAGAGACAAACCTTTTGAGCTTATACAGCTCTGAGAAACAATTCTGTGCAGCTCAAAAGCTTGTTGTTTCTTTCATCAACAGAAATTGGTCCAATAAAAGATATTAGCTTACCTACCATTTTTCTCTAATAATGGCTAGGAATGGCAAACTGTTTGCTGCAGTTTGAAAAAAGGACATATTATTCTGTTCCTGTTTTGATAAAGATAGTCCCCTCACTACATTGTTTTGCCAGGAAACTGTTTGAGAATAAATGATCTTCCCTTGAAAAACACGTGCTTTTCAGGGTAAATCCTGGTGTCCATATCATCTCTCATGAAAAATACAGTACACAGGTTTATGAATCATTATGCATCCACTTACTATATAACTACTTATATGGATGAGCCCATGCCATATTTGTTCATTAAGAATATTCTGTCCAGGTTTCTCCATCAGAGAGCTTTTCTGAACATTAAATCCATGTTTTCCAAAGGCATAAAACATGAAAACAACAGTTAATTGCAAGTGGAAAGCCTGTGAAAAGTAGTTGGTCTATCTGAAAAGTAGTTGGTCTATTTGCTGAGGTTGTCAGGCTGCCAAAGATAAAACTATCCATGTTTTCTGGAATTGTCCCAGATCGCTTGCTTTCAGAGGTGTTGTAACTAATTCTGTCAGTGGGATGGTTAATGAAAATACAGCAATTTTACTTAGTCCTTTGGGAGTAGATAGTAGACGAATCTCTACTCTAAAGTGTCATTCTAAATTAATATTAGGACTTTTGGTGTGTGTGCCAGGAAATACATTACATACCCGTGGCAGGATATCCGGCCTCTGCCCTTGAGAGAACACATCAGACTGCTATATCTTGGAAGAGAAAACATAGGTAGATTCAGGTTCTGATACTGAACTCACAGCTATTTACACTCATATAACTCCATTAGCACAGTCCCCAATTTACACTGGGTTGAGCAAGATCAGAATCAGATTCTCTTTTTTGACACTTTTACAGACATGAAAAACTATGGAACCAAATTGTCTACATCTGGACATATTATATTTGCTGCAATCAGTTAACAAGCTCATTTGTACACTTGTGCAATTCTTTTTCTGTGTAACCAATTATTGTTTAATGTTCATTTTCTCATTATGCTCTTTCTGTTTTCTCAGAAAATGGGAAAAAATCAACATTTTAAAACCAAAAAGGATTATCTCAAGTCACAGATAATTGGTCCTGCCATGAGTTCAGAGGACTGAATTTGACCTCTCGAGGTTCCTTCCAATTCTATGATTCTGTAGACATGGAAGTTGCAAAAGACCTATTCTGCCATTCGGCTACCTCATTATTGCAATTATGCTATATATTTTTACTACATTGTTTAGTTTTAACTATTCTTTTCCCACATATGCTATATATTTTATCATGTCTAATTTGGGCTCAGGTTTACAGTACTAGACACATTTCCTGTTTTTGGACTATTTTTGATACATTTGTGATCTTCTAAAGAACAAATCTCCATGGCTGTGTCTACACTGGGCCACTTATTCCGGAAAATCAGCCGCTTTTCCGGAATAAGCTGCGAGCTGTCTACACTGGCCCCTTGAATTTCCGGAAAAGCATTGACGATCTACTGTAAGAAATCAGCTGCTTTTCCGGAAAAACTATGCTGCTCCTGCTCGGGCAAAAGTCCTTTTTCTGGAAAACTGTTCCGGAAAAGGGCCAGTGTAGACAGCATAGTAGTGTTTTCCGCAAAAAAGCCCCGATCGCGAAAATGACAATTGGGGCTTTTTTGCGGAAAAGCGCGTCTACATTGGCCACGGACGCTTTTCCGGAAAAAGGGCTTTTCTGGAAAAGCATCCTGCCAATGTAGACGCTCTTTTTCCGGAAATACTTATAACGGAAAACTGTTCCGTTTTAAGCATTTCCGGAAAATCATGCCAGTGTAGCCGTAGCCCATTAGTATAGACTTAAGGCAATTTTGAGCTTTCTCACGTTTGGTATTAATAAGAAAGTGAAAAAACTGTAAATTAATAAAGGAGCAAAGTGGGCTAGTTTGTATAGAGATGTGATATAAAGAAGCTGACATAAAAGCTCTTTTATCTAGTGCAATATAGCACTTGTGAAACAAATTGAGCCTGTTAGTCACCATATGTTACTTTTAGTGCTTCTTTTGTTGTCTTTATATTCTAAACCCAAACTCTTAGCAACCAAATTTCACCTTTCCTAATGCCTTACTTACTTCATTATGTTAAGTTCACAGTTCCATTTGACCATGGACACTGATTGGAAGAAAAAAACAATTTATCTGAATAAGAACAAATGTGAATGTTAGTGGCGGCAACCACAATAAAATTAAGCATCTGTTCCATTGCATTTTTTTATGTATACCAAACACAATTCTGACCCATTTTTTCCTGCAGATAAAACCAAATAATAATCCCATGCTGTATCCTGCAGAGATTTAAAATTCACTCTCGGGATGCATCCAGACTGCACCCATAGCACAAAATAGCTTACATCATAATTATGAAATAAAGCGCTATTCTGAAACATCCCTTAATCCTTGTGCAATGAGGTTTACAGAGACGTCAGAATAGCGAGCCTGTTATATTTTGACATAACCGGCTTGCTCTTAAAATGCCTAATAGCTATTTTGAGATACCAGAGGTATCCCAAAATAGTTCTGCAGTGTAGACGTAGCCTCAGTGTACCCAACTGACAGAACAAATGTAAAGCTACTGCACTAAATCAAATCATCGTGGTTGTGATGATGTGACTGTGTTAATAGTGAGTTGAGAAAAATGGAGAGCAGATGGTTCCTGAAGATCTTTGAAATATGTAGAAGTCTTTCCATTGATTTCATTGGGCTTTCAATCAGGTCCACAGAGGTATCACTTATGGAAGCCTTTTCATGTATTTATAGGATTATTCAAACCATGGACTGAGAAACAGAGAGGAATGTAATAATAAAGTAAATCTCTCTAGGTTTCTATATCCTATGGTAGCTGGGAACCAAACATTTTTCTCAGTTTGGAGGCTTGGGCCCCAAGCCAAAAACATCAGAGCCAAATAATAAAGAATATGACTTTAAAATTGGATCCTAAAAAGGGAAAGTCTACAATGTACATGAAAATGAGGAATCCAGAATGACTGCTCTGCTACAGCCTAAACATGCACTGCTGAAGTAAATGACAATTTTAACATTATCATTGAAAGGGGAGTTGGGTCCTTACTGTTTATAAGTCTGATCTTGCTAGATCCTCAATTCCCATTCATTTCATGGTTTGATCCCATGGAAAAAAATGTATACTGTCAGTGGTTTTGTTTCTCTCAGACATAAATTAGTAGCAAAATAGCCAAAATCTTAAATAGTCATTTTTCTCTGTTGTCCGTAAAAGATAAGAACAGTAAAAAGGAAATAGAGGAAGTTAGTTGACAAAGAAGGAAATTTATTTTTAGATAGTATTGTTGGACAGTATTTTACCTTATATATTTCACCATATATTATAAAAATCCTTTCCCTGGAATATTTAAAAACAAAAATTCCAAGATACTCAGGTCTAAGACCTTAAATACCTGGTTTGGATTAGCTAACAATTGCAACTGAAGAAAAGGACAGGTCACTCACAGCAGCCTTTGCACCCAAAATTTCAGATAAGTTTATTTACAAAGATAACAACAGCCAGGACTCTGCTCTGTTTCTTTCCTGAACCATCTGCAATGGTTATCACACACAAAGAATATTTTCTGTTTCTGCTAGTTCCCAAACTATTCTTCTCCGTCTCCTATGCATTTCTCTGTCCCATTCCCACAGGTAACCACATTTTATATAACTGCTCCTTCCCCAAATGGCACTGACACCTTTACTGTAGCCAGCTTCATAGGAGACATGAGAAATTTTAAATGTAACTTTACGGAAGATAAAAACTCTGCAGTACGCCATGCAGTGTTTCTGTGCATCAGGGCCTTCAGATTACATCAAGCACAGGGACATCGCTTAACATACCTAAATAAAGACATGACATGCAAAAACAAAACAAAAAAAGGGAAAATGCCTTACATTTTTCACCTGCACTGTCCTCCACATTTTGTCCAATTTGTTTCAAAATACCCTTGGTTAGATCTCGTAGATTATTTGGTTTTGTTTTGAGACATGTTGCTTAGTGGTTTCATGGTCAGATTTTTAACACTGTCTGTAAGGAACTTCCCTCTGATAGTTCATGCTGAAAACAAGATGTATATCCTTTGCAGTATTCTTTATTTTAAAAAAAAAAAAAAAAAAAAGCACACCGGATCTTTTTAGGGAAAAGGGCAGTATCCATGCTTTTTGAGAACACAAGGTAAAATGCACATGCATTCTCTCTCTCTCTCTCTCCCCAACACGCACGCACGCACGCACGCATTCTCTCTCTCTCTCTCCAACACACACACAAACACACACTCTCACTCACTCTCTCGCTCTCTCTCCTGTTGAGTTGGGCTCCGTCAGTCCAGACTGATGCTCCAGGATCTTGGCAGAGTGGAACCCAAAAAACCATACAAGACACTCCATCTTTTATAGGAATCCCTTCTCATGCAAATCTATGGATTTTGTTGCATCATTTTGTAATCAGTCACTTTGCACTTTATCTGAAGATTGTTTTTATTGTTGTTTAGTATCTGTCTGCTAATGACTTTTCTGGATGTTTCCCCACCCTGATTTTCATGGGATTTGTTCTCTTCAGACATTGGAGTTGCTTGCTTCTAACTTTAGAGTAGCCAATCTGCCCCTCATCCATCAGCAACTACTATGGTCACATTTGATAGTTTCTTTGCACCCCCAAGTCTCTGGTCCCTTCTGTGCTTATTGGCATGCTGTGCTGGCCATCAAACTAATCTCATCAAAATGTTTGGAAACAAACATTTGCATTCTTCACTCAGACAAATCAAAATTATGTAGTTGTTTCACACAAGCAAGGATTGCATAGTTGATTTTGTAAAAACAGATCTAATACAGAATATTCTAAGATTAAATTAGCTATTACTAGTTTTCCATAATACAAAAAAAATTCTTACAATTTTAAAGTAAAGAAGAAAACAATCCTAATGGTAAAAGGGTGAAATAGTGACAGACAGACCCATCTGGTCTGTTCCCGCCTTAACATTAATAACAAACATAAACAGTCTGCTTAATGCATCTTTACCAACAGCACTAGACTGTTCCTTTTTGCTAGTCAGAAAGGATGCCTGGCAAATTATGCTAAGGCACGTTACATTGCATAAGGCTACATTTTAGCTACATGGCTACAATCTGACACAATCCAAGTAGAACAGGGGTGGCCAACCCATTAAATGAAGAGAGCCGAAACAGCGGCGGAAAAAATGCGAAGAGCCGCACCAGAATATTTTTTTGAGCAATTTTTGTTGAGCAAAGAAAAAGGAAGAGCTCCTCACCAGCCCCCCCAGAGTTGTTGCAGGAAAAAAGAATTCACCCCCTTTAAAAGATAAGGCTTTTTGTCCACATCAGGCTCCCATCGGCTACCACCATCTTGGCGACGCCATTTTGAATCGCCGCAGCGGATGGCTCTCCTGTGAGCACAGGGGGCCAGAGACCATTTCTAGGGGCACAGGGCTGCCTTTGCGAGCCGCAGGGGAGGCTTCACAAGCCGCACTTTAAGGGGGGGAAGAGCTGCATGCGGGTTGGCCACCCCTGAGGCAATGGTAGGCTCAAGGTACCAAGAAAGCTCTTGGATTCAGCACAAGGATCCTTGCCTGAACACCACCGTTTCTTTCTTTGATATTCATGCTGTAGTTGAAGCCATAGGGTTGGCTATGCAGTCCTGCAGTTTTATTTTATTCTCATTCAAAATGTTCATAAACAATTCTGTTAGGCCTTTCCATGTAGAGTTGCCCACAAAGCAGAACTAGGCTATGTCTACACTACAGAGTTTTTTTGGAAAAATGGCCATTTTTCTGAAAAAATTTCACGTACGTCCACACTGCAATCACGTTCTTTTGGAAAAAAAATCAGAAGAACAGAGGGGTTTTTCTGACATCGGTAAACCTCTTTCTACGAGGAAGAAGCCTTTTTCTGAAAGAGCTCTTTTGGAAAAAGGCGTGTGTGGACGGGGAATAGGGAGTTCTTTCGAAAGAAGAGGAAAGAGGAAAAAGCACAGGTGCCCTGGTGGCCACTCTGTCCATAGTAATCACAGCTTAAATGTGAGATAGTGTCCAGTCAGTGCAGACACTATCTTTTAAAAAAAACAGATCGCTTTTTCCATGCGCTTTGGCAGTGTGGGTGCTCTCTTTTGGAAGAAGTTTTTTCAGAAGATCTCTTCCAGGAAAGCTTCTTCCGAAAGAAGCCTGCAGTCTAGACCTAGCCATAGGCAAGAAAATTCCTGTACTTGCATACAGCCATCCTTGTTGTCAACAGATCTTACTGAAAATGACATCTTTTCACTGCCACTAATATTGGGAATGCAGTCCATTATTATGGCCTAGTACTTTGCTTTGCCAAGTTGCATCAATATGTTATCAAACACCTTCATTGTCATGATGTCAGTCAATTCATTTTGAATTGTTTTGCTGCAGTAATGATCCATAGCTTCTTTACAAGCCACTCAAAATGGGTTCTCGTGCACTTTGTTGATGTATTTCCCAAGGAGTACTATCAAACTAAGAAAAATACTTTTATGTTCACTTAACTTATCTGATAAGCACCAGAAAGCTTATTTTGCAAGGAAGATGTTTGAGTATGTGCCTCAAGTGATGGGAGTCTGTACTAAAAATGCCCTGGTTTTCTACAGCTATGCTTTTATTCAGCTTCAGTTGAATGACCAGGTGACTTTTCATGTTGCTTCAGCACATCAGCCAATATATGCCAGTAATTGTACCTGGAAAGTGTAAGCAATGATTTCACATTCTTGTGAAATATTTTGCAACAAAAAACAGAACACCTTCTCAGTTGATTTCATATAAACTTGCCAATGCCGATTGGGTTTCTCACTGTTTCCATGTACTCTTTTGCAGTATGACTTTGAGACATGTCATTTCTGCTCATTTACTGGAAATGTCACAGTCTCAATTTTTCCCAGCCCATTCAAAATTGCACAATAATATCAGCAGAGTTTAGCATTTGCTGGTCATAAAGCGGGATATGATGTATCAATTTGAGGAATGCAATTTTTCTTACTGCTATTTCTGTCATAATTTGACGTTAATTCTTCTTTATCGTATTTCTCCTTTTCATTTAAACCAGATTTCTTTGTCATTACTCTCCTCTTCATGTGGACTACATTCTTCTTTATTATAATTCTTCTTTATGCCACCAGGAAAACTGGACAATTCTCCATCACTTTCCTCTTATTTCCATTCCTTACATTCAGGTAAATCTGCTAATTCCTTCATAATGGGACTTCTAGCGTTTATACTTTGCTTCTCAATTTCTTCTGCAATGGGATGATCACTACTGCCTGAAGCCTGGGCTATGTTGTTCTTAATAGTAGTAGATTGCAACTAAGCTTTTGCCTTTCTATACGGAACTCCCGAAGGCTTCTTTGTGGTATCTTTTATTTTCTACAGGGGGAAAATAGACAGTAATAGAGAGAGCAAAAGTCTGTTCCACAGTCTTAGTAAGTCATCAAACGTTACATGTTAAGCATGGCAAAAGAAGTAATCGTATTTCTTTTATACTGTATCAATAGATGTCTCTGGAGTCTCATTAAATACATCCTCTATTAGTCGCTATTTACACTCTTCAAGTCTTAAAGCACAAGTACATTTTCACAATTACACAATAAAATCAGGTTCACAGTATCACAGCTGGGCATTCACTTCACTTGATTCTTATCTCTCTCTGACTCACTGGCAATCTTATATATGAGGGCATGGCTGACAACATTCCAGGAAGTTTGAGGAAAATGTAGTTCTCAGAAAGTGTGGAGGATTCCAATCAATCTATTGAGTTACACTGGTATGAACCTACTGCAGGAAATTTAGAATTTTTGGAAAGAAAATAGAATTATTTTGGGAGAGTACTAAACTGTTAGTGGGGATCGAGAAACACATTGTACCCTTACATCTTTTTTATTGAGTTTTTTGTTTGGAAATGTGCCTTTTTGCCTAGAGAATAAAATAAAGACACATAAAAGTATAATGCACACAGTGCCAAGAACAAAAGATTTGAAGGTAAAATTTTCAGTAGACATTTTTAGACTACACGCTATCTGCTGTATTTTATAGGGCATCAGTCACTATAGTGTCTTGGTAGAAGTGTCCTTTTGTGAAGATTAGATATTATATATATTAAATATGGACAAGGAGCCTGTCTGGATGCTCTAGCCTTTCTATGGTAATTTAGCTCTACATCTTTGATTAGGCTTACAAATAGAGTATTCTCTTTTTTAGGAAGAACATAGCATACTCCTTAATAAATTGACACTGTGTGGACAGAGCTTTTACTCTATGCTTTCTGACCCCTAAGAAGAGGTTTTCACACTTAAAATGGCTTCCCTGGTCATTAAAATAATTACAATATAGTGCTGCTTTTCTCTTAACTTTTAGGTTGACCTTTTAAAATGTACTCTAATGACTTTATCTCCAATAAATTTCATTTAATAATTTAATATTTCTACCTGTTAAAATGCAGTAAAGTGTAGCTACTTTTGCTGCAGCATGTTAATGTTGTCACTAATTGAGATAATAATTGTCACAATACGGGATCCTTCATTTTGGTCTGAATTAGTGAAATGAGTTTTACCTTTGGGAGAATTAGACCATGACCCGACATGGGAAATGCAAACTGTACTAATGAAATAATTTACTTTTAATCAACCAGTAATGCAGAGGAGACCTGTAGAAAAAACAATTAATTTGACATAGTAGCTGTTATAATCAGAAGTGCTGACCAGCACCCGGTGACTAAAGGGCTAACTAATGCCTCCTAGCCAAGGTATCGGGTAGTCAGCCAATAACAATTCAGGTAGGAATTTCAAACTGGAAGAGAGGGGGTTTTCTCTCTCTCTTCTTTGTTTGAGATTCAGAGCAATTTCTCCCAGCTATTGAGGGAGCTGGGAGACGCTTCTCTCTCCAAGAACAGACGTCTTAAAAGGTGTAAGTAGAGAAAAGTTTAGATAGGGTTTATTGTTTTCTTTGTTTGGGGATTTGGAAATAATGTCTGAGCTTGCTAAGTGGGTTTTTTTCCTCTTTTGTAACTAAACCTTCAGCCCAAGGACTTCCCCTGAGTATCTATATCAATGGGTGGCTCTTTCCATCTAGCCAATTTACTATGCTTGCAACTGTAGTTTTGTTTTGATAATAAAAGCTTGCTTCTTTTTTTCTAATTAACTGGTATTGGTTGATTGTTGCGTCCTTAGGACTCAGTGCCTAAAGGGCAGAGTCCATTGTTGTCTGTGGATTCCCTCTGTTTTTCCCAACTCCAAGCAAAACGGAGGTTGGGGCAGGGAGGAGAGTTTTACCTTGGGGAGAGGATTTCCCAAGTGATCTCTTCCCTGATTTTCTTGGAATTACTTAGGTGGTGGCAGCAGGTCCCCCAAAATCTGAGTATTAGGATTTGGGGGGGGGGGGGAGTTTTTGTACCAGAGCCTGTAGAGGCAAGGTTTTGGAGTGCTCTTGCAAGCCCCCAACTTCTGCATTCGTCGTGCTAGAGTGGGGAACAGCCTTGACAGTAGCATTGCTTTTATTTCTGGTATTGTTAGTACTGACACAGAAATAATAGCCTAGTAATCTGGCCAGTATTACTGGCCTGGAAGATCCCTTCTATGCAACTCACCCGTTGCCCTCCATGGCACCATTCCTGCTCCTACTGCAGACCCCACTGATTTCCCTCTGCGGAGATTCTTGGCTAAGAAAAAGGTCAGGAGTAGGAAGGCAGAGTAGAATGGCCTTGTACGTACTCCCAAAGCTTTACAGGACTGCTATAGGAGAGTTACTGCAATGTGGGGTTGTTTTAGCTTTTTTGCAAGTCCCTACATCCTGATATCCTCCCTTATAAAAGAACCTAGGGATAGCAAAGCTTTGAATGGAGTTTTAATATTACTGGAGTTCTGGAGAGATGCAGGATGTCTTTTCTGATGCTTATGCAATTAAACATCACTCCCCTAAGAGGCAAATATCATTATCCTCATTTTGCTGACTGAAGCTCAGAAGGTTCAATTCTCTTTCCCCAAGGTCACACAGGGAGATTTTCACCCGGGAGAAGAAGCCAGCTCTCTGTTGTGAACATGGGCACCGACTTCATGGCTGGAGCACCCACTGGAAGCCAAACTCCCCCTCTGCTTTCCTCCCCCCATCACCTCTTGCCTGCTGATGGCCCTGCTGACCAACTCCTCCCCTGCTCTCCCAGCACTTTTAAAGGCCCAGGAACAGTTGATTCACAGTGTTCAAGAAGGGCAGAGGAGGGGCAGGGGTGGAGTACACTGTGGGGAGGGGACGGATGGGGGAAAGAGGTGCAATGGTCGGAGCAGGGGTGGGACTTGGGAAGGGATGGAATGGAGCATGGTGTGGTAAAGAAAAGGTGGGAAGAGGCTGGACGGGAGCCTGGGGGGAAGTGTTGTCTGCTTAAACAAAGCACACGAGATCTTTTATAGGGGAAAAGGCAGTACACCGCATTTATTGAGAATACAACAGTTGCATATGCTTTTCAATCACTCACACATAAACATACACACAATCTTGCCAGATGATGTTATAGTTACCAGTCCAGAGTCTATATCAATCTAGTGGCCAGCTAGATTGAACACAGGGGGGAGCAGGACCTTTGTTGGTCAATCGATCCAATGCTCCTCTGGATTTGGTGTTGGCAAGACGAACCCAAAGTTCCATAGCAAAGCACCCTGCTTTTATTATCCTTTTCTCTGTTGAAATCCCCCCTTCTCTGGCCATCTGGTTCTAAGCAATATAACTTTGTATCTTATCTCGACACATTCACACTCCTCTCACACACATGAGCAATGTTTTGAGGTTACATAGATCTGCATTGGGCAAAGCAAAGAGGTGTTGTAAATCAAGCAATTAAGGCTTCAGCCTTCAACATTTTTCTAATCTTATTAACACAGACACAATACCCAGAACTGTCTTTCCACTTAGGCCCATTTACTAAACTCACTTTTAGGGCAAAGGAATAGACATTTAACTAAAGGACTTAATTCAAAACAATATTAAATGTATATTGCTATATTATTGCTACATTATTAGACTACAGTACTATATTGCTAAACCTAAAATACAAATATAAAAAGAATAAAGCTTTCAATCTTAATAACAACAGACAGACTATTAAAAACCTGGTCTGCTGTATAAGAGGAAAACTGAGGCATGTTACCCCATTAATTTAATAAATGAGCAGTGGAATGATTTAACTGGAACCCACAGAGAGTGGAGATGGGGTCTGGACGGAGGGGGTTCCAGCAACCCATCCTCTCAGTGAGAGGGGAAGTTGACATTATGGTTGTGAGAGATCCATTTCTTATTCAGTAAAACATAGTGCCTCTCAGGAAAACTGCTTCAAATTGAAATATTTATGAATTCTGGGGTATGATTCTCCTCTGCTTTGCATCTTGTGCAGTCACATACAACTCGTGCACAGTGAAAGCCCAGTAGATGTGAAACAACCCCAAATCAGAATGAAACTTGAACATAGAAAAAGCTCTGAGAAGGTCAGTGACCATTTTTTCATTGATCTCAATGATAGCAAGGTGAGCGTTTAAGGCTCAGGTCCTCAAAGCTATGGAGACATCTCCCATTGAAATTAATGGGACTGATTTCAATGGAAGTCAAGCACCCTGAGGATCTGGGTTTAAGTAATTTGCTTGGGAAGCAACGTGAGATGGTGGGTTGCCCATGACCTTGGAACCAAAAGATCTGGCTTAAACTTCTGGATCTAACATTTATTTGCTGTGTGTGATTTTGGGCATGTCATCTACACATCTCTCAATTCCTCATTTGCACCATCTGTAAAATGTTCACATACGTTTACTGTTGATAAGCACTTTGATATCTACAGATGACAGTGCTACATAAAAGCAAGCAACTAAGCAAAGTATTATGGTTGGTATCATTAGACTCAATGGACAGAAAAGAAGCTGAGTGAAATGCTAAGGTAAGCCTGTAAGCTAAGATGCCTTGGTTGCCATTCTTGGTCAGAAGTTCATTTACTGTGTGACTCTGGAAAAAAACACATTAGTCTCTGGTTTTCCCCAGCTCTAAAATGGGGATGCTGATAATTATCTGCCTACCTAGTGGGGGGGAGAAGGGGGAGAGATATAAGCATTAATTAGCAATATTTGCACATTTTTCAATAAGTAGTTATTGTTCCTGTATTTTGGAGGAGTAGGGAGAATTTACCAAGGGAGAACTGGTAAAGTTTTTATCAATAATTATTTCCTTATTTGATTAACCCTTATCATTTCCCACTACTTTGAAAATATACATTGATGAAAATTGAAAAAATGCTTAAACCCATAATGTTGTTCAAATATGAAAATAGAAATAGAAAAAAAATCTTAAATAAACATTGGTATTATCCATTGAAAATATTTTTTAAAAAATCTGCCAAATCCACTTGTAGACAGCAGAAAGTGTACAATAGGAGAAGAGCCTGCAGATTCTGTTGATTCTCTGCAATACTAATTTCCCAAATTGCATAGCTTATTTTGAGTTAATTGCTAAATAGCTTATTTCAAAATTTGGTGCTGTCTATGCAGCACTTATTTCAAAATAAATCACTATTCCAAAATGTCCCTTACTCCTCGTGGAATGAGATTTACAGGGACGTCAGAAAAATGAGTCCATTATATTTTGAAATAATGGGTGCGCTCAAAAGACGCAGAATAGCTATTTTGGGATATCTCTGGTATCTCGAAATAGCACTGCAATGTAGATGTACCTGATTCAACACTGCAGTTGAACTGTGAGGTAAAGTCTTAATTGGAATTATGGACCCAAGAAGATGAGGTCCAGTTCCAGGTCTGAGGCATTCTTGAGAGTCAGAAAGAAACAAGACATGAAGGCACTTTTGCATTGCTATGAACTTATCATCAGGCAGTGATGTTCTGTAAGCTTGTAAATTGTGCTGTTGAAAAATGGTGTAAGAGATCACACTGGGTTACAGAGGACCTAGAGGTAGTCTCTGAAACTTATTGAGAGTGCAGCCTGACAGAAAGCATTGCTTCACTGCAACTTTTGATAGTTTTTCTTCCCAGTGGGAACCAAGCATGAAGTCCTTCCACACACAGTTTAACGGGGAATACCTGGGCAAACAGATAAAATTGCTATTTTACAGAAGACTTATTTTTCATATCAGATGTCAGTCTACTTCACAAGGCATGCATATATTTTTCTGTGTGTGTGTGTGTGTGTGGATGCTGTGGGGGGATGTTGAAAATAATGATGCCATATTATCCAATGTGAGAAAAAATACACTGGACCTTAGAAATGTATAAGTATTATATGAGTACCTTTCCAAATAAACTTACAAACATATATAGGATATATTTTATCATGCACAAGTTTTATGGTAGTACAGCTGTGTGCAGAGCCTGCAAAGCCTTTCATCAAACATACAAATAACTCCATATATTGGGTGATTATTGTTTCTGTTTTGGTTCTTCATTTTTATTAAGCCATATATATATATATATATATATATATATATATATATATATATATATATATATATATAGTGTGTGTGTGTGTGTGTGTGTGTGTGTATATATATATATATATATATATATGTGATAAATTGGGATTTAGTAGTAGAAGGGGATGTCATTATCAAGAGTGTCGTTTTTGTAATGGAAAATCTTTTACCATATAGTATATCCTATAAGAAAGTACACATGTAAAAAAATTGGCTAAAATTATCTTAACGTCCCAAAAAGAGTGTATCATAAGAGAGCTTTGCAAGTTTTTCTTGTTGACTATGTTTAATGTCTTTGTCAAGTTAAACAAAGGAAATTGAACTATACAAATCTTTTCAAAAAAATATGTAACAAGGAATCTCAGAGTTTGATTGAAACTTCTTCTCGGTGTAGAGTAAATGTGGAAGGTTTTCAAACAATTTGTGATCATTCATGCTGCCTTATATGAATTTCCATACTTTTGCGAACTTAAACCAGCTATTTAGTATTACTGAATCATATTTTTGTGTGTGATCTAATTACCACTGGAACTAAGCTGGTGCATGTCTTTCAGGTTATGGAACTTCCTTTTGAAGTACATTTCTGTGCCTGCATTTCCTGAAAATCCTATCTGAGTCTTTCGGGGAGGGGGGGGCGGGAGGGAGGGAGCTAATAAAAATGCCTGGTAAATGCAGAGATAAATCTTACTTCACAGTTCATTAGATCATAGAACATTTTGTAGCATAAGTAAATATCCTGCCTTGTACTTTTTTTTCTCTGAGATGTACTCTAAGATTGGCATACTCATTGGTAGTGTTAGCTTTGTATTTGCTTTCTACAATTTTATAATATCACTTAGAATAATGCTGCACTCCTGTGACACAAGAATCTCTGGATGCAAACTTGCAGAGGGTCCTCCGGCATATTGGATTTCAGGGATCCTCTGGCTTCACCAAAAGAATGATATAAGGTCTTTAATGAAAGCCTGCATCACTTTGGTCATCATAACCATTGCAAGATGTATATATGGAGAATAGGTAAAGAGTTATATATATATATATATATACACACACACTAAAAAATACATTTTGGGGGGGTCTATCATTTAAAAATGGACTCTCAAAGGTTCTGTGTGTTGAGACAAATTCTTCCAGTTGAAGTGGGTTGGGTGTCTTGGAGTCTATTAGCATTTTAAGTCAAATGCTATTAAACAGCTGGCAGAAACAAGCTGGCAGAAACTTGAGAAAGAAACTAAGAGGAAGAGGTAAACAGCAGATGGGGAAACCCCATCTTGAGGAGAACCACAAAAGGTCTGTTTTTAAGAATGCAAGAGACAGTCAGGCATCCTTCACATAGAAAGTACAGTAATAAGACAGTGAATTTGCTTCATGAAAAAGGAATCTTGACCTGGTTTGGATAAAAATGATGGAGAGATCTTTGGATAAAATAAACTTCTTTAGACAGGAGGATAACTTGTTTGTTATGTAAGAATGGAGGTTAAAATAAAACAAGTGTGAGTGATGGGAACATGCATTCTGTTCTTAAGTTTCCTTTTGTTTTATTAAGGAACTTAGTGCTGTGCATATAAGAACAGTGGTCAAAGCAAGCTAGGAAAATGTGGTACACTGTTCCTTATGGAATAGAAGATCTGTCATTTCTGTGTATATCCAGTGATCAGGAAATGGATATCACAGGAGGACTCTTTGAGGGGATATTTGGGATGGGGTGTCTGTGTTGTCAAAATGTAAGGTAGCCCAGGATGTTTTGAATGGCTGACAAGCTGGTTGCATTAAGGAGCTAACGCCCACCTAGTACAGGCAAGACTCCCTTACACTGGAAGCAAGTAGTAACAAGATAACTCAGAGCCCTGTGTTTTGCTATACGAATCACAAATCTCTCAGCTATTAATAGCTGATTTGTTTAAAAAATACTATCGGTATGGGCTAGTGGTTAAGAAATGAAAACAAGGAGTCAAGTAAACTGAGGTATGCACAAGTTAAATCAACATGAGTTAGTGGCAGAGGTAAGAATACATTCCTTATCTGTAAATGAGTTTTAGTAGCTGCCTCTCAGAGATATCCTAAGTTTAGTGGGTAATATTTACATGGTGCATTAAGCTTGATAAGTGTCAATATGAAGAAATGACTATTGACTGAAAGTAATCTTTCAAAATGAAACTTAGTATACCTGCCTAGCTCCATAAATAAGTGGAAATGATACTCTTAAACCATTCATTCCTTTTTGATGTGCCATGGATGAAGAAATTTTTATACTTCAGAATAAATGTCTGTATATTGAACTTTTGGCATCATGTCATCAAATAGCAGTGCCCTAGACAATTCCACTGTGAGTTGTGGAATAGATTGCTTCCAACAAAAAGGAATGGTTATCAAAATTAATCAAGATAAGAAATCTGATGCTGGGTTTATCAGTTTTATGCCAGCATGAGCTCAATTTAGGAGTAACTGGATGAAGTTCTCTGGTCTGTGGTACATAGAAGTTCTGATTAGCTGATTTAATGATTCCATCTGGCCTTAAAATCTGTGAATGTATAAGACTTTTCAGAGGAAAAACAGGATTTTCTTTTTAAAAAATAGCACTGTCATAGCAAAGTGGGAAGAAATAAGTAGTAACTAGTCATTATAGTTTCAGCAATAGACTGAATCTTTTATCCCAGCCATTCATTTGAAAGAATCCTCAATCCTTACCAACCTAAAACAAATATTGACAACATTCTCATAAACACACTTGACAAAATTTGATTTTAATATAAAATTGATAATGATATACTTATTTTCAAACTTTAGTTTTTATTAGTTTAAATTTTCACAAAAAGGGACATGATGGTGGCAGACAATTATTTAACGATAGTAAATGTGGAGATTAAAAAATTAAAGCTTTGTAACATATGACAGACTGCAGGCTAAGCCACAACTCTGCCACTAACGCCTGGCTGAAAAGGCCAATTGCAGACAGCTGAGCAAGCCCAGCCCTGAAAGGCTAATGGAGGCAGCTGTGGGGCTAATTAACCAGAGGGCTAGATTAGGCAACCAGGGGGGAAGTGAAAGGGAAGGAGCAAGGAGTCAGGGTGCGTGTGCGTGTGCGTGCGCGTGCTTCCCCGGGCAGAAGGAGAGGCTGGCTGAGTTTGCTGTAAACCAAAACTCTGTACATAGAAGGTGGTGGGAAACGGACAATAAAAGGCATGGGTGACTACACCAGAAAGGGTCTCCAGTTGATGTGTGGACAAAGAAGGTGTCCCAAGGTGAGGGGCCTGAGCAAGGACCTTGCCACAAACTATAAGAACACATAGGCTGTGTCTAGACTGGCAAGTTTTTGCGCAAAAGTGGCTGCTTTTGCGCAAAAACTTGCCAGCTGTCTACACTGGCTGCTTGAATTTGCGCAAAAGCACTGACATTCTAATGTAAGAAATCAGTGCTTCTTGCGCAAATACTTTGACGCTCCCGTTCGGGCAAAAGTCCTTTTGCGCAAATGTATTTGTGCAAGAGGGCCAGTGTAAACAGCTCAGGACTAAAACGACGATTGGGGCTTTCTTGTGCAAAACCACGTCTAGATTGGCATGGACGCTTTTGCGCAAAAGCGCTTTTTGCGCAAAAGCATCCATGCCAATCTAGATGCTCTTTTCCGCAAATACTTTTCACGGAAAAACTTTTCCGTGAAAAGCATTTGCAGAAAATCATGCCAGTCTAGACGTAGCCATATTGTCAACATTGCATGTGCAAATGTATTTTCAAATTCTCAAGCAGCATTTTTCTCACTTATTTGCTTATCTGCAAATTTCAGTTATTGTCTATGGAAATATTTGTTCATTGCTTGGTGTGTATGCAGTGAAATCAGTGTTTAGATTGTTATTGATAAAATGTCAGTAATCTGCCCATCTCTACTCAGGCGTCTACATCCTGCTTACTGGAGCTAACAGACTCGCCAAACCCCTGAACAAGGCAGGAGGAGAAAAAGGCCCAGCTCTGTGCCCCCGAGAAGGGGTGGGGCCTCAGGCAGAATAGGTGGGGCTGGGCTAGCCTTCCCCAGGAAACTGTCACCACTGCCCAGATTGCACCACATGGAGCTTTGGCTGCAATTTAAAGGGATGGGTTTCCAGTAGGGTTATGAGATGGTTTAAAAAAAAATACCAGACACACTTGATCTCAGATCGGTGGGATGGGGACCGGCCATGAGGGGAGTGGGGCTGGCCAGGAGGGGTCAGGGGTAGCAAGGATGGCCAGGGAAGATGGGGAGAGGGGAACTGGCAGGCAGGAAGCAGGGCTGGCCGGGAAAGGGTTAGGGGAGTGCGGGGCTGGCTGGAGGAGATCGGGGGCGGGGAGCGGGGCTGCCCGGGAGGGG
>CM057846.1:55195818-55208170 GCA_030068395.1 Apalone spinifera | reverse complement strand
GCCCCTCTTCTACGTAGTAGTGTACTGCCTGGCTGGTAGACATGCTCACGCCACATGAGTGTGTCTACCAGTCAGGAAGTATGCAACTACGTACTGATACTTATGATAACAATCAGGGCTCGACAAAATATTGAATCTACTCGCCTGTGGTGAGTAGATTTCAACCGGGCGCCCCGTTCATTTGCGGCGCACGCATACGCAATGCGGGTCTTGTGCATGCGCAGTGCGGGGCTGGCAAGCGGCTTTCGCCGCCGTTCGTCCATCCCTGATAATAATAAAAACTCAATTAGAAAATACCGGACATTTATATGTCCGGTATTTTCTCAATTTGTTTCCTGGACAGAAAGCTGAAATACCAGACTGTCCAGTGCAAAACCAGACAACTGGCAACCCTAGACTCCAGCCATTGCTATTGTCTCAGTTCCAGCAGCTACAAGCCCTGAATTCTTCTGAATCACTGGGCCTTAGGGCACTTGCTCCCCACCACACCATTGTTGGTGGGCCTAATCCTGCCCTTTAGGAAACAGCAGCTGTCAAAGGGGAAAAAAGTCATTTAATTAACTGGGGCAATAAACCAACAGCAGATGGTGGTTACATGCTCACTCCATTAAATAAATTAAATTCTTAGCTAAGTGCTTGTGACTGGGTGTGGAAAAATTAGGACATCAATAGGATTCTTGGTTTACCTCGAGGAAACAAAGTAGCGTAGAAGCTAACAACATAGACAGGATCAGCAATTAAAAATGCACAGCACAGTATTTTCTGCAAGCAGTCCCCAGCACTCCAGAGAAAATTAATTGCTTGCTGAGAGGATGCAAGACATTCAAACTACCTTCCCCCCATTCATATATAAAAATAAAAATTTCTACTATCTTTGATCTTTCTCTCCTCCAGCAATAATATAAAATGATCTTCCGCACCTTAACATCTGTCACCTTTTTTAAACCTGTTGCAGAATACATCTCAACCTTTGTTGTAGCCTGCAGGAGCTCTTTACCACAGCTGCACATGGTAAAGCTGATTGGAGAGATACGGAGGAAGTCATGCTACTGAAATAGGGAGACATTGCCCCTAAAGCCTAAATTTAACTCATGTTAAATTCAATAGATGTAAGGCAGGAAAGAGCAAGTAAAAATTTAAACAGAGTAATGTTATTTAGGGGTGTAATTCACATGTTACTTTTTCCAAACTCCACTCTGTTTTAGGTTCTGTGTTTGTTCTGTTTCTTTTCTTTTGTGCCTTTAGATTTGTAAGGGCTTCTGAGCAAGGCCCAGTAATCTGCATGGACCTTTCCACTGCAGAAAAGTACTATATGTATAAGTGGTGCTATGTAAATTAATTTTAAAGGGCTAAATTCAGCTATTCATAGCTCAAAACATTTAAAAATGTACACAAAGTTTCAGCCTAGCTACAGTAAGATTGTCATGAATGATAAGTTTTGAGAGGAGATCTTGAAACTCTCATTGCAAAATTAACAATAGCCCTAGAACAAAAGCAGCATAAAATCAAAAGTCCAGACCCAAACGTCTTTAGATTTAATAGAAGCTTTGCTGTGTGAATATGTTGTGTAAATATGATTCAGATGTACTTCATTCGGTTCTTGAATACTAGTCCACAAGCTTAAGAATTGATCTTTTCATTTAAAAATATTTTATTTAAAATTTTGGAGACGCTGAATCCTGGTCCCTTTTCTTTTGGTAACTTTTTGGATCACTTGTCCTGGCTGTTTCACTATATGTGAAATAATAATTCAGTCGGCCAGTCTTATCTGTCCTTAGATTTGACTTATTTATCAATGGACACATTCATGCACATTCACACACCTTTTCCTCTCTTTTGCACACACAGTGATTTAAAACTATACTCTGACTTTTTGCTGTTAAGTGATAATGCCAAACAAAAGCAGGATCTTGCATATTACATTTGTCATCGTACCAAAATGGAGACTATTGCTGAGCAACATAATTTGAATTTGTATAATTAAGACATAACTAAATTATTTTTCTGATAGCTTTCTTTGATAGGATATCAAGCCTTGTGGATAAGGGAGAAACAGTGGACATGGTGTACCTAGACTTTAGTAAGGCATTTGACACTGTCTCGCATGACCTTCTTATCAATAAACTAGGAAAATACATACCTAGATGGGGCTACTATATGGTGGGTGCATAACTGGCTGGATATGGTGGCTAGAGATGTTGTGGAATCTTCATCACTGGAGATATTTAAGAGCAGTTTGGATAGACATCTATGAGGCATGATCTAGACTATGTTTGTTCCTGCCGTGAGTTCAGGGGACTACACTTACTGACCTCTCAAGATCCCTTCTAATTCTAGTATTCTATGATTCTGTGATTCTATTTTTAATAGTGTACTGGAAGTCTAATCATGACCTACAATGACTTTGGTGTCCTTGTAAGACTTAGGCTTCTTCATTAAACCCATCAAATAAAACACTTGACACTCCAAGTCATATGATTCTTGACTAATGGTTTTTAGAACTGAAGCAAGCAGTTCTGCAAAGGACTGAATCTTCCCCTGTATAGTGAACAAAGAGTTATTCATGTGGAAGGAGAAAAGGGGCAGATTGTAGGGAGCTGCATGATAAGCAGAGATGGGAGTAGAACTGAGATACAGGAAGAGAGTTTATTTTAGGCAAAGGAGTTTAGCATTAAAGAGGGAAACAAAGAAACATCACCCAGTAAGTGAAGATTCTGTTTGCCAAGTGCATACACCAAAAGGGTCAGGTGTGCCATAGGAGGCAAGCTGATGATGATACCTAGGGCATGTCTAAACTACATCCCTCTTTTGAAAGAGGGATGTAAATTAGACAGATCAAAATTGCAAATGAAGCCGGGATTTGAATTTCCCGTGCTTCATTTGCATAATGGCGGCCACGCGTTCTTTCGAAAACAGGTATTTCAAAAGTGAAACCGCTGTCTAGATGCGGTTCTTTTGGAAAAAAAAACCCTTTTCAAAAGAACTGTAATGCCTGAAAAAATGAGGTTTACTGGTTCTTTCAAAAAAGGGGGGGGGGTTGAAAGAACTGCGTCTAGACAGCAGTTTTACTTTCGAAAAGCCCTTTTTCGAAAGAACATGCAGCCACCATTATGCAAATGAAGCACGGGAAATTCAAATCCCGGCTTCATTTGCAATTTTGATCTGTCTAATTTACATCCCTCTTTCAAAAGAGGGATGTAGTCTAGACATAGCCCTGGGGTCTGATCATTTTCCTAGAAGCAATAAAGAAAACCTCATCTCCAATGAGATTAGAAACTGTGAGGATCAGAGATGTGCAAAAGAAATTCACCCAGGGATAAAAATAACATAAGTTTGACTTTTTTCATTTTCATACTGTTTTATTTTGGGGGTCTTGAAAGTCTGACTTGATTATGGTGGTGACTTCATTAAGTTTAGCTGGACCCAGTTACTTGGCATTAGATTTTTGGAACCTTGTGTTTAATGGCTAATGTGGGATGCACATATTATTGGAGGCTTGATATTAATCCAGTAATTTAGCAGCTATCTTAAACATCTGGTATATAGTTGTGACGGGGTGTGGTCACAGATGACCCCTCGGGGATGCCTCCCAGGGTGCTGACACGACCACTGCCACTCACCTTCCTGCTCTCTGGAGCTTCTCACCACCCGGTTCTGCTGGGCCAGCTCCACTGGTCTCCCCGCGGTGAGGCCCTAGGCTGAGATCCTGCCGCGCCTCCCACTCCCCCCCGCCCCGAAGAAGAAGTACAGACACTGAACCTCTTCAGGTCCAAGGAGAGTGCAGTTTGGGGCCCAGCTTCCTGGGATACCACTCTCCAAATGGGATCAAACCCCAAAGGAATTATTTAGGAAAGCTCCTTTTAGCAATGAAAGGGGGAATGTGCACACTGATTGCCCCTCCAGGTAACAATTATTTACACTGGGTTTGATAGAAAATAAAAATGATTTTATTAACTACAAGCAGTAGGATTCAAGTGGTAATAAGTGAGAACAGGCAGAGTAAAGTAAGGTTATAAATCAAAAGAAACAAAAACGCTTAGCTAATTCTACACTGAAACCTCGGTACAAATTTTTCAAACTCTCCCTAAAACCTCTTTTCCAGCTGCCCCTCCAAACCAAGGCTGTCTCCCCACCCTGGGGTCTTCAGCTCCTTCCCTTGGGTGCAGCCCAGTGAAAAGACCCAGGCCCCTGCTTTCCTACTCTTTTTTTAAAGAATTGAGGCCTCTCCCTACCAACCACTACTCAGACTTAAAGACAAAAGAGATTATTTAACAGTTGCTCGTCGAGACCCTCAATGTCTCTCATTCACACATTTAAAACCCACAAAATATTCCCCACTCCATATGTCTAATTTCACACACTCAAATGATCCATACATCAAAGTAAGATAAACAGAATCAGCAGATCATGACATGGAGATTGATAGGTTACATGAAATTATTTGCTCAAAGCACCTTTGAGTTTTATACATTCATGTCCATAAGTCCATTTAATAAAGCATAGTAGAAGGTCCATCACAACAGTGACATATTTCCTTTGGTCTAAAAAAATTACACTGTGCAAAATATGAAGAGAAAAAATCATATACTGCAGTAGTGGACTAGACGTTTCCACACTGCTGGTGACAAAGCAGGGTGGGGTTGATTTAAATTGAAGTGATAAAACACACTGATTGTCCAGCTATGATGAGAGAAGGACAGGAGACATTTGATATGGATTTAATCAAGCCTGCAGCTTTATTATTAGATGTCTGGTCAATAAAAGCATATAGTGCAAATATTCCCATGTTTATTCCACAATTACCTGGGGTGGCGTCTGACGGCTCCCCTTCTTTTCCTATCCAGGTCTCCCCAGCCAATCCATTGCTGACACCTTACCATCCATCTCCCTTCATATAAGAGTTAAGGTGGACTCTATAAAAGGGAAATGGGGCAGTTGTCCCAGGGCCTAGCAATTCAAAGAGGCCAGAGCCCCTGGCTGCCACCGTTGCTACTGTGGCCATGGCAGCAGTCAAAGTCCTGGGTCCCTTTAAATTGCTGATGGAGTGCCACTTCGCATGGCTCTGAGGGCTGAGCAGGGAGCGGTCCAGCACCTCAATCTGGGCAGTGCTGAGAGTTGGCTACCCCAGCCCCACGCCTTCTGCCTGAGATCCCACCCCGTCTGGATGCAGTGTCACCCCCACATACACATTGCCCTGGGGCCCATGGAAGCTGTCAGCCCCTCACCTTGCCTACAGAGTACCTGCGCTGGACATGCACCACAAAGAGACTCCAGCAATTAGCTTGGCTGGCCCCTTTTAAGCTCTTCCACCCATTTGGTTCCCTAGAGATGGTCAGTGTTGCCAGGCTGGCCCTTTGCCTCCTTTAGCAGCAGCTTTTTCCCCTTCCTCCCCCACTCCTCAGCCATAAAGCACCATTTCCTTCATTTGGTGAGGTGTGGTCATTTTAATGAAGATTTAATTGTATATCATTCAATTTAAAAATTTAAAAGACAATTTAAATTAAAAAATATCCAATGTTTTATTTAAAAATGTTTAGCTAACATGAAACAAAGCAATATTTTGATTAAGTTATAAGCAGCAAACTTAGAACTGACTATTCATAAAAGGACCTGCTATAAGCCAGAAATACTTTATTAGAACTATAAGGATTTCTTACTTCAGAATCCAGTCAAGATTATGACCCTCTTGTGCTGGGTGGTAATGAAACACTTAGACAGACATGGTTCCCGATCTAGAGCAGGAAGTCCAAAGGCCTGGTCTAGTGTCATTGGTGTCAATGGAAAAATTTGCATTAATTGCACAAGGTGATTAATTAGACTCTACAGGTCTGATCCTGAGCCATTGGCTGTCCAAATAGAACTACTTGTAAAAATGTGGCCCCTCCAGTCTCAGAACCACCATAAAACGTTATTGAAATTCAAGATAAGAATAATTATCCTTTAGGTAATTTGAATTGGCCTTTCTTTTGTTATCGGGGAACACGGGTTTCACTCTACGATTTGGTGCCAGGAAAATAGCCAACAGGGACTATTTCAGTTAAGATATTGAGAAACCAGGCAGTGCAAACCAATCAGCCCAGTGCAAATTGGTGATTAGCATGGCAGCTATATGGGTTTGCATGACCATAACATTATTAATTAAACAATAGTTGGGTTAATCAAGATAACAAAAGCAATTTGTTGGAATAAATATTTTATTAGTGTGCCCATCAATAAAAAGGAAGGGCATGTTTTCATTAATTCATTTGTAATAATATTCAGACCGTGGCTGATATAATCTGTTTAAGGATCGAGGTCTAATGTCTGCATAATGGCATGTTTTCACCTTACCATTTCCTTTTAATTGCACTGTAAATTTCAGTTACTTGACTATAATTACTGGCACATCATTTATCACCTGAATTTTAGTGTCCACTGGTGGCATTTGTTTCTGTTACATGGTGCAAACTGAAGAGACAGTGTTTATTAGCACTGCTATGGCTGTGTACTAAACTTGACAGCCTGTATTGCTGCTTTTGCTAAGCAGGTGTCAGTATAATTTATACACTGCATACCTTTTTAAGGCAGTTTCAAAGTGCCAGTAATGGGTTTGTACCACAAGCTCTTGCATAATTGGGAACCAGCCATATTTGCTGTCACTGAACTATAATAACTTGCCCTAGAGCTTTCCTATAGATAACAGTATATTTTAGACATTGATTCTCATCCTTAACCTTGCAAAAATAATATATATTTTATATATATATATATAGCAAATTAGGTCACAAGTTATTTTATCCTGATTTTTAGTCATGTAATGTACAATGTAAAATTCTATCATTTGGCCAACTGTAGCTCTAGATACAAGAAATGATGGCAGAAAAACAAGCTGTTTGTGAGGAGGCATTCCTCACACAATACCTGTCACATAGGTGCAAGTGCCACATAGATAATAGTTCATAAGAACTCATTTGGCTGGGAAGAAACAAACAAAAGTGAAATCTTTCTCTTCTTTCTCTGTGAGCAGGCTCCCTAGCAGACCTGGACAAAGAGCTTGCGGGGCCCAAGCCAGCATGTTGTGGTTGGCTGCATTGCGTGGCCAGGCAGCTCCCAGCCAGGGCAGCGAGTGAGCAGACAGGTGCCGGATAGCGCGGGGCCCTGAAGTCACGGTACCCAAGGCAACCGCCTTGCCCTAACGCTGGGCCTTCTCCCTGGTATTACTTTGGAAGGATTCTGGCACAACCAAAGTGAAAGGCAGTTTGGGCATGATTTCTTGTCTCAAATGGAGTTTGCCCCTGTCTGGATAATGTTAAATTATCTCTGTTAGGGTACATCTAGCCTATGTTCTTTTTTCGAAAGGAGATATGCAAATTTGGTGCTAATTTGCATATCTTCTTCCAATCGCTTTTTCAAAAGTGGGGTTTTTTTTTTCAAAAAAGAAAGCAGTTTAGACGTGGTTCTTTCGAAAACCCTTTTTCAAAAGAACCCTGCACACCTCATTTTTTAAGGAAGAAGGGTTTTCAAAAAAGGGATTTTTTTTTCCGAAAGAACCGTATCTAAACTGCTTTCTTTTTAAAAATAAAAAAAAGCTTTTGAAAAAGCGATCAGAAGAAGATATGCAAATTAGTGCCAAATTTGTATATGTCCTTTCAAAAAAGAATGTAGTCTAGATGTACCCTTAGAAACAACTTATCCTAGGGCCCAGAGAAATATGTATAATGTGCAGTTTTACATTTGAAATGGACCAGACTGCAGGTATCCTTAAAATAATCCCAGAAGAGGGTAACCCCCCACATTTCTACAAAGCCTTCCCATTACACAGGTTGTACACTTGGCTACATTATCAGTATATTTTCTCAAGAAGAGAGAATATAGATTTCTAGAGCAGTGCAGTTTAAACAAATGTATTTGATCAGTGGAATTGTTTCCTTTCTTGATGATAAATATAAGAAAATATTTTGGCTACATGTGAAAACAAATGGCCAGAAGCCCATTCCTTATCTTTCCTCTCTAATGCACAAGTCTCGCTGGAATACTGGCTGAGGGGGATGCGTTTTGTGAGAGCCCCTGTTACTATATGGGGTTATTTTAAAATAAGACTATTTCATTTATTTTACAGTGAGTTTAACTAACAGGCCTTTCTGATAAATTTTAATTGCCTGAGTTGGAATTGCAAAATTTCACATGCCTAGTTAAATTTTTATCACGTGGTTTTGCAAATGCAATAGGACACTTTGCGCAAGAATAACTGAAACTGTAGTAAATTTATTACTTAATTGCATATTTACTGAACATACCATTTGTACAGTGTCCTTTTAAAAGGTGAATCAAATGCATAAGGACCTCTTCAATGTCTAGTCTGCCTTCATGGTTAGCGTTCCTGTGAATGGAATCGTGTGCAAAAGAGACCGAGAACACTTCTTAAATTGCAGTTACTACTTAAAAATCATGGTTCACATTCTTCCTGTCAGTGTTACTTGTGCAACAATATAGATTAACCTGGGAGCTGCTTTAGTTAAATTATGTTAGAATAGTACTCTGCATTAGCAAAAGTTTATGCAATGTGTCTTTGTATGATCATATGCTGAAGTCTGCTTTTAAATTAACAAAATGAAAGCATTTTTAATTCAATCTTGGCAGCTGTATTTATTGAGAATTTTTACACATTTTCTAACTTAGAAATTATTTTCCTTTTATTTTCATGCAGTTGATTGGTTTTGTGTACGCCTGTTACGTGATCAGTGTTTTCATGGAAGACGAGGACAGCTGTAAGTACTGATACACATCTACTCATCACTGGAGCTACAGAGTCTGGGGTGAGACTTAATCTTGCAATAGCCAATTATAAGACTATATAGAGTCAAAAACCAAGTTGATAGAGCCAAAAATCAAGTTTGCAAAATGCAGTCTTCACTTGCACATAGACAATTTTGTTTGTGCAAACACTTGCATGGTAATAGAATTATTGTGTGCAAAAAACACTTATATGGATTTTATGAACTACCACAACCACATTAAAGCCAGATTTCTCAAAGGTATGTGAACAAGAGTGTGGACACCCAAGATTTGATGTGTATAAATACAGTTTGGATTGAGGCTCTTTTGAAAATTAGCTCTGAAGACATTTAACCTTGGGGTTTAAAAATGACCAGAGCGTCAACAGTAAAGTTAGTGTTGGACTAGTGGACAAGTCACATTGGCAATGTGCAATATGGCTGTCAGACACAGAGTGCTGTTATAGCCAGTTAAGACACATGAAATGCAGGTCTAACATTTTAAGTTTGCCTTTAACAAGGAAAAACTAAATAGTTTTCAATATTAGGAAGAAAGGAAAATGCTATAAAATAAGTATTGATCAAAGGCCAATAAGGGACTCTTCAAAAATCTGAAAATGAAAAAAAAAACACCCAAGTCCAGCTGATGTGTGTGATGGCTTTCAGGGTTCCCATGTCTGACAGCTTGTTACCCTCTGCCTCTAGTAGAAGCTGCCTGTCAGCTTCCTAGCACCACCAGGATTTCAGCCTCTTGAGCACTCTCCTCTGAACTTATACCAGGTCTTCCATTATCTTTCAGGTTAACAATCATTGCACTCCAATCCCTGAGTCCCTTTTAATTGTTTCCCAGTGATATGTAACCCCTTACCCTGGATCATCACAGAAATTCCAGGTTCTCTAAACCCAAAAGTGTACAGAGTAACCCTGTTCTACCTTAAACCTATGTTTCTTTAACTACACAGAACTTGTGAGCACTTAGGATAAAGCAAACATAGGTTTATTTAAGAAAGAATAAAGATTTAACTAGAAACAGAGTGATGGAAACAATGGTTATAATCCAAATCTTATATGTTTTAGAAATCTGCATCTGTCTGTTTGTCCGTCTGTCCATGAATCCATTGGTTCAAGAACTCCTCTTAATGGGCTTAAATTGCAGCAAGGAAGGTTTAGGTTGGACATTAGGACAAACTTCCTAACTGTCAGGGTGGTAAAACACTGGAATAAATTGCCTAGGGAGGTTGTGGAACCTCCATCACTAGAGCTATTTAAGAGCAGGTTGGAGAGACTTCTAGCAGAGATGATCTAGATGGTGCTTGGACCTGCTGTAAGGGCAGGGGACTGGACTTGGTGTCCTACCTCTTGAGGTCCTGTCCAGTTCTAGTATGCAGCTTCTTCTTATCATAACTTAAAATAAGGTTGGGGTTTGGTTGTGCCACAACAATGGGATGTATGTGGAATGTGGTTGTTTTGCTTAAAATAGAAAGGGAGTGTGTGATAGTGTCACAGGAGGGCGCTGTTGCATGGGTGATCAGTCTAGCAACAGTTCCATAGACTGGGCTGACGTGGAAGGATAAATCCACAGCAGACAAAATATGCCTTTAACAAACTTTATTGCAAACAATTTAGAAGCGGTTTAAAAAGCAAAAGCAATGTTCAAATTAACAGTCTAATTCTTAACCCAGTTTTGATACACACTCTCACAAGCACATTCACACACACCATTCACCCTCTGGGGCTGGACAAACCCCAGGTAATGTTGGTTGGTTGGTTGAGGCAAGAGTCCAACGTCACATCACCCCAATATGCCGAATCGATGGACTCCAACCCGTGTGGCAAACTGATGGGGTATATATCCCCTAGGTGAGAGATGATTTTGGTGGGGTGATGTCCGTTGATTGCACCACCTCCGGGTGTGCTTAAGACTGATCTTGGAACATCCTACTTACAACACCAATTCTGCTTACCCAGCCACGAGCGATAAGCAACTGAATGTCCTTGATCAAGTTCCTCTCTCAATGACTCCTCTTATTTGGGAACTTTGCCTCCTTTTGTGCGGTTTTGCTTCCTCAGCACACACAGTCTTTTTTCTCAGAGTGATAAACAAGTCCATAACCCACCGGGGCACTGACTCAGACCCTCGTTTGGCCTCTCTTCAGTTCACTCATGCCAACCATTCACACTACCCATGATTCATGTCAATAGCAGAGTCAGTTATACTCAGGAGTTCCCAGAGCGGAGCAGCAAGTGCCCCAGCCCCACAGAGCAAACTCTGGCCAGCAATGCAACCCCTGCCACTTGGCCTACCCCAGGAAGCAGCTACCAGCCACCATACAGCCTCCGCCTCTTCAAACCACCCTGGGGTAACAATTCCACATGGTCCCCGCTGCTCTGAGCCAGCCTTGGAGAGAAGCTGGCAGGTGGCTTATGCAGACCCCGGGCCTGCCCCAGACTTAGGCAATGCTGGGTAAGTCTTCTAGCAAAATATAAAATGTGAACCTAGTTTTACAATTATCAATAGTTGTCTTTCTTGTCGAATATAGAAGATTATATCCCAAAGTTTATTCTAAGACTTTGTTAACTAGTTCCTCAGTAAACAAACCTAATAATCCAAATGTTCATGAAAGCACCTCCTCTGCCAGGGGTTTTCTTCAGTGAATGGACTGAGTGCCTTTCATAATACTGATAGAAATGTAGCCGTGTTAGTCTGGTGTAGCAGAAACAAAATACAGGACTGTGTAGCACTTTAAAGACTAACAAGATGGTTTATTAGGTGATGAGCTTTTGTGGGCCAGACCCACTTCCTACTACTTGATCTGAGGAAGTGGGTCTGGCCCACGAAAGCTCATCACCTAATAAACCATCTTGTTAGTCTTTAAAGTGCTACATAGTCCTGTATTTTGTTTCATAATACTGTTTCGCTGAAAACAATCTTTTCTTTCTAATTGCAAGCAGAGTGAATCCCCACTTTGTTGCAGAGTTTCTTTTCTACCTTTAAGTTATTTTAATTGTCTGTCACTGATTTATGGCATTGCATTGACTGTTCTGAGATGTGGTAAGGGTGGCCAATGGTACAGTGACAACTTCCTCTCGCTCAAATGGAACATCATGGAAACACGTAACTGCTTGTTGACTACTCTTCAAGTCCATAAAGCATAACTTCAGTATACATATACTAGAAGATTTACCTGGCATTGCTCAAATCCTTAACTCAACTATTTTTTGTTAAATCCTTGATATGTGGTAGGGATTGGGATGCGGGGTTCAGTATGCAGGCTGCCCCAGTGAGAGAGGACAACCTCAGCAGCTTGGGGCCAGGTGAGAAGCGCCTCTCCATAGATACTGCAACGGGCACAGCTGGGGGAGAGTGCAGACAAACAGGCAGACTTCTCTTATATATACAATACATAGCTGTCCCTTTCTCCACCCGCCCTCTGCTGCTCCCGTGGGGTCACAGGTGTCCTGCTCCCCATCTCTGGTTCTTTGCTATCCCCCTGTGGACATTATAACTGTAACAGCTTCCCATTCCATATTCCCTGCTGCCCCCATGTGGTGATTATATAACAGGGGTGGGGAACCTTGTTTGGGGGGGGGGTTCCGGG
>CM057846.1:55181987-55195741 GCA_030068395.1 Apalone spinifera | reverse complement strand
AAAAAAAAAAAAAAAAAAAAAAAAAAAAAAAAAGACACATAGAACACACACAGAAAAATCCCACAAAACCCCTTGATGTGATGTTCTTTATTTTATTTAGAATTTTAGTCTGGTGGCTGAGTTTGCTTTTCTTTTCTCAGCTGTGGCTGCCCCTTTTCCCAGCTCCCCATGCTGGGAAGGACTTCTGGGGCTTGCCCAGTGTGGCCACCCCTTCCTCCCTAAAGGTACCCCACATAGGGAACGGGGTGGGAGGGCTTCTCTTCTCTCCCACTCTTGCAAGGGATTCCCCCCTTCAACCAGTCCCACATTCCAGTCTGCCAGATGCTGTTCCCTGCTGCAGCCAGCCTATTCAAGGAAGGGTAGGGGGGAGAGAAGCTGGCCCCTTTGTGGCCTCCCCTTCTTCCCAAAAGGTGCCCCATGAAGGCAAGGGGCTGTGGGCTTCCCTTCCCTCCCTTTTGCCCCTCTGGTCCTGCACGCCTCCTTACCACCAAAAGGAGTTTTGCTGGCAGCCTCTGCAGCCACCCAAGGCAGGGAAGCAGCTCCTGCCTCTTTTTCGCTGCCGCCTCGCCAAAATGCTGCATGGCTCCAGCATGTGGAGCTTCTCCCCTCCACCAGGTCTGTTGCGTACACCTCTCCCACATGCAAGGAAGGAGCTGGAAGTATCCAACAGCACTACAGGGGAGGCTGAGGGAAGTTTTTAAAGCAGTCCCTAGGAGTCCCCCCACAGCATTTCATGGCCACATTCCAGGCACATCCCATTGTCCTAGCACAACCAAACTCTTAACTTGTTTTAAGTTATGATAAGAGGAAATTATATACTGAATTTGGTGGTCCTGGCTCTTCCAGTTTAAGAGAAGTTCTTGAACAAACAGATGAATAAACTCTCTCAAATATATAGTAAATTATTCCTTAAATGTTACCCATACTTACATCTCACAGTCATTGTGAGTCTTGACAAGTTACAAGCTTTTTGTAGATATCTGACATTTTGCTTTTTTGTGGATTAATGTCCCATAAGAGATTTTTTATGTGGTGAGTTTGTCAAGTCTGAGGTGAGCTATTTGCCAAGAACAGGGGATCCTCTGCCAAGAAGTCTGTGTCACAGCATTTCTAAGAATATTATAACTAACAAACTTTCGGTAAACCATATAAGTGTCTTAGTTATTTTAAAAACCCTAGTGAACCATAATGAAACTGGAAGACAGACTAAAAACAAATGTGGTTACCAGCCTTTTAAAAAAAGAAGGAAGTCCTGGTACTTATTTTCTCATACACAAATACTTACAGAGTCTAACTTCTCCCCTTAGTAAAACAATGTAATAAATGTCAAGAGAAAAATCACTAGCCAGCTAGAGGGTAAGTAATAAGCAACAAACATTTTAGAAAGGCTAAATCTTGACAAACTTGGTTATTTTTCATAGAACTACATGAAATTCATCTGGATTTAGAGATAATGTCCCACAAAATCTTTCTGAAAACTGTAATTCAAATTGACTGATGGAAACTACCATATTTCACTTGAAAACCATGTAAAGGACCGTAAACAAATTGTTATCATATAACTAGTAATATATTTCACTGAAAGGAATCTCTAGTGGGATACAACATATATGGTATGCATGGGTTAGCATCTTTTAGGTCTGGAGCAGAGAGGAAATAGCAATACTAAGCTGGGAAGAAATGCAGATTCCTGTGGCAAATATAATACAAAGAGGCCCAAGAAAAATTAGAAACATGGACAGAGAATAACATAATGGGTTAAATGTATGAAAGCTGGGAGCAATAACCTGAAACACATGTTCTGAATATTAAAGAGAACCCTAGAAAGCACTAATTCTGAAAGCTATCTGGGGATGGTAATGGCCAGCAAAATAGTAATGAGTGTGAAGTGCATTGTGACCGCAAAAAAGCAATTGTGCTTTGAGATGCGTGAACAGAATCCTTGCTTAGGGGATCGCTGGGAAATGGGGTGGGGGAGGTAATCATTGTCCTTATATATATGTCTCTGATAGGATTGCAGTTGGAACATTACATTCAGATCTGCATCAAATGATGAGTGCTGGTAGATGCACTGTTTAAAAGGGATGTGCCATCAGCTGTTTTATTAATAAGATGCTTCACATAATAGCACCTTGGAAGGCTGGCTCTTTACTTTTTAAAGTAAGTAGTTTTCTTCTGTTGTCAGTGTTGCTCAATCATAAATAATATTCCATAAGAGTGTGCTTCATAGGGCAAACATTTTAGTGATGTACATAAAGAAATACATAGTTGACTCTTAGCAAAAAATAGAACATAGCAAAATAGAAAACATAAATACCTGCTAAAAATGCTATACCATTGTATTTGGCACCTGACAACAGGTTTATAGTCAAAAGCATCAAGGCCTTGATCCTGCTTCACAAAACTCACTGACATCAGCAAAATTAGGATTTAACTCTGGGCTGCTCTTATAACCTGAAGCTTGTTCCATGGTTTGTTACACCAGTTCCCATTGACCTCATGAAGAGCTTAGGGTTTCACAGTTTCAGGGTAACTTGCCTATATTCCTCCTTTGTGGTCCTTCAAGGGCACCTGCTTAAAGATTTTTATCTCCATTTATCATCTCTCTTGAGTGGAGACCCACATCTCTCCCTCCCTCCTGGCCAGCGGTTTTTAAGGCTGCACAGTTCCCGGCCTATACTGTGATATTCCCAGCAAGCCAGACTGCCTAAAAAGGCCATCATCTGTGCTATGCTTTCTCTCCGAAGGCTTGGAACAATGAAATTGCCAATAATTGTCAGTCACCACCCCTCTTTTTCTAAACAAGGATATTTATTCTTAAATTGAAAGTATTATAGAGAAAACATCAAAACACTAAAAGAACATGCAGGCATGCATGCATGCTAAAAAGCTTACCAGAGGTCACTCCAACTCTAACCTCGGGATCAGGTAGGTGTGTCTCCTTCAAAAGCTCCCTGGTTGTAGGTTCACAACTGTCTTAGATTCAGAATCAGAATGCAAGCTGGGCAGTTCAGCCATTTTTATACATTTTGGACCTCTGATCCCAGTTTCTGTAGGCAATCACCCACTTAGGACGTAGGTTCATATGGCGGAATTGTTGCATAATCTGAGGTTAGGAATTTACATTAACCTCTCCCTAGGTATCCCTCAGAAATCCTCTTAATATTTATTGTCCCCAGAAATTCTTTTCTTGTCTGGCAAATTTTCACTAAATTCCTTTTTAGATGTGGGACTCCCAGGTCTCACATCTGTCCCATTCCCCAGCTCCACACACATACCCAAAAGAGGTTTCATACAGTTCCAGCCCACAATAGTACATAAATGATTCATTTAATACAATAGACCCCGAATATATTTAATTTAATGAGGTCCTCCAAGGATATGGCAGGGAACTGCCATAGCTATCATAGAGGCCACTCAATACTTTGCAGGCTCAAACCCTAAAACATTTAGGGTATGACTAGACTGTGGTGCTATTTCTGGATATTAGAAGCATCCCAAAATAGCAACACCATGTCTTTAAAGGTACCCGCTATTTCCCAAAATAGTGGGTGCGCTATTCAAGCATCCCTGGTAACTCTCGTTTCATGAGGGTTAAGGGATTTGTCAGAACAGTGTCTTATTTAGAAATTTGGTGCTGTCTGCACAGCGCCAAATTTCAAAATAAACTTTTTTGATCTAGACTTGGAATAAGCTAAGCAATTTGCATAGCGCAAATTACATAGCTTATTCTGACAGAAGGTTGCTGTCCAGACACACCTTTAGTTGATGGGCCAAATACAGCGTATGATACAGAACACAAAAGCAGCCTGGTTCATGTTTTCTAGAACTTTAGCAATCATGTAGTCAGTTTTTACTTGTCTTCCCTATATACCAATGGCAAGCAATGTTTTATTGTTGAATGCAAGGGGCAATTTTATATATCCAACAAAAAGTTTATTGTAATGTAGTTCTCCAGCCTCCATTGGTATTGGTATGCTTTGGCCTTTCCCCTTATTCAGTTATAAATTTTCACTTGTTCAGTTATAAATTTCACAAATTCTCTTGGGCATATGCTAAAATTTAGGGCTGTCAAGCAATTAAAAAATTTAATCACGATTAATCGCTCAGTTAAAAAATTAATCGTGATTAATCGTTCAATTAATCACGCTATTAAACAATAAAAATACTATATATTAGAATACAAAGTGTATAGTGCTCACTTTATATTTATTTTTTATTACAAAACATTTATACCGCAAAAAAAACCTTAGTTCACCTCACTGAAGTATTGTAGTGCAAATTCTATCATGAAAGCTGAACTTACAAATATAGAATTATGTAAACAAGAATAACTTCACTTAACAATAAAACAATGAAAAACTTTAGCCCTCACGAGTCCACTCAGTCCTACTTATTTTTCAGCCAATCACTAAGACAAACAAGCTTGTTTACATTTGTGGTAGATAATGCTGCACACTTCTTGTTTACAATGTCACCTGATAGTGAAAACAGGCATTCGCATGGTACTGTTGTAGCTGGCATAGCAAAATATTTACGTGCCAGATGTGCTAAAGATTTATATGCCCCTTCATGCTTCGACCACCATTCCAGAGGACATGTGTCCATGCTGATGATGGGTTCTGCTCGATAATGATCCAAAACAGTGTGGATCGAAGCATGTTCATTTTCGTCATCTGAATCGGATGCCTTCAGCAGAAGTTTGGTTTTGGGTTTTTTTGGTGGTTCAATTTCTCTAGTTTCGGCATCAGAGGATTGCTCTTTTAAGATACCTCATCCCTCTCAGATTTTGGAAGGCACTTCAGATTCTTAAATCTGTGGTCTAGAGCTGTAGCTATTTTTAGAAACCTCAGATTGGCACCTTCTTTGCATTTTGTAAAATCTGTTGTGCACATGTTCTTATATCCAGCAACATATGCTGGGTCATCATCAGAGACGGCCATAACTTGGAATATATGGCAGAATGCAGGTAAAACCACGGAGCAGGAAGCATACAGTTCCCCCCCAATCACAAACCTGCAAGGCTCAAGTAATGTTTCTAGCTTTTGCAGTTTTTTGAACTCCTTATCTGTTGGCACTGATAGATGATGCAGTTGAAGAGCTAATGGGGATGTAATAGCAGCTTTATTGTGAAGCAGGTGCTGAATCATAGCCAATGTGGAATTCCATCTGGTTGAAATATCTTGTACCAGAGATTCTTGTTTCTGTCCATTTGCGGTTTGTTGTATTCCTAGCTCTGTACTGTTAGCTGGACTGTGTTTGAAATGGCCCACAAGTTTTCTGCATTTTGCCAGCATGTTTTCAAAACCACCATCCCTGAGTTCTACAGTAATGGATCACTGCAGACTGTGAGCAACGCATGTCATGTGTTCAAAGGCAAGCGACTGGCCACTGCTCCCATATTACGTGCACTGTCAGTACTAATTGTTACTTTTTCTTGAATATTCCATTCTTTCACAACACCATGAAATGCCCTGCACATTCAGCATAATGTCGCTCTTCAGTATGAGTTACTGTTACAGCAAACGACTGTAGTGTCCATGCAGCATCAATCAGGTGTGCTGTGACACCAAGATAGCTATGATTGCTCAAGGATGACCAGTGATCACCAGTCAAACCAACAGCCAGTGCATTTCTCAGAAGCTCCAACTTTGTAGTCTTCTCATTGTCATAGAGACCATTTATTTGTGATGCAACGGTTCCTCGGGAAGGCAAGCTGTATGACTGATTGGACGATGCTATTTGAATAATATCTCTTAGCCCTCTGTCATTTACAATGTTGAGTGGTCTGCAATCCATAGCTATCTACTTTGCAATAGCATTGGTTAAGGTGTAGTATTTTCTTTGATCCATGGGCTTGTAGTGATCCTAAAACTCTGTAATTGTACTATCATGGCTGGCTGGACTCGTTTGCTGGTGGTGGGTTATCTGTAGCACAAGATCCAGAGGCAAAAACATGCTTAGCATGTAGGTGGTACTGCAGACTTGAAGTGCTTCTATGGTATTGGAACTCAGCCTTGCAATAGCTACAGATAACAGTCCTTTTAGACAACAAACCATATGGAAGTATTTTAAACATTAACTTTCCATTCAAAAGACCTGAACTGTTGCTGCTTTGCTCCATTAACTTTGTCTGATATTTTATCATTATAGATCATGAAAACAGAGTAGAATTGTGTCAATGTCTGGAATAAATTCAATACATTCTTCTATATAATCAATATATTTGTGTCCTATTCAAGAGTCCTTTTTTTATCTCAGCCCCAGCTGTGGACGGTCATGGACAGTGCAGAGTTCAGGGGGACTCAGACCCCAACTGCAAGTGGCATAGGGCTCAGGGTGGGGGTCAGCCCCGAAGCTTGGGGGAGGGCCCTTTCAAAGGGGCAGCGCCTGCACAGCTGATCACAGGCTCCACACGGCACTGTCCCTTTGAAATGCTGCTGCAGCATTTCAAAGGGACAGTGCTACACAGCTGTCCCTGGGCTCTGCATTGTGCTGCCTCTTTGAAACGTTGCCACAGCATTTCAAAGGGGCAGCGCCATGCAGCTGATCCCGGGCTCTGTGCAGCATTGCCTCTTTGAAACACCACCACGGCATTTCAAAGGGGCAGCTCTGTGCAGCGCTCCCCCTTTGAAACACCACTGCAGCATTTCAAAGGGGCAGCACCGCACAGAAACACCTGCGATTAACGCAAATTTTTTTCACGTTAATTCTGCCCTGCATTAATTGCAGGCATTAACGCGCATTAATTGACAGCCAGTCAGCTCATAGTTGTACGGATTCACTTTGACACAGAGCCTCCAGGGACTAGGGACACTTTATTAATGTTGTTAAGTTACTGCTATTAGAAAGTAACAAGTTAGAAATCCTATGTGGAGCAAAACAGATAGGAGTAATAGGTCTTGTGACATGCTTACATCCCCTCCACTGTGGGAAGTCCCATCCCCATTGTCCTCACTTCAAGGGCCACATGTGGCTCCGGGTGGGGGAGGTCAGGGCATCCCCTAGGTCTGGGTCCCTGGTAAAACTTCCCGTGCATGGGACCCACCAACACCTTTGTATCCAAGCTGTTTACCGGGTGAGCGCATACTGGCTCAGTACCATTCTTGTCACTCTTATGAGCTGAAACCAAGGTCAAACTTGTTTACCGCTTAGTAGTTTCCCAGCTCAGGTGTATGGGTTAAAGCTGATAAGGGCCAGCTGGTGTTTCAGGTTCCAGGGCTGAAATATAGGGCTGGGAATTTCCATCCTCAGGTCTCAGACCTGTGGGCCCACTTACGGCTTGTACTACAGAGCCTTACTAAAATTGTACTAGATTTTCCTCAGTCAACATAGATACATCACAGGTTTTCTTTCTCTGATGTACTTTTCAACACTAAGAGCTAAATTTTCTCAGAGAATTAGGTCAATGAAGCAGAACATGTGTTTCCTCCTTTGTAAACTGATTCATCAACCATTTTCTTCAGCTCTCCATCACTGTACGTCCCTGTAAGGTGGTGCATCAGAGCAGTGCACCCTCTCTGGCCAAACACAATACACCCCACAGCTCACATAGCCTGCCAGTCTATTCCTGATGCCCAGGTGTCTGAAAATGCTTTACCCCAAGTCCATCAAGCAGTTAGTAGGGAAACCTAGGCCCTCCCACTCCACTGGGTTCTAGCTCTGGGCCCTTGAGGTTGAAAGGCAGGATCAAGGTTCTTCGACTCTGACAGCAATCTGAGATCCTTCCTGCCATCCCCTGGATCTCTGCAGGCTGTCCAGTCTCTTGGTCAGTTCATCACCTTCTGGGGTGTTGTTTCTGGGCAGCTCTATAGTTGCTTGTTGTCAGGTGCTCCTTTCTGAGCCTGCTCATCATTCGGGTTATCCACCCCACCCACTGCTTCCCAGCCTTTTATCCCAGCTGCTGTGAGGCTGCCAATCAGCAGTGTCCAGCAGTGCCTGTGCTAACCCTGTGGTTCCAGGGCTAGCATGGTGAACAGTTCCTTTCCAGTTTGTATTTATCTTCCCAGCACACCCTGAGGGAATTAGTGAAAAAGCAAAGTTCATGGACCCCTTCCCCTCATCCATGATGATAAGGTGCCCAGGACAATCGTACATAGGAATGAACTTACGGCTGATCTTTGATGTGAGACTACCCTCACAGTGGATGACTCATTGTAGCTGCAGCTGCTTCTCACTACAGTTGTGCTACCTCAGACATATCCATGATAATCTGAATATATATCTGTGGCAAATTGAGTGACTGCAGGCCTTAGCCTGTCAGTTCACTAGGAACTGTCATATGCCTGCTCTAAAATCACAAACACTAAATGCAATTGCTTGCATTTCTCCCTATGCTTCTGCAATATTCAGGCTATGAAACTGCATCTATTAATGACCTTCTTGCATAAATCCAGCTGGATCGTTGCTTACTTGCTGCTCCATTTCTTCACAGGGCCTTTTCTCAATGTCCTTTCCAGCTGTTTCATTGTTTGAATCATTAACCCTCCCTGACCTTCATGGATTTCACCCTTTCTATTTTGTCTCTTGTATTTAAGCGAAGTGCACTTTCCTGTTCAGTATCTCAACTACTTCTCTTGATTTCCCAGTCATGTTACTGCATTCAGGGAAGCCAGACGCACTTCTTGGACTCATTTCTTTAGTCATTGCCTACTAGGGATGTCAACAAGTAGTCAACTAGACAATTAACCGATAAGCCTAGGCTTATTCGTTAATCTTGACAACTACTTGCATTCCCCCCACACACCTTGCTGCCTCTATCTCAGTTCCTCCCAGCACCGGCTCCACAGTGCTCCTTGCTGTCTCCCCTCACTGCTATTACAGGCAGCAGCAGGTGGAGGGGGCAGGAGAGGCTGCTGCGAGACTCAGCCCACTGTGGGCAGAGGTTGCTTTGCTCTGCTGCCACCCCACACTGCTGCCTCTGTATCAAGCAGCCAGTCTGTGTGGGGAGATGGTTTTTAAACTAGTTCCCCTCGTGGACCAGCTCCCATCTGCCACCCTGCGCTGCTGCCTCTGATACAGAGGCAGCAGTGCGGAGTGGCAGGAGGTCCCCAGGAGTGGAGCCAGAAGCGCACTGGCTGCCGGCCCTGCCCCCGGGGACTATTGAATAGTCATGTAGCTGCTAAGATTTCATGCAGTTACAAGACTATTCAAATACCCGATAGCTAACATCCCTATTGCCCACTTTCCACCTTTGCTTACCTTAGCACTGTATCAATATACTCCTGAGAGTGAAGATCCATAGAGTATGTGTGATTGGCACAACATTTACAAGCTGACTGGCCATGCCTGATGTTCTTGAGATCAGTGTTTCTTCCCTTCAGTAGATGGCCTTTCCTTGCTGTCAAGTCCCCACGGTGCGTATTGACTCCAGCCTACTCCCCTTACCCTCCACGTTGCTGCCTCTGTATCAGAGACAGCACTGGGGGTGGGGGACGCAAACAAATCCAGTGCTCATAGCTTGCACCAGCTCCCGCTTGCCTGCTCCCCTCCCCCCGCCTCCCGCCCCCCCCCCCCCCCCCCCCCCCCCCCCCCCCCCCCCCCCCCCCCCCCGCTGCCTCTGATACAAAGGCAATGGGGGGGGGGGGGAAGAGAATGCATGTAGATGACAGGATTAACCGATAATCCTAGTCATCGACACAGTGACATCCCTAGTACCAGTATCTTCAAGACAGGTATTTTGTTTCTCAACTTTCTAAAAAATGGTTTTATATACAGAAATCTGATTTTATAGACTCAATGACTTCTGGTCAATAAAGCAACACACAAAAAGAAACGATAGCTAAAAAGTTTCAGAGGGGTAGCTGAGTTTGTCTGTAAGGGTTGGAACTAGGGAGGCAAATGAAGCATACCAAAGTTGCAAATCAAGCGCGGGATTTAAATATGCTTGATTAGCATAATCGTGGCCGGTCGCCATTTTAAAATGCCAGTCACCGATTTAACTTGCGGCGTGTAGATGCGGTAGTTCGATCGGAAACCCTTCCCTCGAGTGAACTGTTACTCCTCATACAATGAGGAGTAACAGTTTATTCGAGGGAAGGGTTTTAAAATGGCGACCCTCTGCGATTATTCTAATCAAGCACGGGATAGTTAAATCCTGAGCTCGATTTACAACTTTGGTATGCTTCATTTGCCTCCCTAGTTTGAACTAGGGGGCAAGTGTAGACATACCCTAACTGAAAAAACTGAAAAAATAGTGAGTAGTCCTGCAGCACGTTAGAGTCTAACAAAAAATATAGATGGTATCATGAGCTTTTGTGGGCACAGCCCACTTCATAAAATGAGTGGCGCAACAATAGCTAAGTTCCATTAGTTTCAGCAGAAACTTTCCTCTCAAAGAAATGCCCATATTTCATATGGTGATGAAAGGATTTGGATTGACCAGTTACCCAAGAGGAATGGGCTTTAAGATGGAAAAGAGGCCCTGGAACCTTAATTTGTTGCATGTTAAAAGAAAATGTCTTTTAAGATACTCTGTCAATGGTACCTTACATCATTCTGATTCAAATATAAATATTTTGATATAGAATGAATGGGATAAATGTTGGAAAATTGTTGTGCAAAAAGTGATTTAAAACATTTTAATATATATTTGCAGTGTCTCTTCTCTCTTTTTGGAATCTTCCATTAATGTATAATATTGCAGATTTGGACAGAGAATAAATCCTAAGCAATGAGATTCAAACTCTCCCTAATTAAATATTTTCTGTATTATTCTGTGCACAAAGTTAAGCCTTGTTTCTGGACTGAAAACCTGTCAGGGAAGCTTAAACATTAATAACTGCTTCCTACTTGGTTGCTAAGCATTGCTTAAATGGATTTTGGATCTTGCACGTCAGCCAAAGGATACTTTTTGAAGGGCAATAAATGCTTGAGGAAACATTTATTTCCAACTATTGCTCTTTTCACTTGTGTTTCAGACTGCAGTTAACTTTTACTTAGAAGGAAGATGGTTGCAGCTCAAAGAGAATGAAAAGGAAGATATGTAAAAGGCATATTGCTCTTGCGGGTTTAATACCTTCCATCATTCATCCTAATGAAAAAGTCTATTTATATCTCTTCCTTTCATTTTTTTTCATTTCTTCCGTTGTAGATCTATCAATCTACATGACTCTTTTGGAGATACTAAAAGATGTGAAATCTATAATCATAAAAACCTGTCACTATTCTGTTTGTAAATCACTTCCTCTTTAAAAAAAAAAAACCCTGAGAAACTTGTTACCAGCTTGTCAGAGTTACTGAATGTTTTTAATAAAGTGGAGTCTGGGAGCAAAGCAAATACATTTTAAAATATACGATTAACCTTTATAAAATATTTTCTAGACTTCCTTAGTGGAACAACTGATAACATTTTATTGCCACTAAATACTATGTTGTAAATATAACATCTGCATATGTCTAAAAGGGATAGGTCTGAACTGTATGTGCACCTTAAGAGATGGCAGTGGGAATTCAGTTGCATGTAAATAAAATGAGTCAGGAAAAGGAAGTGAAGTAGAAGGAATAGATTTGCCAAAAAAACCTTCAGTTGTGATTCAGCATCTGTTATACAGACAATACTTAGGCTATGTCTAGACTACAGGCTTCTTGAGAAAGAAGCGTTTTTTTGGAAGAGATCTTCCGAAAAAACTTCTTGAGCAAGAGAGTGTTCACACTGCAAAAGCACATCGAAAAGGCGATGCATTTTTACTGCCCAGACACTATCTCACATGTAAACAGTGATTGCTATGGACAGAATGGCCACCAGGGTACCTGTGCTTTTTCCTCTTCCCTCTTCTTCCAAAAAAATTCCCTCTTCTCTGTCTATGCACGCCTTTTTGTGAAAGAACTCTTTCGCAAAAAGGCTTCTTCCTCGTAGAATTAGGATTACCATTTGTGCAAAAATCCTTCTTGTTTTGATTTACTGTTGAAAGAACCACTTGCAGTATGGACGTAACTCAGTTTTTCGGACAACTCTGTAGTCTAGACATAGCCTGAGAACCAAATGGCTAACCAAAGTAAATTCAAAGCTCTTCTGTATATGAACAGAACTACAGGAAGCCTCCATGGTCCAAGAGGCAAAGGCATTATCCAGTCAACCACACCACAAAATCAAAATTAATAACCTAGTAGAGCTTTTTTATGCCTAGTCCCTCTATATCAAGGCTGTTGTCAGAGCTAACATATTTTGAGAGCTGAATCTGCTTATTTTTTCTTTCATGACGCTCCTTTTTAATGGGCAAGTTCTATTATACTATAATCTCTAGTACAGAGACAACCAGGTGGCATTGCTAGACAAGTATATTAATTAATACATAATATATTATTACCCACACTAAAAAAACGATAACATTGTACTCTTGTGAAATATAACATTTCATTTATGCACACCAATGAACATCTGTTGTGAACAGTCAAATGAGCAAGAGAGGTTTATTTCCTGACATTGTTTAATATATACATGGTTATACAATAGGTGATAAACTTCCTTTGAATCCAGTTTTTGTGGGGTCAGGGAATAAAGAAGTGGCAATGAATTCCCAATGACTTAGCAATATTTAGCAGTAGACGTAATTCTATTAATATTGTGCTGTTGTTCAGGGTCCACCCCATGGAGATTTCACATGGTTCACACAACTGACCCTGCCCACAACTCCCTGCCTCTCTTCCCCTGACTGGTTTCCCCACAAAGGCACATGCTGCAGCTCCCATTCTTGTCACAGGTCTTGAAGCTGTTGCTGAACAAGTGCTGCAAGCAGAGAAGAAGGGACAGGGACATTTGGAAGAGAAGCAAAGCTGGGTAGGCTCCCATGTATAGTGTAGAAGCCAGCCCTATGACAGGGGCATAGGTCACCCCCACTTCTCACTTAGGTTTGGCCCCTCAGCCCCTCCATCATGATGGCAGTCGCGTGGCAAGACCAACGTTTTGGGAGTAGGCTTGCACCTTGGGGAAGGGGGGAGGGGTCACAGCTCTGCTCAGGAGGAGCAGCAGGGCTAACCCTGAGTGCCATTGCAACCTGCGTGTACCAATTTGCAATGCCACTCACTCATTTTTGACCCCACCATGATAGAGGGGCCCAAGGGCCAAACATAATGGGCAGTGGGGTGGCCAGCGCTGCTTGTTACTGCTATGGCACCAGTTCCTGCATCGGGGCTACGTCAAGGGCCCTGCCCTGCAAACATGATTGCTTCACCATGTCTTACACTGGACAATTCTACTCAGGCTAAGTAAACCTAAGAAGGCTCTGTCAGGCCAGAGCATGTTTTCACTCCTAACCCTGCCTGCCATGAAGCTATGGAATCTTGCTAAGGCTTCATCAAGGCCTGTATTTCATACACATCTCTGCTTTTCCTCAGCTGCTTAATCAAGACCCAAACCTGCCAAATCAAAAGAAGTTTCATCAGTATTAATGTGACTGGCACAGTTACAAAGCCCCTTGATATCATGCATATCCACAGATGCCCCCTGTAACGGCATGCTGGGAACCCCCCGATCCTGCACCCCCATAGCAGCCAGAACAGACTCCGCCGGCCAGTAGAATAGAGAGGGTTTATTGCTCCTCCAGGATACAGCACAGCATAAATGTGATGTGGCTACAGGCGTCAAGGTCAGGATGCCTCAGACCTCTTGGGTTAGGGGGTCCATCGCCCCCTCAGCACTCAGCTTAGTCTGTTCCCTTCATGTTTCCCAACCAGGAACTGCCTCACTCCCAGATCCTGGCCCCCCAGCCAGGTGTTCATCTCCGCCTCCCTTCCTTTGTCTCTCCCCCTGGGAA
>CM057846.1:55165416-55181887 GCA_030068395.1 Apalone spinifera | reverse complement strand
GGGTGGGAGGGAAATGGGGGCGGGGCAGACAGGACGCCTCGCGATCAACCAGTAGCTCGCGATCGACCTGTTGGTGACCACGGCACTACACTAATCAGAGGGACTGATGCATTATGCATCTGATATTGGAGAACGGGATAAATTATCCTGTCTTCTATTCAGGTGATCTGCCTGTAGCTAAGTAGAACATTACAATCCTCATAACATGTTTGTGTCCCATTTTGGAAATGCCTGCAAGGTTATTTGCTTCTCCAGCCTTTATAACCTTGGCTTGATCTTACCCTCATTGCCATAGTCATACTGTGCCATGGATTTCACCATTCAAAAGTGAATCCACATGCCAGCAATGCACTTTGCGGTGTATTACAATGGTATAACAAGGTACCTCTTGGAAAAGCATAAGATATCTGTGGTCTCTCTCTCTCTCTCTCTCTCTCTCTCTCTCTCTCTCTCTCTCTCTCACACACACACACACACACACACACACACACACACACACACACACACACACACACACACACACACACACACACACACACACACACACACACACACACACACACACACACACTCTTGCCAGAATCTGAGGAGGAGTGACAAATCCTTGTAAGAGGCAACTTTAGGCTTAATGCCTGACTTAGCCCTGAAGCCACAGGTACAACTGGATCTACATCTCATTGAAATCACATCTTTTCTCGGTAGAATAAACATTTGAGTGGTACTTGACCCTGCACTGATCTGTCTGTTGCAGTTATTTTGAATCCACTATTATATCATCACACCAATTGTAAGGCTTCATATGGTTGACTCCATTTGAGATGCAGTCCTCCAAGAGTTACATTTTATTACAAGAGGATTTTCACCATGTATCAAAATACACTAGAACCTCTTTAATCCAGCAATAGGCTGTGTTGGATTATGGAATTTTCCAGAACACCATGAGTGTTCACCATAATGAAGGGTAAACAAAGTCTCTATTACTAAAGCTCTTGTGCGTACTAACCATTATAGAGTACTGTACATGTATAACATGTCATAAGATAAATCCTTAATGTACTGTATTGAAATGGTTAATGGAAGTGGAGGTGAGGTTCTAGGAGGGAGCAGATGTGGGGGCAAAGAAGGCAGCAGCCAGAGGCCCAGACCCCTTTGAATTTTTGCTAGAGTGCTAGGACACTACACCAGGCTCTCCACAGGACTCAGGCCTGGCGGGAGCAGAGGGCTGGCTGCCTCTGGCTCCACCCCTTCCACCTGAGGCCCTGCCCTTTCTGGGTGTGGAGTGGCGCCTCCCACAAATCTTGCCCCAAAGCCCATGGTGGCTGTTGGCCCTGCTAGGAGGGAGATAGGAGCATGCTATGCTCCTTCTAGGAGGGAGATAGGAAGAAGGAGTGTAGGAGGGCCATTTGGGAGGCTGAACCATGAATGTTCTCAGATCACAGACACCTAGATTAAAAAGATTCAAGTGTAGTTACTATATTAGCATTGTACAGGGATGACCTGGAAGAAAGATGTCGGGGTGATTAAACACTGGAATAAATTGTCTAGGGAGATGGTGGAATCCCCATCACCAGAGATATTTAAGAGCAGATTAGACAGACATCTATCAGGTATGATCTAGATGGTACTTGGTTCTGCCAGATGCAACCGCTTGAGGTCCCTTCCAGTTCCATGAGTCTATGACCCTAAGGCTGTCTGCCTTTCAACTGTTATACCTATGACAAGAACCATAAGTATCACAAGACACTAAACATCCTACTTAAACTTATTGAAAGTGGGAGGCTTCTGAAACTTTCGGAGCAGTGTCCAGCAGTTCCTAACTTAAACTATCATTATGAATCTGTGAGCTGCTGTTAGTATTATAATGACAGGCAATGAGGAGAAACACAATGTGTCATTAATGGCTAGTACTTGAATATGCTTGACTGACCATCACAATACAATGATAATAGGCTTTACTAGCTGGCACTGAAACAATGTTGTTGCTGCCAGATTTAAAGCATTCCCCTGGGTTTGGAGTGTTTTAATAAGACAGCATTGACTAGCTGTATTTTGGGAGGCTTATATGGATACTTGCATCTTTCTGAGCTGTCTGTGCCAGAAACCCCTAAAGACTGACATTTGGGTCAGCCAAGAGCATGATGTGCTGTTGAAGATGGAGGCAGCATGAAGTCACAGACCCGGTGTGTCCCCCAAGTGAGGCCTGAGCTGTAACCAAGCAGGGGTGGACTTCTCTCACAACAAAAGCAATGCTGGCTTTGTTCCATGGGTTCTACGGTTATGTGTCTGGAGATGAAGTAGCTAACCTGGCAGTTCTCAAATTTGGTCCCAGGAGGCCCCTGGGCCCATGGAGCATCTGCTGGTGCTCTGGGAAGAGTTGGCTGGTAATACAGTGTTGGCTGCCCACTCCCCATGTTTCCAAGTGTTAAATCACATTAAATACAGTAGAAACATAAATATTCTGGAAATATTATTTTTCCATGTAAGCAGTTGTTGTAGTTGTAGATGTTATCTGTGAATGGGAAGGAAAATGAAACATGACATCATTAATGTGGACATGTCCAGGAAACACACTCTGTTTTGAGAGATGGGGCACCACATGAAAATCTTTGAGGCACCCTGGTCTAATCAATGAAAACTTTTCTGGAGCTAGTTTTAAAAGCCACAGTTCCGGTTGATTGTTTTCCCTAGAAATCTGGCACCACTGAGTGGCATGATGTGTTCATCTGGAAGCAAATTGTTTAGATTCATGCCCCACATATTTCTTGGGCCACTTTTGTCCTCCTTTACCTGTCCCATCTTGCTAGGGGATGAGTCTTCTATTTGAAGCACACTGTATTGCAATCCCTTTGATGCCCACCTGCCTATCAATAAATTACTACATGATGCTTATGCATCACAGGATTAACTTTGACTCCAAAATTGCTCCTCAATTAAGATAGCACAATTCTGAAGTAAATAATGAAGACAAGCACAGCAAGGGCCATTCTATATATTACTTTATTGAACAAAATAGCCAGCATCAGAATCCAGTTGTGCTAGGGACTGTGGAAATGCATGAGAAATAAATTCTCAGCATCAAGTAGAAAAATAAAAACCAGTTAAACACTATCAGCACTATAAACACTGGGGCTACGTCTAGACTGCCATGATTTTGCGGCAATACTTTTAACAGAAAAGTTTTTCTGTTAAAAGTATTTCCGCAAAAGAGCGTCTAGATTGGCACGGACGCTTTTGCGTAAAAGCACTTTTTGCGGAAAAGCGTCCATGCCAGTCTAGACGCGCTTTTGCACAAGAAAGCCCTGATCGCCATTTTGTTTTGCGCAAAAAAGCCCTGATGGCTAAATGTCAGCTGTCTACACTGGCCCTTTTGCGCAAAAGTTTTGCGCAAAAGGGACTTTTGCCTGAACGGGAAGGGCAAAGTATTTCCGCAAGAAGCACTGATTTCATACATTAGGAAGTCAGTGCTTTTGCGGAAATTCAAGCGGCCAGTGTAGACAGCTGGCAAGTTTTTGCGCAAAAGCGGCTGCTTTTGCGCAAAAACTGGCCAGTCTAGACACAGCCTGGGTGAAATCCTGATCCTGCTGAAGTCAGTCGTAAAATTCACATTGATTTCAATGAAGAAAGGATTTGACCCTCTTTTTCTACTTCAGAATAATGAACCCACATTGTGCCTCACCCCTTCACAAATATCAGCCATGACAAGGAAACAAACTGAGAAAAGGAATCCATTTTAGCCTCTGCCCTGCACATCAACAGGCAAGTCGGATGGAGTATTCTGTCATGCATTGTTTTGCACTGTTAAATAGCTGCTGGGTTCTGCTCCAGAAGTGACAATGGGGCAGTGCCCAGAAATGATCCTTTAGTGAAAGTGTGGTGGGGCAGAACCTTACCCCCAACAGGAAGGAGATAAAGAGCTCCTCTGTGCATAACCAGAGCAGCTGTGAGGCTTGTTAAGCCTCAAGCTGAGCAGGGACTTAGAAAGATGAGCTCAGGGCAGGGCAGCACTGTGAAAGAGCAGAGCTGCAACTCAGAGCTCCCTGGCTCCTGGAAGCATGTGTTGCCTATCAGGGAAATGGCTTGAAAGCCTGGGCCTCCCTGGCCATCTCAGAGAATAGATGAGCTGAATTTTTTTCGGCTCTAAGAAGACTTCACACTCTGCTTTTTGTGCGCTGTGGGCTTGTTTGGACTACTTAAACTTCTTCCCACCAGGGAGAGAAACTGAACATCTTCTAAAGCAGGGGTGGGGAACCTTCTTTGGTTCGGAGGCCGCTGAAAAATCAGTTGGCAGCCACATACAAGTGAGAAGTACACCAGAGCTTAGGGAGGGGGGCAGGCTAGTAGATTTTGTGTGCTCCAGCTCTGTGGTGGGGCAGTGCAGTGGCTGGAGAACCAGCATAGTCTCGCCAATGCTGGGGCTGGGGGAGCCCTGAGCTTTGGGGGCCAGATACAGACAAGCTGCCCCTTGGTCTATGGTTCCCCATCCCTGATCTAAAGGGCTGTGCTCCAGGGTCTAAAACAGGAACAGTGCCTACCCTTTCACCAAGGGGCAGCGAGAGAGGTATTTCCTGTAGAATGAGGCTATCGTGCATCTTTTTAATGGCCACATATATAATAATGAGTGGTGCAGATACAGAATATAGCATGGTGCCATATTTCAGAAGGCAGCCTTGACTCTGTGGTGTGTTCCATGGCGAGAAGGAGTCATTCAGTTAGAAGAAGCACACTTGAGTAGATTGCAGTCAGTTAATTATTTGTGTATGTCTTCATTGCAGACTTAACTCAGGTGTTGGCCCTTAGCTCTCTCCCATCTATTCAACAACCTCGCTATTCTGCGTTTAGTGATGCTTTTCAACATGCTAATTGGCCAAAGATCAGAGTTCATGTGCCACTTTCAGCAGGGCTGCTAACCCACCCTCTTTGCAGTGAGGGAGCACACGGAATCACTGGAGTACTTGTCATTGGCCAGTGCCTTCCCAGAGTTCCCCCTGCGGAATCCTCCCACAAGTTCTCCCACAATTCCCTGAAAAATAATTATAGAGCAGCCAAAATTTCTGCAGCACAAATAATAATTAGTCATACTCCCAGAAGTCCTAGCAACACATAGTGGTGTGTATTGCACCAGGGAGGACACAGTAATTTGGGTAGTGATTTGTGTACTGGATAGGCTAACCTGGGTGTTCAGACTTGGAAGCCTATCACTCATGTTACTTCAGCAGATCTACCCTTTGTATTCAAAGTAATTCTCATTCTTTCTTGTGAAACATTAGGAGAATTTAAAAAATATGTTGTAATGCAGAATTTAGCTTTTATTTAATGTTTTCTTGCTCCTATAAGAGTTACTTGTCACAGTGAATTATAGTTTAAGACATTGGAATACCTAGTGATACAGAAATACAAACATTAGCCTCCAGTCACCTTTCTGGAGGCTGAAAGGATACACACACACAGGCCTATGCACACATATCCCTTAGAATTAAAATAGTTTACTGACTTAAAAATAAAAACTTTGAGTTCTCTCAGTCAATTTCTATCTCATAGCATGCCGATTTTAATTCCCCTCCATTGTTTTTGCTACTGAGAGATAGATAAATAGATGGATAGATCCCTTCCCTTCAAATATAAACATAATCTCCGTAACTAGGGATTTTGCTTTCCTTTAAGTCAGGGGTGGGGCCCTCAGGCCTGGGGGCTGGATGTGGCCCCCCGCCACCCAGCTTCCCAGAATCCAGACCCCGAGGCTCAGAGACACCCTCCCCCCAGCACTGGGGAGCCTGCATTGGCAGTCCAGCTCCCCAGCCACCCCACTGCGAGGCTGGAGAATACAAAATCTACTAGCCTGGGCCCTCCTAGGCTCCGGTATGCGAGTGGAATGTGGGGAGTGTCTTTCTCCTTCAGGGGCCACATCAGTGAGGAGTTTTTTTTCTCACTTGTGTGTGGCCCCCGACTGATTTTTCTGTGGGTCATTGGCCCCAATCCAAAAAAAGATTCCCCACAACTGCTTTAAGTAGACACAGATATAATAAATAATATTCCTATTAAGGTTAAACAATGCCTATAGTTACTGTTCATCTATTGTTAATTAAATATGCCTTCTTATTCCTAAATACTCTGCTCAGCAAGCCTTTTTTTTAACATACTGATTTGATTCTAGCTTTCACTTAGCTAATTTAACATTGATCTTGTTCTAGTCTCCACCTCTACTCTCCTACCTCCTTGGCCTTTCTGTTTATATTAAATCTACACTTAAATGGATGTTATCCCAAACCTCAGCTCCCAGCACCTTAGCTTTTCTGTTTAAATTGTATCTATTGTTAAATCAATCTTACTCCAGCCTCCAGCTTCCATCTCCTGAGCTTTTCATTTGACATCACATCTAGGCCTAAGTGGTGCCTATTCGTGTCCTGAGCTTTCACTAGTTTTTCTGTTAAAGTTCACTCTCTTTTTCAATCTGTATTTCCACATCTAGGCCTGATCTTTGTACTTTTTCACTTCTCAGTGGCAACTGCCTTGAGTCATTTTTTCCTTGTGGGACTTGTACAGCAACTTAGCAGAATCCCACCCATCAATGCAAATTCCTTCTCCTTCTTCCAGTTTCCAATATTCAGCTTAAAGCTCATCTATTTGAGTGTTACTGTTCAAGTGGCAGTTTTTACAATCGGGTATTGGACTTAAGAACTCTAATTTAATAACAGTTTTCAGTTCTGCTTTTAATATGGGGTATGTAGGTCTCTATTGAAAGGTAATTGCATGTTGTGAGGCTGTGTGGAAAGCTAAATAGATTATAGAGCTAATTAATCAGGTTTTACACCTAAATTATCCTTATTACCTACTGGTAAAAGATCTTGGGATTCAAGTAATTCGAATGGTTTCAGTTTAAATGAATATTCCCATTGCTTCCTTTTATGAATAGCTCTACATGTTTGGCTCATTTAAAAAACTCATGAATGAATTAGCAATTTAGTATTCTGAGTCTTCAAAGCCTGCAGCTTTAGTCTCTCCCTCCCTCCCCCCGCCCTATTTAGGAGACCAAGAAATGTAGAGGACAATCTAGTTTAGTTTTAATAAAAAGAAAGTTCCTAATCTTTTTCCTTGCTAAGGTAACCTTGAAAGTGTAAATCAGTATATGTGGGTCCCTGGGCTGTGAGCTTGCATGGCCACTGGTCCCAAGGAACACTAACTAAATAGCAAGGGGCTGAGGGCAAGGGAGATCAGGTGAGTACAGATCACATGCTGGACTTTTTTGGGGGGGGAGGAGAGGGGGTGATGGTATTTTTGGTGAGGCACTGATGGCAAAACTGGCAAAATGTTTAACTGGACATAGACAGCTCAGTCTCTTAAGCAGCTTTGAAAATCTCAGTTCTAAATACTGCAACTGAGAAAAGAAACCAATACACTTCTCCAGGAAAATTGGTAAGTTGTTCTGGAAAAGAAAAGGCTAGATTTTCATACAATTAAATTAAAATAATCAAATTAAAATAAAAGAAATATTTATAGAAAACAGACATCTCACAAAGTATTGTTAAGATGGCTACACTGATAGGACAAGAGAAAGGAGAAAACAAATACAATATATTTGTAAGTGAAGTTTTAGCAATTTTTTTATGTACAAGTTAACATATCACCTGCCCTGAATGCTACTCCTGTTATAGTGAAAACTTGTTTAGGGCCAGTTTCTGTTAGAAGATTCCAGTGAGAGAACTTCATTCCACTGAAAGACTTCTCCATTTGTGATCTGGGTTTTCTTCTGCAGGTGAACTTAAAGAGATGAGCTATATCCATTATTCTAGACATCCAAAATATTCAGTAAGCATTATTACTTCATCCTTCAGATATTTCATCTTGTAAATATATTGTGTTAGGTTATTCAGCTATCTTGATACTTAATGTTTGTTAGAACTTGATTATAATAAGAATGAACTTCAAAAAATTACCTGAAATTGCAATTCAGACTGTGGTAAAACAAGAGAATAGCTCTTGAGGCAACTTTGGCTATAGAATAATAAGACAGGAAGAGAAGTATAATCAGTACATCAATGAAAATTCAGACCATACTGGCAAATAACTGAAGCAAGAGGATGATACAAGTATAAAAATCAAATGGTGAGAAACAGCCTTTCGGGTCCCCCCCCCCCACTAAAAAGCTTATAGTGTCAAAATACCTAACTTACAAATTGGCATTGACCTGTAAGTGGGGTAGATCAGTTGCAGTCAATCTTACCATCTGAACTAAACATTTTAAAAGGGCACCAGGCTTTATAGCCTCAAAACCAGCAGAGAGATAAAGGTGTCTTGATATAAAACACATATCCCTGAATCAGCCTACAGCAAAAGATCAAAGCACATCTTCAAAAAGCAGACTCCTAGCTTGTCTCCCCTGAAGCCAGCCTGGAATTTATCATTAAGATTGTGAGGTCTGAGGTATGACTGAAGTTGTAATGCAACAAGCTTATACATAACTATCTCCTGTACTGTTTGAACTAGGAGAGTTCAACAGACCAGTGCAACATCTGTGTTCTTAGAGCAGGAGGTATCATTTCTGGTCTTGGTACCAGATCAATGAGGTTGGTGGATTACTGTGGGGATATATATTTTTTGCATGCACTCAATTTAACATGCACATTTGCACTGTAGTGATCTCATTATGAGGAAATGCAGATATGGCAGAGCATTATAAGTAAAGCAGTTAGATCAGAAAGAAAGGAGAAAACACAAATTCAGCAGCTAGCCAAAACAAGTTCCATCAAGTATTCTTGTTTCCAAATATATTTACCAGTTAAAGTTAGCTAGTAGAAGTTAAAATAGCTGGCAGACATAACTCGCACTTCAGTCAAAGTAACCACACCATTGTAGAGTTAGTCTGCTTCATGCCCTATTTTCAACAAATCCTGTCTTGCCAGTAACACCATTATTTTCAAAGGCAAACATTGCACACAATTTTCATTGTGTGGAACTGCTTTAAATGGAACTGTCAATTATTGTTATGATAATACTTTTTTTAAAAAGAAAAAGGAATTCCAAATGTAATCAAGAAAACTATATAACTTGTAATTATTTGTTAGGAAAGTACTTGTACAAAGCCGTGTTGCTAGGTGACATAAGATAGTTAAATGTGCAGAAAAGCAGCTGACTCCAATGCCTCTGTTGAGTTGCCTTGGTAAAATGAGTATGAATCAAATTCTAATTATAGCAGGAGAGAGCTGTGGTAATGAAAACCAAAATGGAAACTAGAGTGGGCAAAGCAACCATTGCAAACCAAAGGTCTCAGAGTGAAATTCATAGATGGCAGAGTATGGTCTGATAGAACTGTTAAATGTAATTAAGTAATTATTTTGCATTCACCATTACAAATAATAAAAGTAGCAATTTACTTAATCCAAAGAAAAAGTTTCATGTGCATGTCAAGTTAGAGGATAGGAAGGCCAACAGACACTGTTCCCTCAAAATCCTTAACTTTTGAACTCAAATTAAATATGAGATGCTCTTAAAATGTACAGATGCCTTGGTAACAGAATTTGTACATAATGGACCCAGCAAGAGAAAGATAATATAGAAAGAGAAATACTCTTCCAAGAGATTTTTACATGTCATCTCAGTTGAAAAGAGATTTTTAATGACTAGAAAGCAATCAATGTAAAAGCTTAATTTAAGAAAAGACTTTTAAAAATACTTTGTGAAATTGCACAGTATGTGGTGTAATTTCAATAATGGAGTGCAGTGTTAAGTAGCTTTATAAAATATGACTAGTGAACATTTTGGAAAACACAGTTTTATGAGGTTAAAGAAGGGCCAAAGTGGTCCAATGAAGGAAAGTTTGAGCCCTACTAAGTTGGTAACTTCTTTGATGTTTCTTATATCTTCTTGTACCCTGTCCCTGGCAGAGAATATGAAGCTCTGAATAGCTGATGTTAATGTCTTAGTTGTTAAATCACCGAAAACCTGGAAAGATCATCCAGTAGTGAAGATCATAGTTTAAATTACACCAGTCTTAAAGTGTCCTCAAAGTGTACTCATGAGAAAACATTTCTTAGGTTTAGTCATGCAAAGAAACCCCATCAGGAGAGTACTCAAGTGTCATCCAAAATTAGACAGGAAAGTTTAAAATATGGGGTCTATCTATCTTGCCCAGGGTACAGAGAGAGTCCAGAATCAGAGCAAGGAATATCACTCTGAAAAGCTCTTTAAACCCTGATATCTCTCCCTCCAATCCCAAGTAATTCAACCATTTCAAAAAGTTGTTTTCTTATAATTTTCTGTCCCCTTTCCATTCCTTGTCCTTTTTGTTTCACCTGGTGCTTTTTGGAGTCAGAGAAACAATCATATATTCCAATGATTTTGCCTCTGGTCTTCCTTCCTTACACTTACTGAACTGTTTCCCCTTGTAACAGGGCGGCAGTTTCTCAGATCCAGCAAAGAAGTGCAGGGTTGTTCTGCCGAGCCACCCTCGATTCAGGTGCTAGGGCCGTATAATTACTGTTGGCCCAAACTGAGGAGTGGATCTCGTTAGCTCATCCCAGAGCAAACTGGTAGGAGAGGAGTTGCTCAAGGGAAATCCTACTTGCAAAGAAAGCTTATGCTGAGATTTATACTTAACTGGTGTCTAAATTACAATTAATTCAGTTTGTAATTTGAAGGTAAATTTGAACTTAATACATTGAGTCTGCTGCACCAATTTTATATTCATGCAACTTAGTATAAGTTCGGCTTCCTCTTCAGAACACCTCTTGAGGTCCCTTACAGAATTTTGAAATCTTTTCCTGGCCAGAGTCCACTACCCAGTCCCTGGCAGAGAATATGAAGCTCTGTTCAAGGTGATCAACTTTCTACTAAGTATATCTTGCACAATTCATATGCCTTCCATGACTGAACACCATGCATAAGAACATAAGAATGGCCATACTGGGTCAGACCAAAGGTCCATCCAGCCCAGTATCCTGTCTGCCAACGGTGGCCAATGCCGGGTGTCCCAGAGGGAGTGAATCGAACAGGTAATGATCAACCAATCTCTCTCCTGCCATCCATCTCCACCCTCTGACAAACAGAGGCTAGGGACACCATTCCTTACCCATCCTAGCTAATAGCCATTAATGGACTTAACCTCCATGAATGTATCTAGTTCTCTTTTAAACCCTGTTATAGTCCTAGCCTTCACAACCTCCTCAGGCAAGGAGTTCCACAGATTGACTATGTGCTATGTGAAGAAGAACTTCCTTTTATTTGTTTTAAACCTGCTGCCCATTAAATAACATGCAATAACATTAAATAAAATGAAATAACACCCACATTCATAACATCAGAATTCCAATTCCAAATAATGCAACAACAAAACATATTACACAGAGCTATGGATAAGCAAAATGTATACAATCTGCAAATGACACCTGACAGTAGCTTGTCTAGAGGGGAAAGTGGAGAGTGATGTTACTTTAAGCCATTGATCTCTGAGCCTTACACAAGAATAAAAGATCTTCTTAATCTTACTGTCTCCAAAGTCATTTCAGGCTGAACTACTCAACATGCTGTTACTGTGGTGATCCTCTAAGAGCACAGTATGTTTTCTGCATATGAATGATCTGCTTACACTTCCATGTTCAGCCACATCTAAAACCTGGAACCTTTGAAAGGAAATGTTGGTAATATAACAGTGGCCTCACACACTGTGGCTGCTGTGGCTAATCATAGAATTGTAGGAGTGGAAGGGACATGACAGATCTTTTAATGAAGTCCTCTGGACTCTTCCTGCAGTGATCCTGAAAGCTACAGGTTACAATTATGGACTATGGCCAAATAAACTGAATTTTGAGTGCGACATTATCTTTTCACACCCCTTTTCTTATCCTGCACTTTCCTCCCAAACCTGAAAAGAAATGTTAGCATCAGCACATGGAGCATCAGCTCTGGATTAATAGGAATAAAACATATTTGGATGTAAGCTATCCAGCAAAGTATGGATCTTAAAATCATTAATGATGGCAGGAGCATCTCCTTGGTCCCACAGTGTTTAACACTTTTCTCAATGAGGGAGCTGGATAGCTATTCCTCCTCCCTCCTGTACTGCCCATGAGTGAATGAACATCATTTTCATAGCCTGCCCATAGTAGCAGTCAAGGCAGTTTTGCAGCCTCCAAGCTCAGCACGCAGTGAACTTTTAAAGAACGTTTCATGCTGGCCATTAAGCATCTGGCACAACCACAAAACTCAGGCAATACAAGGAGCGAACAATTCCCTGGAAATATGGATCGTGTTTTGCAGCCAGCTGCAGATAAAATAACTAGTTTCCTCTGTAACCAGCAATTATCTGCAGGGTGCTGAAAATTCTCTCCCTAGTTTTCTAAGTGCATCTCTGCAAGAACATAGTTAATGACTGGACTCCATGCAGTGTTCTTTTTCCAGTGACTGAATATCACCACTGCTAAACTTTTTTTTAATGCACAGGGTATGTAACTGCAGAGAAAAATCACTTGATATGTCTATGGCACTTTATTCACAATGTATGTGGCTCTCTGGTTTAAAGCTTATTATAATAGTCTTATGGATCCATAGCAGATATTACCTATAATTCATTAAGCAGGTCGAAGACACATAAATCAATTATGCAGAGCCATCCTTAGCCTACTTTATTTTTCTGCGGGTATCTACATAAATGTTAATGCTTTTTTCTCTGTCTCCATTTTAACAAAGGGAAACATACATCTTAAGAGTTCACTGAAGCAGAAGCAAAGAGTTTTATTTGATACATTTGACTCCTATAGCCAAACCAAAGTGTCTCTTGCAGCTGGATGGTACAAAGAAATATTTCTTTTCTCAGGCTCAGACTAGAAGCTCAGATATCTTCATAGTTAATAGCTACCTTTTCTTTGTTGTTTCCATCCTCGGAATCAGCTGAGACGTAAGTGAAAAAAGCAAGTCAAATGAAATCAAATTTCTAAAATTCGTTGTATGAAAAATAATTTATAATTAAAATAACTGAAAATGAATCTTTTATAGAGGAACCTCATAAAGAGGCTTTCTAATTTGAAAACTTGTCAGCTAGATTTACTTAAAACACAGTTTTAAAGGGGAAAATGACATTGTTCTTTGTTGTCTCATGTAATAGTACTGTTTCTTGTTTTGAGAGCTATCTTAATATGGAGTCTAAGTCAGCCATCCATATTTATATGAGAGGGCTTTTGTAGATCATGTATGCATGGTTATGAATAACAGAGAGAAACATTCAGCTGGCTATTCATCTCATATCAACTCCTGGTTAGTATCTGATATCTCCACATTTGCATGACATTAGAGATTTTTATGTCAGACAAAGATGCCTCCGAGTTAGAAATCAGTAATATTAATTAGCCTAATTTCCTATACAGATGAATATTTGGAAAAGATTAGTTGGTTTATGTTCTGCTTATGGATGTAGATTGTGACTGGTGGAAGAGGAATTGTGTGAGAGTCTGAAGTGGTGAATTATCCAAACCAAATGCATTTCCTAAATTCAGGTTTCCTTCCTTGGAAACTGCAGTGTTTGAATAGAGCTAAGGCATAGAATAGAGCTATGGTACCTCGTCTATAACATGGTTTCAATAAGTAATAATGCTTCTCAGAGTTTTGAGAAGGCCAGACTGGAAGGCCAGTAACAGAGATAGTGTTACTGTGAACATAATTTCTTCTGAGTTGTGTACTATGCTTGACTCCTACACAAGAAATAGCTGAAAATATCTACAAACAAAAAGCTTTTAAAAGTTACATCCCATTGCTGCTGTCTCTTTCTGGATGTTTGTACTGTATTTTCGTATAAGAGTCTGAATGAAGATTGGAAAGTAATAAAAAAATACCATAGAGTACAAGTCACCCTGTGGCTGGCACACTGACTCTGTTAGCGTTTTCTCAGCATGATGTAATGCTCAGTAGGCTGTGCAACAGTGAACTGATGGCTAAGGCACTAGACTGCAACTCAGGAAATCTGGGTTTTGTTCCTGGATAAGCTAACATGGCCCATATTTTTGTTCCTGGATAAGCTAACATGGCCCATATTTTTAAAGTATTTGGGGTTGAGTGCTCAGTATTGCAACCCTTAACTGATTTAAAACCCTAAATCTCATTTTTAAAAGGAAGGTAGATATTTAGGTGCCTAAATCCCATTGACTGTCAATGGGAGTTAGGCTTCTAAGTGCCTAAAACCCTTTTGCAAATGAGGTATAGACTCCTAAATCAGTTAGGCATTGCAATGCTGAAGGCCTGAATGCCAAAATACTTTTCAAAATCTGGTTCCAGCTTCCTAAATTCAATGGGAAAGATCACATAAGTCAAAGGAAGTTTTCTCCTAGATTTCATTGGGCTTTTGATCAGGCCCTTAATTGTTGTATCTCAGTCCCTCACCTATAAACATGGATACAGACAGAGACAATCACTTACAGGATCCTTACAGAACATTCCTAAAACTGAAATATCCACCTGGAGATGTGAAAAAACAAATTGACAGAGCCAAAAAAGTACCCAGACATGAACTTCTTCAAGACAGACCCAAAAGAGAAAATAACAGAACTCCACTTGTTATTATCTATAGTCCACAACTCAGACCCCTCTAGTGCATTATACACAATCTACAACCCATCTTGGAAAATGATCCCTCACTCTCAGAGGCTTTGGGAGAAAAGCCTATTCTCACTTACAGAAAACCCCCAACCCGAAACAAATTATGTCCGGTAACCATGCCACACAATCATATCATAAGCATCCAGGAATCCAGCCCTACAACCAAACACGATGCCAACTCTGCCCACATATCTATACTGGCGAATTCATCATTGGAGCCAACAACATAAGCTACCAAATCAAAAGGACATTTGATTGCACATCCAGTAATTTGATCTATGCCATCAAATGCCAGCAATGCCCCACTGCTATATATATTGGACAAACTGGACAGTCTCTGCGGGAAAGAATCAATGGACACAAATCAGATATATGTAAAGGAAACATACAGAAACCTAGTGGGGAACACTTCAATCTTTCTAATCACTAGTTAAAAGATCTTCAAGTGGCTGTCTTGTCACAAACCAATTCTACTAGTCAGATACACAGAGAAGCACTGGAATTAGAGTTCATCCGCAAATTGTGTGAAGAATCCTCGTGTGCTGTGAATTGAGCACATCGGCACTGGGCATTTCAAGGCAATTCCAGACAAGAACAGCTTCTTACTGTGAAATGCAAATTCAGAGCAAACAGCTGCTTTCGCTGAAGCAGTTGAGCCACTCCTTTCTTGCTGTTTTCCTACTACTGGAAGTCCAGAATGGTCTGGATATAGTTGAATCTCCACCCTCTGAATTCAGCAATGAGAAATATGAAAAAATGGGGCTTGGTGTAGGTGTTAGAACTAAAGAACCCTGGTTAAGAATGAAGAGCTAGAAGGTACAAACATAATTATTTGAACAAGAACTCATTTCTGACCACAAGAAGTGGAATTAGTGTCATCCTCAAATGCAGATATTCCACCGTCATTTCTGATGTAGAAATCTTGAAGAAAAAAAAAGAGGCAAGATGCTTTCTCACAAGATCACCGGCCCAAAGAGGTTTGTTCAGAGAAGCTGCCTTTTGATTTTTCACTCATTGCTTTAATGTCACAAATAAAACGACAAACTCTGCTCTTTATCTCACATATGTAACTTCCATTGATGTGGGTCCATTGATTTGCACATATTTAACTGCAAATAGAATTTTGCTCATAGGATCCAGCACCTTCACTTCTCCTGATTAAACTCCCCACACATACACTTCCCTAGGGTTTTGATCTTGATTAGATCTCCTGGAAATAAAAGGCCACATTACCACAAACTGTCCTCCATATTCACCCCACAAACACTACCCCTTTTGGAAGTACGCAGATATACAAGCGTGCACTGCATTTGGGTTGGGTGATAGACTGGTGTCTCCTTGCACAGAGTGAAGCAGGCACAAAAGGAGGCTAGGTTGAGGCCCCTCCATGCAAATGAGTCTCACAATATTTTTGATTTCTGTCTGTCAGTATATTTGATTTCTTGTCTGCATGTATGTTCTTTATTACTATTATTATTTATTATTCAGATTGTTTCCCTCCCCCACTTTTAATTCTCTGTATGTGTTTTCATTTTCATTTATTCATTTCTGGACCTGTTGTATTTTCAGTTGATTTCATAGGTGGACTTGACACATACTGCTATCAGCAAACCCCCCTGGAACATGTTGAGTTAAAGCCTGTAAAGCCTGTAAGTAAGGTTTCAGTCATATGGACAATATTAATTCTTCTAACTGGACTGAAAACTACTCTGCTGCTCAAGTAGTTTGGCATGAGATTACTAATAGTTTAATTATAATTTACCATTAACTATGCTAAAATGAATCAATTTAAAACATGCTAAAACACTACACTTTATGGCTCTCATCCACCAAAACAATGAGGCTGCGTCTAGACTGGCCAGTTTTTGCGGAAAATCATCTACTTTTCCGCAAA
>CM057846.1:55146288-55165316 GCA_030068395.1 Apalone spinifera | reverse complement strand
TTTCCGTTAAAAGCATTTTTGGAAAATCATGCCAGTCTAGACGTAGCCTGAGTGAATATTTCTCATGTTGTTATGACTAATTATTCACACTATGCAAATTGGCATCGGGGGTTCAGAAAAACTGAAGGGAAAAAATTCTTCTCTACCAGCTGTGAAACAGAAATAGTGTAGATATATCACTGCTACTGCCAGTGGCACCTAAGCCTTAATGCAGGGGTAGCTCTTGGTGGGCCACTGCCACTATATTTACATGCACCTCCACAGGTATGGATGCTTGCAGCTCCCATTGGCTGTGGATCACTGTTCCCAGCCAATGGAAGCTGTGGGAAGCAGCATGAACAGGAAAAGAACTTCCCACATCTCCCATTGGCTGGGAATGGTGAGCCACAGCCAATGAGAGATGTAATCATGCATACTTGTGGAGGCGCAAGTAAACATAGCAGTGACGGCTTACCAGGAGTTAACCATGGAGAACTGGATCTGGCCTGTAGGCCATTATTTGCACACCCCTGCCTTAATGCATGACCCCTTAAAGGAGAGAAAGAAACTCTTACTTTTAGCCAGATTTAGTTAGCTACCATATGTGTCAGTGTAATCTGGAGAAAAATTTGCTGAGCAAAAGAAAGTTCACCATGATCAATCCATTGAGCAAACACGAAAATTCAATTATCTTTTCACCATAAATGATTTGCTTCCACAATTAAAATGCCATTGTTTCCATAGTTTACTCAAACAAAATATTCTCTCATACATGAAAGATACACTTGCAAAATGTTCTTTTTAGGTTTGTTTTTTAATTTGGGGTAAATCTGTGCACTGGCAGATGTTAGCAATGCATCAACTTGGCAGAAGCGCAGATACCTTCAAATGAGGAACACTTCAAAGTACATTGGTAAAATAGATCACTTGGCAAATTCTTGCCAGGTGTTTATAAATTGCTGTCCTGATCCTACGTGTCATGAAATTCCCATCAGAATCTTTCATATATTGTAAGATAAAGCCAAAGTGCAGCCGACTAACTTTACTTGATGTGACACAATTTTAGCTATTAGGTAAGAGATTCAAAGGTTGCATTTTTAAGCTTTTTATTTAGAAAGTTTTAACAAGTTTACAAATCCTTAACATGTAAACATCTGAAACAAAACAATCATTATAACTGTTTGTTTTTGTTTAAATAGACTGTATACCAGAATACAGTCATCAGAACTTTCTATTTAACAAGGTGTCACATTATAGAATGAGCATCATTACAACACTTTTGTAATTTCTTGTGATTTTATTAAATTTTGAAATCACAATATCACAAAGTTAACAGACCAGGTATGTCTATCAAATGTTGATGTTCAAAAAATGGACAGGTGTGCTGTCTTTTTTGCAGGTGAATGTACTTTGTCTGAGTACTGAATAAAAGGTAAACAAATATTTAACTATCTCTCTGTCCTCTGTCTTTTTGAGATTGTGTTTTGTTTTCCTGGTCGGGATGTGTTGAGGGATTGGAAGACATCTAGAGGAAGACTGTTAATTTATTTTAAAGAAAACTATTACTTACATAGTGTTTAAGATGGGTATTTGCTACATGAAATCAGAACTAGGTTTTCATTACTCTTAGAATGTTGTCAAATATAAATTTTCACTCCTGTGTACCAGCATTTGGTTGCAGAAATGTAAATTAGGAAAAATGTTTCAATTTTTTATCATTACAAAGAGACTACATATTGTAGAATTATGAAAGCCCAAAAAAATAAAAAAATAATTGCAATTTAATAGTGTGTGAGGAGAAAAAAAGAATCAAATTAAGACAACTAATAAGACAAAACAGTGATCAGTTTATGATCATATTGATAGCATCTTTGTGCTAGAATCTGAATTTCCAAAATATTCCACTAATGGCTTGTCTATATATTGAGTCATTCTGGAATAACTATTCAGGATTAGCTTCTCTGGAATAACTATTCCTGACTAACTCCAAGGGTAGACTCTCTTTTCTGGAATAAGAGTTCCTTGTTCTGCTATTGCTTAATCCATTTTAGATTAAGCTAAACTGAAACAAAGTATTCTTACTCTTGAATAAGACTGTCCATGCTTGAAGTCAGGCTACATCTACACTACAACAGAAAGTCAATTTAAATTATGCAACTCCATCTATGTTAATAATGTAGCTGGAGTCAGCATACACAGGGCCTACACTGGGAGAAGGAGAGTTGATCGGAGAAACTCTCCCATTGACTTCCCTAATGCTTCTCCTCCAGAGTCGAGTAAGAGGCAGAGTGAACTGCGGTTGATTTGGCAGGCCTTCACTAGACCCACTAAATCGATTGTGTCAATTCGGGCTATAGTGTAGATGTAAGCCTTTGTCAGGAATAGCTCTTAGCTCCAAATTCACATTCGACCTTGAATTAACTTTAGGTATAAATAAGCCTTAAAGTAATGCTTTTGTTGCTCTTTGATATGGAAGGAATAGCAGTGGCATGGGTTTATTAAGTACACTGAGACTTGGCTTACACTAAAAAGTTAAAAACAATGAGCAGTCTTCTGGTACCAGAGGGCATGTCTACAATAGGAAATTATTTCAAAATAATTATTTTTCAATATTTTTCAATAATTATTTTGAAGTAATAACTCCCAAAATAATACTTTCGAAATAGCGTGTCCTTATTACAGGGAAGCCTTGAAATTAGACCGTGGCAGGCTCCCTTAATGTGGACACACTACCTCGACTTAAGAGCCCCAGGAAGCACTGGGGAATAATTTCTTTGAATGACTGTGGGGAGTAGTTACTTCAAAATAGTAGCAGTGGAGTGTCCACATACCACTATTTTGAAATAAGTGTTATTCCTCATGGAAAGCAGGAGTTATTATTTTGAAATAACCCGCCCCTTATTTCGAAAGAATGGGCTTGGTAGTGTGGACGTTCCACTTGTTTTTTCAAAATAACTCCCTAGTGTAGACTAGGGCTTAGAGACTAACAAATATCATGAGCTTTCGTGAGTAAAACCAACTTTATCATGATAGAATATATTTGTTAGTCTCTAAGCTGCCACAGGTCTGCTAGTTATTTTTAAAGTTACAGACAAACACGGATACTCCTCTGAGACTTAAACACTAGGCCAACATAGCTAGGTAGCGCTAAAGTTTGAAGAACACACACTTGACCAACATAGCTACCTCAACCTAACCTCAAATATGCATGCCATTTTGTCGACAAAAGAAGACTTCTCTTGATGTAGCTACTACCATTGTTCAGGGAAGTGGTGTACCTACACCAATGGAAAACCCCTTTCTGTTATTGTAGGTTACATCTACACTACACAGGTATGTTGGCACACAGATCCCTTGGTATTTTGTCCATAGTTCAAACATGCCAGATTAAGATAGAGAGACAAAAAACATGGATTAGGTGGGAAGAAGGTCCTAAATGCTACGTTTACATTTCTGATTTAAATGTTCATCACCTTTTTAGTCTAGGGAGTTCCACCAATGTTGATTTTAAAGACCACCACTAACTTTACTGAAGGGCTAGAGGAAGAATTGTGATGTCCAATATTTTATTAACCAGTGCACTGTTGTTCAGATAAAAACGAGATGAAGTGGTACATCTTCAGGAAAGGTTATTTCCTTTTTGAAACTTCTGCAAAATTTGCAACTACAATTGAATTATGGGCACAAATTTTAAAATTTTCACATTAAATTACCTGTTTCCAAGCTGAGATCAGGTAGAGATGCATGAATGAAGATTTGCACCCAGATTTTACTTTGTGGGTAGGCAAATTTTGTGGACATAAATTGCACCTGCTAAATGGGAGACCTCCCATTACTTCCAAGTCCTGCTTTGGTTAACTTGTGACACCTAACAAGATCATGGCTGACAGCCCTGCAACTGGACAGTTATAAAACAATAATAAACATCTTCAGTGATATTGTGGTTTTATGTAATGACAAGGTACAAATTGGATTTATGCTTAAATAAGGGGGAAGAAGAATTTCAATCATCAAAGTAAATTTGAATTAAAAGCCAAGCTGTAGGAGACAAATTGGATAGTCAGTGAACTGTGCTATCCACTGGTTTGCAAATGCCGATCAGTCTGCAATGCATCAACCTGCCTGCTTGTTTTCTTTCAGTAAGATAATTACTATCTGTACTAATTGTGGATGATCCTGGAATACCACAGTCCCCATGAAGAATAGTAACTGAACTGAAAAACTCCATTCCCTTTCACCTGAATAAGATACTTTAAAAACAATGAGCAGTCCACCCATGAAAGCTCATGATCTAATATATTTGTTAGTCTCTAAAGTGCCAGAGGACTGCTCATTGTTTTTAAAGTTACAGATTAACACAACTACCCTGCTAAGAAAGATACTTGTTCATCTTTATTAAGACTCTAAATCTACTTATTTTTCTTTTACTGTTTTCATCACTTTACTCCTAGGAAAAAGTAAAAATGTGACTCTTTTTCATAAATTATAGCCAGGATGGACATTCAGTTTTTTTTCCCCTTGTCACATCAATATGTGGGGGTTTGCAAGTATTGGCTATGAAGGCATTGTAGAATTATCCCAAAATCCTCCTTCTGTGGTCAGTAGTAAAGTATCAGGACATAAGTAGGTTCCTAAACTTTTATGAATCAGTTTGATCAACTTCCATTGAACAGAAAATCACATTTACTCCATTTGTGAATTGTCCTGCCCAATGCATGAGAGCTACATTATAAGCCTTCCATGGATTTTCATAGATTAACAAATCATAGCACTTCAAACCTTCAGAGTTCTATGGCCTTATCAAAACTGTGAAAGATTATATCTTTAGTCAGCTGTGGATAACTTGCTCTCTTGGTATGGGGCTAGGGAAGGTAGCATATTTACAAGACCAAAGCCCAATGCTTAACCCACCTCCTAATCATAATTCAACTATTATATATAAGAGGATCTGTATAGTGCTACCATAATTATTAATAATTAGCAAATCTGAGAAAAATTGTCCTTTTCACCCCTGAAGAGATGCTAACATTAAATGTCTTCTCCTAAGAAGCATTGCTTTGTGTACACATAATACACATAGCTTGTCAATTTATTGTTGTTTATTTCTGTAGCTTCATCAGTTTACCTGGCACACTACAGTAAAAGTAAAGACACATTTTGGGTGCATCTACACTGCAACCATAGGTTGAAATAAGATACGCTATTTGAGCTATGCAAATTGTGTATCTTATTTTGATTTAATTTCGAAATAGCTTTGGTCTACACAGCACCAAATTTTGAAATAAACCACTATTCTGAAACATCCCTTAATCCCTGTGGAATGAAGGTTACAGAGATGTCAGAATAGCGAGCCCATTATTTCAAAATCTAACGGGCTGGTTGAAAAGACGCATAATAGCTATGTATCCTGAAATAGCACCACAGTCTAGACGTACACTTTCTCTCCTGAGGTGATTACAGTCTAGCTCAAGACGTGCAGAAGTAAGGGAGTAGACAACAGAGAGATGAAATAATGAAAGAAATGGACAAAGGAGAGACTGAGGAAAATGTGAATGTGTTCTCTTTGGAGGCAAAGGTAGATTATAAAGGGGCTCATCAGACAGAAGAAACATTACATTTGTATACAGTTCTAGGGCAGCATTAAGATCTAGGTTAATTTAATTTGGTGAGGTTACAGGAAGTGTTTGTGTGGAGCTAGGGAAGGTAGCATATTTACAGGCACAAAGCCCACTGCTTTAACCACCCCCATAGTCATAATTCTCTAGTTTGTTGTGTGGATAAGACCTCCGTCTATGCTCATATAACCAGATTAGCTGGCCATTCTCCTTCACAACTCTCTGTAGGATAGGACTATCACACCTGCTTCTGACACTTTACCGAATGCACATCTTCCAAGCACTGCAAATCACTATGAAATAACCACATGCAAGGTCCCAGAATACAGTGCTAGGGCAGATGGATGGTATGTGCAGCTGCACAAACTCAGCTGACATATGGTTGGGAAACGTTTTATGTAGATCCAGTTCAAATATGTTTGAATAACCAGGCCAGATGAGAGTATCATGAGCCAGCATGCAAAAATACGATTCATTTAATATGAATGCAGCCAAAGGAAATCTGTCATTCTAACAGTTTCTGACACCTTATCATCTTCAGTCACCACATGGCTCTCACATCCTTTTGCCAAAGGAGAGTACAGGGTGGGGTAATCTTCACAACTGCTTCCCAAGCATGTGCAGCCTTGCAGTCAACATTTCCTCTGTTTCTAGGCATCTGTTCAATAGTGCCCTTTCACTTGGCCACCACCAACATAGGAAGTGACCACCCAGAGGTCTGTTTCCACCTTTCTGGTTGATTAGTAACTCATCTATCTCTTCTCTCTATAGGTCGAACTAAGTAGTGAATAATGACTCAGCACGGCTGCTGTTGCTGAGGAAACAGACTTCAGAAGAAAAGACCCAATTTTGTGAAGAGTCACGTTCTATATTTCTCACAGAGTGTGTGGATTTCTCTTCCCACATGACTGAATCATTCAGTCACAGCCTCAGTACCATTATCATCATTGTTATTAGATGGATACTTGTAGATGATCTTGGATTTTTTAAATTAGTACTTATATGGACACTTGTAAATTGTAAATTGTTTCCTTTTTAAATTTTGTTTTTTTACAATACCTATTGTTAAGGCATGACAACAAAACAACTTATGAAAATGATGAGAGAAGAATGTGTGTTTTTCAAGGAACTAAGTATTTCTGGACTGTACAATCATACTGTGCCTGGCAAAGATAGTTTTAGTAAAAGATAATACGACTCCAGAATACATGTCAGGGGTCAGATACCTGTAGTGTAATATGGACTGTCTTCAATGACATAGCAGACTTTCAGAAAGTCTGCACCTCATGTTGATTGAGCTACTGTATGCAGTAGAAACTGATAATTCTTTTCCAGATATCCTAAATACCAACATGCTTGTCTAAATATTCTAATTCGTATATGGTTTTTTATTTTCATCTCCTCCCCTGCACCCACAACAATAGCTATCTGTGAACTGAAGAGAAGTGAAATTGATGTTCTCTGTTGATGTCATTTTCCAAGAACCCTTAAAACCAGGGCTCTTTTAGATATCTGTAATTTGCACTTTTTTTTGTTTGTTTTTACTCTTTTCCCCTCTTCCCAAAAAGAAACCAAGCATGAATGTACAATATAAGCACTAACTACAGCCTTAGAAGTCTCTGGGTGTAGATTTTGCTCTTGATTTAAAAGTAAACAAGAAAATGTGGATATGAAAATGTGTATAAAAATTTGTAAAGCTACCTGTAAATACTTATTGACAAAGGACACGCCAAAGTGTGCGGCATTTTGTTTTATGTTTGATCACCACTAGTTTAAAAAAGAAAAGTCAGACACAAAAGCTACTTTCTGTGGGGAACTGACAGTCTTTTTAACAAGATTTTTTTCATCGTTTCTTTTTTTATTAATTTTGGTTTAAAATATCGCACAAGACACAAGCCAAGAGAGTGAAATCCTCTGTTTCGCCACAGAATCAGTATTTCGTCAGCAGCAGGATCGCAAGCTTCCTCACAAAGGTCTGCCAGGCTGCCTCAAAATTTGGAAGGAAAACCTGTAGGGCTATGAGAGTACTTCCATCTTTGTGCTTACTCTTTGATGGAACTGTCAGGAGGGATGGTATTTGTGATATACACACCTGCACCTGGCCATCAGGAACCGGACTGAGGCCACCACATTCTTTCATACAAGGCACAAACAGTTGTCAGATGCTAATGACTTCTGATCTGTCATCAATCAGCTGAGGCATCCAGTTCTTCTATTATTTGTCTTCTGTGAAGCTTACTTCACTTGCATTGTCTGTTACTGAAAGGTTACAACTAGGTTCTTTACATTGGAAACTATATTTGTGCTATTTACCAACAAGAAACTAGTCAGAAAGTCAGCAAACACAATGAAAGAGCTGTCTGTCATTTTTAGAGTGTTAAGCATGGAAGCTCTTGTGGTGCTTGCCCACTTCTGACATTCAGCTCAACCAAAGACCTCACTCTGTCTTGTGAAGAAATATATCCTGCAGTAATTCACATAGGCTACTTTTTCCTGAAACTATGTATGAAACAAGTGCCAAGCCAATAATGACAATGAAATACAATCACTTTTCAGTCTTTTCTATGACTAGGTAGTACAGGAGTCTCAGAGGAGTTGCCATGTTAGTCTGTAACTTAAAATAAAACTTTAAAAACAAGGTAGTAAAGGATAATATGCACTGCTAGAAGTCAGTGCCAAAAAGGGGATATTTTGTGTAAAATATATTACCACACTTCACTGAGTCTGTTCCCCTGGTGTAGGTATTTGGTTTGCCCTGTCTTGAAGTCCTAGTCTTCTGAAAATGTCAAAAATGGGCATTTTGTCACCAAACTAATAAGAGAAAAGTCATTTTAAGACAACACAACTGGACCTCAGAAGATCAAACTGCAGAACTGTTAATATTTCTAAATCACATAATTTGAAAAATATGCCCCTCCATAGGTTTTATTATTTTAGTGCATGATATAGTTTCTTATTCATACAGTCCTATGTAACAACCTAGGTGCCTACCACTTTCTAATATCTATGTCAGTGCATTTCAGAGTCTAGGATTTTTTTAAGTGTTGTTAAAAGTGCTTGAATAGTCCACTTTTTCCTTGTAGAGGTGTTCAGCACATATTCCTACAGTTCCACCGCTGGCCAGATCTACACTAGATATGGAAGGTTGGCTTAAGGTATGCAACTCGAGCTATTTAAATAATGTAGCTGGAGTTGGCTTACCATAAGCCAAGATTGACACCATATTCATAATGGGAGGCCAAAGGGAGCAAACGCTCCCGTTGGCTTCCCTTGCGAGGAGTAGCGGCACTGACCAGAGCTGCCTTGGTCATAACTAGACCTGCTAAGTCGAATGCCAGATGATAGATCTCCAGCATGTAAGTATAGATGTGGCCTCACTTGCTGGAGCGTTTGTCCTTCCCCAGGAGCAGCTGGAGCAGTTTTTCGCTCCAGTGTTTAGCTACATGCACTCTTCATTCCATCAGCAGCAAGGACAAGGTCACACCTTTGACTGCCATGTAGACATACCATACAGTATGTTTTTCTCCTACTCTAAGTATAAGGAAAAGCTGGTCCCAAATACCGTTGTTAGCAAACTTAGAATTTTTAATGGCATGCACTGTATGCTTTTCTGTGCCAGTCTGTTTCATTTCCTTTCACTTTAGATTTATCTGATTACAAAAAACCAACCCAGCAATCTATCAAGGGCCTATAACAGTGTTTGACAATGGCAAACTAAAATTGACATCCCAAACTAATTGGCCTGCCTCCTTCTAGAATCTGTCTAATTTAGTTTAATTATAATAAATTACAAGGTGGGAGCTGTTTTGTGCACTGAAGAAGTTTTTTCCAACACAGTAAAACACTCAATATTTACATACCTTGTTTCTATATGCCTTCTTTGAAAAACCACTTCAGCGCTTATTCAGCAAATAAATCTTTGATCAGAAAACAGTTGTTTAAAAGTTGTCACTCCAGATCATTTGCAGTGTTGTAGTTGCGATAGCCCCAGGATATTGGAAAGGTAAGTAGAGTGTGATAATATCTTTTATTGGACCAACTTTAGTTGGGAAAGAAAGTTGGTCCAATGAAAGATACTACCTCTCCCATCTTGTCTCTAGACCTTCATTCGTCATTTACAAATTTGTGGTTGGACACTGCAAAGTTCTCAGCATTCTCAAATCGCATTGAAGTCAGTGTAAGTTAATGGCATTCAGCCATTCGTGTCATCAGTGTAGGTGTCTTTGCCATACTCTGGCTAAACTTTTTAATAATAATTAGTTCTTATCTGCAGATAAACTCCAATTATTGATAACTAAAATTCTGAAAGATCTATAATTCAGAAATATCTCCCCAAAATCAGAATTTTGTCTTCCCAGAATTCTGATATATTCCCCCTCATTGAAGTGTAGAACAACAGCCTTGTGAGACAGATATGTAAATAGTATGAACCTCATTTTACAGATGAGAAAGTTCAATGTATCTTTTGGATGCATTTGTGTGGACAGCATACTTAATTCAGACAAAATGGCATTTACATATATTTCCACTACGTTTGCTTTTTCTGGTCTTTTTTCCTTCTCTGCTCAACACTTCTCTGATGTGTTTCAGTGTCTAAATATCTCTGTATTGTGACATTTATTTGGTGAAGGGTGCCAATAACGCTGTTACAAAGCTAAGAACTGTAGCTCATGGAAAATGATTCCATTGCATGACAGGGTAATAAGACTGACTCTTTGCAATGAAAGCAAAGGCAGCATCAGAGCAGACAAGCTAGGCAGCCTGTCTCCTGTTTGCTTCCCAAATTTCTGAGTGAGAAGGTAGAGGAGTAACACAAAGCAAAAGGATCTAGGCTGGAAAACCAGTAATAGGGGATCAAATTAATCTCAGGTGTAATTCCAGTGAAGTGGCAAGGAGTTAGAAAAGGGAATTAATATGACCCCAGGCATCTTGTGTTCCTTCTAAGTCCATAGATTATTTGTATTGATTATTATTTGACAGCATTGTCTAAGGAGAATGCTTTACCTCACTGTTTGGTGACTGTTTCCAAATTATAGTACTTCTCACTGTAATTTCTGTTTCTTGCGTGTTCATTACATGTAGGCTACGTCTAGACTGGCATGATTTTCCTCAAATGCTTTTAACGGAAAAGTTTTCCGTTAAAAGCATTTGCGGAAAAGAGCGTCTAGATTGGCACGGACACTTTTCCGCAAAAGCACTTTTTGCGGAAAAGCGTCCGTGCCAATCTAGACGCGCTTTTGCGCAAAAAAGCCCCGATTGCCATCTTCGCCCTTTTTCGCAAAAGCTTTGCGCAAAAGGACTTTTGCCTGAACGGGAGCAGCATAGTATTTCCGCAAGAACACTGACAATCTTACAGGAGATCATCAATGTTCTTGCGGAAATTCAAACAGCCAGTGTAGACAGCTGGCAAGTTTTTCCGTAAAAGCGGCTGATTTTCCGGAAAAACTTGCCAGTCTAGACACAGCCGTAATGTTTATGGGTCTCTGCTTTTAAACAAATTAAACATCTAATCCTGATTTCCCCAACTTTCACTTGCAGCTACTCATCAGTTCCACTTAGCATGGCATGAGATTGTATTAAGTGCTTCTTGTTGTAAGTCTCCGGGGAATATTTGCCACTGCATGTCTGTTGTCATTCAAGACCAGCACCATAAGTGGCAGTTGCACCATTAAATGACAGCCATGGCCCAACCAGGACTGAGCTGTTCTCATTGTATTGCCAGTGCCACAAAGAATTATTGAACAGTGTCCACAGTTCCTTGAGTACTTAATTCCAGTCCTACACAGCCATGTTTTCAAAATGCTCGCGGACACACATAGCCCAGGCTAAACCCACTGAAATTGTTTGTTAGTTACACCTGAGATTAATTTGGCCTAAAAACACTACCATTAACCTAGTCCCAGTTGCTACAGGTAAATAGTGTACCCCATCGATTTATATGGTGTCATATTGATGGAGAAATGACAGCATTGCCTAGCATGTGGCAGGCATGAAGTGAAAGGCATGTTTGCTGTAAGCCAGTCGGTTCATCCATGGGTATGTTGGTTCATAGTTTTAAGTAAAATAAAAAATGCATTTAGTTTGCCACTACAGAAGGATTACATAAAAAAATTTCCTGTAAAATTTCCTGTAAAATTTCCATAAAAAAAACTGCAGTATCTGTAGCCAGAACCAATGCACTGCAGTGAAGATGAATTCAGTTCTGTGTCCTGTGGCAAATTCTGCCAATAAATAATTCAAGCAACCACATTATGCTATTAGTAACTTACAGTAAAGGCCAGTGTTCCCTGTAAGCTGAGTACTTGTGCAGCCACCCAGGAATTATTCAAATGCCACCCAGCTCATTAGCAGAGTGCCCACAGCCAGCAGCATGTGGTTCTACTAGTCGTGCCAAGCCACACAGGCCTCAGTGCATGTAACAAAATTTATTTTACATATGGATGGAAAAAATTAGAGGGAACATTGCCAAAGACTTAGTTGATTTTATACCATCAGTACAGCCCCCCGGACCATCAGGTCTGCCAACGCCCCCAAGATAAATCAATCGGAGCAGACTCAGTTGCCCTAAGAGACTTAAAAAGAATGAGAAAGAAAATCTGTGGAGTATAGGTAGATCTGCCCTTTTCCTCCCTGTGTCAGTGGTGCCAGAGGGGCTGACTCAGCATTCTTCTGCACTCAACTGATGTTTTAAGAGAGCTTTAATTTCCCCTTGCCACCACTCTAGGATGGTATGAACTGGCAATACAAAAAGGACTTACAATGAGCTGAGAGCCTGGCCTGGTATGTCTGTCCCCAGTGAAAAACAATGACATGCATGGATGAGTGTAGGCCATTCACTATTTTCCAGATCTAGCATGCATCACTAGTGAATGATCTGCATGCACAGGATGTCTCTGAATGCTGAATTTTATCTTTGGTGTGTCTGAAACCCTGGCCTTGCTTATTCCAGTGAGCCAAAGAAGTAAGATGCTGTCAGGAAATGAGTTTCTGACACACTGATGCTGATAAAATATACATTTGCTGTTCCAGCTAAATTTGTTCCTGTTTACATAGAATCATCGGGGTGGAAGAGACCTCAGGAGGTCATTGAGTCCAATCCTCAGCTAAAAGTAGGACCAACCCCCAACTAAATCGTCCCAGCCAGGGTTTGTCAAACTGGAACTTAAAAACCTACAGCCATGGAGATTTAATCACCTCCATAGATCACCTGTTCCAGTGCTTCACCATCCTCCTAGTAAAATAATCTGGTTAATCTCAGCCTGCTGCATAAACGTGTTTGCTGCAGCTAAAGAACTATGCACACGGATCTGAAGCTTGAAAATTCTCAGTTATAGTATGTGTGTGTATTTTTAAACAAGGTCTTGTTCCAAGAAATTCAATGGTGAAGTAATAACTATAAATTGTAATATGAAAAAGCATTATGAATGACAGAATGAAGGTTTGCTTGCTGTTACATTGTACTAACTGTGCCATCTCATGGCTAACACCAGAAGTACCTAGTGCACTGTGCATGTGTTCTGCTGAAAGTGGGGAAAATAAAAGTAACATAGCTCTCTATTTGTACCTGCATCTGCAGACTGGGTTCTGTCAGCTCACAGTACATGGTGGAAGCTTTTGTTTTTGTACTGCCTTCTTAAATACAACAAAATGTGTGTTGCTCATTTTGACAATGGGACTTGTTGCATTTTATAGTAAATATATTGTTAATGTGATGTTTTTTTCCATTCTGAATTTATACTGACCCATAAAAATATTCACTGTGGAGTAAGTTCACTACGTGTTATCTTGCTTTTGGGGCTGCTAGGTCTCCATTAATTGGAAACATATTCACTTATTAATTCCAAGAGAGATCTGGCACTGCTTCTTCCAGTTCAGTCATGGGAAATACTCTGGCCAGACAGTCGTGTAACTGACAAGTTGCTGACCCTCTATCTTGTATAATATATACACGTGTTAGACTCACATTTTAATGTGACCTGAAAGTTGTGTGACATAGTGTGAGTGACCTCCACTGGCTGCTGGCTGCAGCACGGCCCAGCAGGGCAGGGGATGAGTCATTATGCAAAGGGGGCTTCATAACCTGTCTGACCAGCTACCCCCCAGGGAGAGAAACAAAGGAAGGTGGAATGCCACCCCTGGCTGGGGGGCAGCGCTGGAAGTGAGTTAGTTAGTTTCTGTCTGGGATCATGGGGGAAGGAGCCTAGGCAACGGGGCTGGGATTTAGGGTCCCAGTCTCCCCCATCTCAAGGGGGGCTGAGGCATCCTAGGCCTGGCCCTGTAACCAGATTACATCTGTGCTGTATCCCGGAGAAGCAATAAACTCCCTCTATTCTCCTGGCTGGTGGAGTCCGTCCGTGCCATTACAGGGGTGCAGGAGCCGAGAAAACCCCAACGTGCCGTCACAGCTAGAAATACTTATTTTACTTCTCTAAGGCACTCTTGAATCTAGATACAGTTCACAGCACATGAGCAGTAGTTGGATTATTCTTTTTCATTATGAATAAATTCATACATTGAACTAGAAAGTGGTTACCAGCTGAACTGATGAGCTTGTATGTTTCCAAACGTTAGTTTTTCAGAGCTAAATGAAAAACCCTGTGGCAAAAATGTTTGTTAAAAACAAAGGATGTGAGCCTGGAATATACAGAATGCACACACAAACACCTTAGAAGTCAGGCGTTTTTCCTTTACTGTCTTACCATAATGTACACTCAGAGTCAAGCTGCTTACAGCACATAGGTTTAAAGTCTTCCTAGCTGTGCGGGGGCCTTTCCTGTTCCATTCTGGTGATATGGCAAATGTGGATTTATTTGGTTTTGTGTGGGACTCATGAGTTACATTTTTTTTAAATGCTAAACAGTCCCCACTTGTTTACACCAATTTGAAATTCAGTCAAATGTGGGATTCAAATTATTTGGTACCATTTCTTTAAAGAGGGTTGGGCCTATTTTTCTAAAACAATATCATTCTATCCATTTTTTTTTTTGTACATCAAAATTTTGTAGATCAGAATTCTTTCCCCTTTAATCTGCAGTACAACGTCATTGATGTATTTGGGGCCTTTATGCCTCATTCCTCGGTATTGTCAGAAATATCAAATCCCCAAAGGATGATTTACCAGCCAACTATGTTACATGCAAAGAGAGACAGAACTTTCTTCTTCTTTCATGTTAAGAATTGATTATTTATTGGAGTGAAGCACAATATATTCCCTGGGCTGAAGGAAAATGTGCCATTTTAAACCCATAATGCAGAAATGTGTAATTACTACAGATGCTCTTTCTCTGCAAAAATGTGCAATCCCCATCAATGCCACTTCTTTCAATCTGTTTAATAACCAGCTCATGCGGGGAGCACGGATTATAAAACCTTTTGAGTCAGAATCTTTTTTTTTTTTTGCAGGGGGGGGGAGGGTATGCCCATATATTCTTTTCCTATTTCCAGTTTCAGAACAGACATTACCTTTGCCTAGATAGAAATGCAGCTGAATAATGTACTGCAAGACCAGTTTTCATACCTTTTGAGATTCATTCTATTCATACAGCAGATCCATTATATGCCTCTCATTCTGCTCTGTGTGACACATAATTATGCATAACATTACTCAGGATATTGAAAATGGAGATTCCATAATAAATACAATTTCTACTTCCCAAATTAAATGGAGCTGACTTCTTGGAGTCAGCTGGTATGTGGCTGTCAAAATCTATTCTCTGAAGAAGCTTGTGTCAGTTGTAATGAAGTTAAAAAGGCTCTGATGAAGACCTGCGTGGGTCAAAACATTAGCAGTTAATGGTGCCTAGATCCGTCTTTGTCATTCAGGAGATGAATAAATGAGAGGAGACTGGATTTGGTGAATGGGGACCTCTTACAGTACTTCAATAAAGCAATTACTTTACAAAGTGTCATTAGGAATAGAGTAGAAAATTCAGCCGCCTTGGTTTTAGCAATAGTATTAGGTATTGTATTCATTGTTCTAGTTGCATTAGGCCTTGTATCATTTGCAGAAACATTAAGGATAAAAAAGAGTGTACCGTATTTACCAAGCAGCACCATTAATGGGTAGGGCACAAGACAGGGACCTAGAATGACTCTGACACTGATTCACTATGACCTTAAGTTGTTTAACCTTTCTGTATCTCAGCCCTCCTCTGCAAAATTAAGATAATACCATCTACACTGTAATTGTCTCGCAAAGCTGTAATAAGCAGCTTATCTGCACTCTATGGCTGTGTCTACACTGTACGCTTCATCAGAGCTTTCTTGCGCAAGAGATCGTCCACACTGTCATGGATGCTCTTGCGCAAAAGCATATAGCAGTGTGGATGTGCTCTTGTGGAAGATATTTTGCACAAGAACTCTTCCGCAAAACAGTTCTTGTGCAAGAAGAATGCAGTGTAGACGTAGCTATAGGTATAATGCAGCTGCACATACTTATTATTAAATGCAGAATATTTATTACCATTATATCTGTGTACATTCCCGTATTTTACATGATACTTTCCAGGATTTTTTAAAATGCTCTGTAGTCCAAAGAGTTTACTGACACTGGGTGTGGTTCGCTGTTTGGAGCCAAGGAGAGCCACGGGAAGCAACAGACCACTTTGAGAAACACTAATCTATATTAGGGATGTTAAAGACTAGTCGACTAGTCAATTGCCCCCTCTCCCCCCACTGTCTCTGTGAGATAGAGGCAGGAGGGAAGGAAGGGGTACTTCAAAGCGGATCAGCTCTGCGGCAGCTGCCCCTTTAAAATGCCACCTCCACACGTTTCAAAGGGGGCAGTGGTGCCTGGGGCCAGTTGGGGACTCCCTAGCTGATCCCAGGCTCCGCGTGACATTTCCCCTGAACCCGGGGCAGGTTCCAGGGAAGTGCCACAAAGAGCCCGGGGTCAGCTGGGGAGTCCTCAGCTGACCCCGGGCTCCTAGAGACATGCAGCATAGTATGAAGCCTGGGGTCAGCAGGGGACTCTGAGTCCCCCACTGACTCCGGGCTCCATGGCTTTGAAATGCACAAGAGCCCCCGCTGGGGATTCTTATGCATTTCAAAGCAGGCCACCCAGGTGCAGCCCAGAGTCAGCAGGACTTCCCGCTGGCCCTGCGCTGTACACTGAGTTCCACATTCCTCCAGCGAGGGCTCTTGTACATTTCAAAGGAGGAATGCGGAAGTATCTATCGACTAGTCGGCTAGTCTATTAACTGCATTTTAACATCCTTAATCTATACCAAAATCGTTACCCACTTTCCTACTGTTTTACTCCTTCCCAGTGTGCTATGAGGGACTGTTCTGTAGTAGATGTATCACTTTCTCTGATTTGTCTTTTAATCTGAGAGGACAAAAAAAATATTCATTAAACACGATCTTCTCAAAGACTCCATCACTTCCTTTATACACAACTCTATAGACTATATTATCTTATTTTTCTTTTCTTTTTTTTTTCTTTTCTTTCTTTCAGTGCATTGTTTTAGAACTTGTATTGGATGGGTTTTCTTGGATGGCAAAAAAACAAACAAACAAAAAAAAGGACTTGTACTACCATGAATTTTGTCATTGGGACATAATTCTTTCAACTGGATGTGCTATTTAAACAGCTGAAATTCAAGAGCTAAAAATAGCAGGCCCTTATTTACAGGATTGTGATTTCTCTGGGTCCCTTTCCTCCCCTCAAAGTGAGTGCACTCAAATAAATTCCATGAAGTGGCTTAAAATTGCCAACATATTGCTATTCAGTTGTAGCTGAAAGTGCCATTGTTACCTTTGCCGTCAACAACCCTTGAATGAAGCCTAAGAACACAGCCATGAAATGTGACCTGCTGTTCTCCGTCCTCTGCTTTCACTTTGTCAAATCATCTCTGAAAGACTGTTTTAAAGGGTTCCGCACTGAGTAACAGTGTATGATACACTAGTATGCGCTACCAATGCCTCCAGCTAAGCTCCGGGTTACATTTGTTTACTATATTTCTTTCCTTCCTTTTCTGGTAAAAAGTGGAAATATTAAAGATGTCACTACAGACATAAAATGGGAAAATCTTAGAAAAAGCAGCAATAAATAAAAATACAGTACTAAGGCAATTAGACAGATCTTGTACCCTTTGAAGTAAATAACAAAACCATCCAGAGGAACAGGGATCAGTATTAATACCACACTGGAGGGCTGATACAATGCCCACTGAAGTCAGCACTGCCCATGTGAGTTCAATGGGTCCAACGGCCTCCGTTCTGTAGTCCCTGCCTATCGACTTTAAATGGGACTTATGTGTATGCTAAATGCTTTGCCGAATGGGGCCTGTGTCAAGGCCTGAAACATAGTTCAAGTTTCCAGGCCCCCTTGGTGTACTATCCAGACAAGGTGCAACCACAGAGAATTAAATTCATGTCTTTTTCCTGTGTTTACTCTGCTGCTAAGAGATTCAAGAGTCACTAATGGCAAGTACTTAAAGGAAAATGAAATAATTATTCACAATGATCCAAAGCTTTATCCTTTTGATGCCTATAGCACTATGGTCATTGACATCAATGGGATCAGGGTTTGGCCTGCAGTATGTCATCAGTTCACAACATCAAACAATGCAATGGGAATTCAAAAGGGAGTTGATAATTGCATGACCTCTAACAGCATTTGTTGCTTGTTTACACTCTTATACTTTGCCCAAAGTGGTCTATAATAGGAAGAGGAACAAAGATAGGTGACAAAAGAGAGAAAAGAAATATACATAAACTAAAATACTTAAGCAGCACATACCTAAAGTGCTCCAGGAGCAAAGTAGAGACTTAAAATGAGTCTCAGAGAGTCATGATTCCATCCCTGATGAACACTTTGCTCCAAGGATTCTGTCCCTGATTCCCACCTTCCTCCCTTGCTTGGTACGTATGGAAATTCATGATCTTTCCCCAAATAAATGAACAAATAAATAAGAAACAATGATAACACTTGCTGCAGTAAAATAGAGTTAACCAAACCTAGTGCTTCAGAGTGTCATTTGACATCCTCAAAAGATAGGAAGGAATTTGCCAGGGTCCGCATTGCATGATTGTCATAGGGCAATATTGCAATAAAGGGCATTTTATTTTGTGTTTTGCTTTCTTCTGAAGCTTCATCTGTAGGTCACGGGAGGAGGTGGGTTATCAGATATGAGGAACTCTTGGTACAGTCTGATACTTAATCACTGACAAATCCCCCATCAGAGTCAGAGCCTGTGATCTGGAAACTTCTATTAGCCATCCAAAGAAAGCCTAGTCTACTTCATCCTCCTGATCTGGTGGTCGATAGCAGATGCCCACCATGACAACGTTATTGTTGCTCTCACCTCTAATCCTAACTCAAAGCCTGTCAACAGGCTTTTCTCCAGTTTCATACTGGAGCTCTGAGCAACCGTACTACCTCTGTGACAGAGCAGGGGTGACACAGCAGGTTCAAGAGCTTGATGGAAGGGG
>CM057846.1:55123379-55139085 GCA_030068395.1 Apalone spinifera | reverse complement strand
AAATTAGGTCTAGATCAACAGAAATAAGTTTCCATTCAAAATTATACTTTTTCTTAGCTTGGATTAAACCTTTGGTTAAATGCTTTTAACCTTTGGTTACGTGCTTTTTAATGCATAACTAGACCATATTGCGTTTACACCGTTATTTGTATTGACACTGTGATTCTAAGGAAGTAGACCCCATTCCTAGGCTAGCAAGAAAGCATTCATTCTTTTGGCCTAGGAAGCGCCACAGACGGGCAATCAGTGCTGACACGGGAAGGATCATGAGACCTGCTCTGGGCTAGAAAGACATTAGGGTCTGGAATAAGCGTGGCATTTTGATTTCCACGGAGACTGGCAGGACGACAGCTGTCTTGGAATAGAGCCTGGCCATGGGCTGGGCTGAGTTTGGGGAGAGTTACATGGGCTGGGACAGGAGGGCAGGAGTAAAACTACTGGCAAGTGAGGCAGCAGAAAGCTTGATGCAAGGATGACTCTGAATCTCTGGAAAAGGGCTAGAAAAATCTACTGAATAGGAGCAAAAGGTAAAAGGACTTGAGCAATTGGTTACAAGCATAAGGGCATGAGTACACTTTTGTTCCAGAATAGTGGACAGGAAACACTGTGAAATTCAATACGGTGTTTTCAGCTTCATGGAGTTAGTCACTAACAAAGGGAAACTGAGGCACAGAAGGGCCCGAATGGCAAGTCACAGCTGAGGTGAAGGGAGAGTATTATGCTATGTCCTACACATAATAAGAGAAAGCTGCTGTCCCCAATGGCATGAGTGCACACTGTCTCTCTCTCTGTACAGATTAGAAACTATGACAGAGTGATTAAGCAACTTCTGTAAGGTCACACAAGAATTGACAGATTTGGGAGTTGGGCTCAGAAGATCTGAGTTCTCCCTTTATAGCTCAATATGTGTGGTTTTTTTCTAACCTTTTGCTTCACACACATTGTGACTTTGTACAGTCTGTTTTTGCTTTAAAAATGGTATCAAGTTGTATAAGAAATCTAGTTTCTGCTACATAAAACATTATGAAATACCGTGAAACATATACTTCATAGAACCTTAAGGAAGGGAAGCTATTGTTCCCTAAAAGTGCATATCTTCATGCTAATTCTACTCAGTCAAATTGCATTTAATTATCTAATGTTATGATTACTCTTGCCTAGAAATTACTGTTACAGCCTTTTGTATTTGCTTTCTTTTTTCACCTAGAGAACATTTTGGGTGTGACTAAAAATGGTGTTATTGTTCTTCCAACAACTACAAAAGAAAGGGAAGTTGACTTTTTAAAATTAAGTTTGGAGCAAATTCCTGCTTTATGGAGCACTTTCAAATTTTGATGATTATTTTCATGCAGTTTGAAACTTTGGATGAAAGGATATTGCAGTTTTAGCTGAATAGGGATACTCAAGGAAAACTAGCTGCAGAAACGTTGAACAGAACTGTATGGGTGAGGGAATGTGGAAAGCCAGAATGAAATCTACACTATTAGGCTATGTCTACACTGGCGGGTTGCTGAGCCAGAAATATGCAAATGAGGCTCATTTGCATACCTAATGAGCCGGCATATTTGCGGAAGAGTCTCTTGCGCCAGAAGGAGCATCTACACTGCCCCTTCTTGCGCAAGAAAAACCCTCTTGCGCAATGCCGCTACGCTGATTATTTTCAGGAATAACGCAAGAGCCTCTTCCTAAAAAATGGCGGCTCATTAGGTATGCAAATGAGGCTCGGCATTATTCCACGCTTAGCCTCATTTGCATATTTCTGGCGCAACAACCTGCCAGTGTAGACATAGCCTTACAGTTCCTGGTTAAACTACTATCTGCCATTGAACAAGCAAACCAATAACTGCTGGAGTAGAAAATACACAGTCCTTAAGATTTGAAGCAGGATAAGAATTGTATTTAAGACCATAGCTACTGAGACACCCCCACTGCCTACCCTTGCTGCACTTTTTTCCCATATACCCCCATGAGATCAAGGGAGAAGGAAGACATAGGATCAAAGACATCCTCTCACCGAAGAACACCCCCTATTAATCTGAACCTTAGCAAGCCCTCAGGAAAGGCCTCCTCACACTGAAAAGGAAGCACAACAACTTTGTACAACCTGCTGCCTTGGTATTCCCTGCATGAGGGAAGACATCATGAAGGAGAGCAATCAATCCACTTGCACCTCATCTATTACTTTCTACCCCATGACTATGAGGTTCTCCCACAGTCCCTGAGGCAGGAACATCCCTGAGGTAAGCACCCCAGTGCCCCAAGCACGGGGCCCATGGCAATCCCCCCACCAGAGGCTCTGGCCCCACTGAACTTCTTCCTGCTCCTGCTACATACACACCTTTCCCTGAGCAACGCGAGCCAGGAGATTACCAGGGCGACAGCAGGGGTTGCCCCTCCACACTGACCATGGTGACAGAAGCTGAAACAGCCCAGCAGCCTGCTCTCCTCTGCACCGCTGCCCTCTCCCAGCCTGCTTTGCTTGGCTTGACCATGATGGTAGGAAGCGCAGTGCCCTGGGGCCGAGGCAAAAAAGCTCTCTCCAGCATTCTCTCTCAGCCACATTTCCAGTGCTTCTCTTGTTCTTTGCAGCTAGCATCAATCAGCCCTGCCCCTACATCAGTTCTGAAACACATTTTAATTGTGCTGCTATGATTAGGAAAAACAGGTGATAGAACATGGGATTTCTTAAATTCTGTTTCTTTACAAAGACTGTGTACAAAGTCTTCTTTCCCTCCTCACAAGGAAGCACACAACAGGAGACAGCTTCTTTGCTGACATCCCTAGCCTCTTTCCAACTGGCACTCTGCCCAATAAAAGCTCACTTGACTTTCTTTCAGGGCCATTTTACCAGTGCTTCCCTTCTTGTTTTGACTTTCTGCTGCATCTGTCTCCTTCTGCCTCCCCAATACACCTACCTCCACTCAGGCCCGCCAACAGAAAGGAGAGCGGAGTGCAAAGGGGGCAACTGCCCTGGGGCCTCGCGATTCAACGGAGCCAGGCTCCACAGCACCAAGCCCCTTAAATTGTTGCTAGAGTGTCACACAATCTGAGCAGCGCTAAGGGCTGGGGAAGGAGGCAAGTCCAAGCAGCGATGAGGGCTGGCTCTCCTCAGCGCTGCCCCTTCCGGGAGCACAGAGCTGCCCGCTCATACACACACTGCCCAGGGGCCCACAGAGGCTGTCCGCTCCACTGACCCACCAAACAATTAGCAGCCCCAGTGCTTGTGATCACTTCCCACTCAAAAATGCTTCGGGCCTCAAGGATCAGTTCTTATTACAGCCTTGCCATACTGATCTGCAATTTGGGTAGGGGCTTCTATTGTTTCTACCATAACTGAACAAAAGAACATTTAATTCCTCTTTCATTTAGCCTGACAGGCAGCTATCATGGTCTGCAGCTTCGATGAGATTTGTGACTGCCTGCCTATGGGGTTAAAGACACACTTCAACCTCAACCACTCTACCTCATCCTAATCGTATTAATTGTTCAGAGCTGTGATTATTAGAAACAACTTCAAGGCAAATTCTCTGCCCTGCCCTGCCCAAGGGCTGCAAAGGGAGCAGAGATTGAAGGACAACCCCAACTAAATTACCACAGGTGTTTGTGACAGTCCCCATCAGGAGGGCAGCCAGAAGTCTGTACTATGATATAATAAATAGTCGTTTAACCGATTAATCAATAAGCAAAAGCTGATAGGTTAATACTATAGACTTCACGCATTTCTTCCCCCACCCTCCCCAAGTATATTTTTTAGCAGGCTGGTCGGCAACCTGTCTCAGTCTTGGCTTGCTACCCCTGCTGCAGCTATGCATTTAAATTGTATTAGGAGCTAGGCTGGCAGGCAGCCTGGCTCAGTTCTGGCTCATGCAGGCTCCGGGAGTACATACACCCGTCTCAGATGGGTTGCTGTCATCCCGTGCTGCTGCCTCTGTATCAGAGGCAGCAGCATGGGGCGACAAGCAACCAGTCTGCGAGGGGAGCTGGTTTTTAAACTGGCTCCCCTCGCAGACCAGCTCCCGCCTGGCACCCCACACCACCGCCTCTGACACAGAGGCAGCAGGAAAGAGTGGCAGGGAGCTTCTCGGAAGTAGGGCTGGAGCGAACTGGCTACCAGCCCCGCATTCAGGTACTATAGAGTAGTCGACTAACCGATAAGAATAAATGAGGTTACTCGACTATTCAACTAACCGTTATTTAACACCCCTAGTATGTACCATTTTTTATTCTTCCTCTGTCATGTGTGAACTAAAGGAAGTGGCTGTAGAGTGATGCATTCTGGCAATACTCAGCTGTCAGATGGCCCCTGGGGACTATGAACAAATGATGCAGGTGTAGACCACCCTCCAGACAGCTCTGTTTTGTGACTAACAAGATTGGGCAGAGTCGAGCACCCATTACTTATTTTTTTTAAATAGTCTGTATATCTCAAAGAAGATACAAAATTGCTTGTGTAAACTTTATTTCAAGTATTTAAGGAAATCATTAATACAGTTTGTTCAGTGAAGTGCTTCTTTATATTGCAGAACAAAATAGCAAGGAAATAAACTTCCAAACTCATTAATAAACACACTGATCTCTGTCCTATTGCATATGCCCCACCCTCCGCATTTGCACAATTTGGCCCTAATCATTACCAGTACAAAGTTAACAGAAATTCTTCTTTCAGGAAAGCAAGATAATGGAGATCAACCCTGCAACAGGCACACTCTTTGGAATGTCTACAATACAAATGGTATTGTGCACAGCTCCGCCACTGTCGTGTAGCTACTCACTTCAGCAATGGAAAAGGGTTTTCTGTTGCTTCAGTAAATCTGCCCCCTTGAGAGGTGGTAGCTAGGTCCATGGAAGAATTCTTCTATGGACCTTAGATGTGTCTACAATGAGGGTAAGATCAACTTACCTAGATCGCATGGCACATACAATTTTTTTCACAGCCCTGATCAATGTAGCTAGGTCACCATATGTTATAGGTGTAGACAAGTAATACTAGGCAAAACTCCTGGGGATATCGGAGTAAGAATTGTAGCATTTGATCATTAGTGTGTAACCAGTGTAGCTGCTATGCCTATATGTAGACACAGAGACTGACTGTGTGGGCTGTCAAGTACTAGTAGATGCATAATACACTGTAGAATAGTTAAGCACTCAGAAAAGGAATCTAAAACGTCCCAGGCTAATTAAGCTTTGCTCAGTTTGATTGGAACAGTACCTAAAAAAATTGAAATACAACTGCTGAGTTTTATAGCCAAAGTTCACCACACTTATGAGCGCATTGGGCTTGAGTCTTGACAGTAATTACAGATCACAATTTTTGCTTTATAGAACATTAATTAATACATTTCCAGTCATTTTTGTTAAGAGTTAAACTATAACTGACCTATGTGCTCTTTCCCCGCCCTTGAAATCTCCTGAGAAATGCTGCCCTGTACTGCAGACATGGTGCTGGAACTGCTGTGTGTTACTAACTTTCAATTCTGGAGACATGAGGTTAAAAAGCTGAATTCCTCACATTACCCAATATTCTCAATGATTTTAGTGGGAGGTTTGGGCCTGTGGAAGAAAAGGGAAATGAAACGTATTGCTTCATCTCTGTCCCATTTGACAAATCTCAATTACGGAAAAGTTTGTTCACTAGTTTTGTGAAGAGTCACTTAAGTGCAAGTAAATGTGTTGCAAAGCAAAAGGAAAAAATAGAGTATAAATACAGCAACTCCTTAATAATTACACTTACTACATTGTCTCAGTAGTAAAAGATTGGTCTTCTGACATTTAACTTTGCTGACTGCCTCCTTGCTAATGACATTTCTGAAAGGTATTACATAAAAAATGTTTAAAAACAAGGTATGAAATCCTGTATCAACTAAAGCAAAACACTCTTTAAATTAAATAGGACCAGGATTTCAGAGATCTCAGCAAAAATAAAATTATGCCATATAGCATCATAACAACACCAAACAGTCATATTCTTTCAAAAAGCAAACTATCAGGACCTGTCCAAAATCTTTCCACTGACTTCAGTGGACTTTGGAACAGATTCTTAAGGAATAAGTTAAACTGAACAAGCAAGAGGTGAATCAATGTTTTAGCTGTGCCTTCCAAATACTGCACCGTCACTATGTAAATCCTACAAGGTACAGATGGTACTGCATAGACTTCTTTATGTCCATTTGCAACCACATTTCCCTCTTATTCTGTTGTGTTTTATGGACAAATCATTTTCTCTGCCAAGGGTTTGGTTACACAAGCACACATCTGTGAAGCTCAAGATCAAAAGATTATTTCATCCTTTAATTGTATTGTAATCTGTCCAAGAGAATAGAATTATACTAGAAGATTTGACTCTACCCAGTTATCCTAGAGCCCACATTTTGCACAAGTAAACTGATTTCTTTCAACTATATGATGAGAGCATTGATCAATTTCTTTTAATAAACCTGATTCTTTTCAAATGTATAAGTGCAATCAAGATGTAGCCTTTGGAAGTAAAATGTATTTCTTTGTATCAGGTATACTGAAAAAAAAATACAGGACCATTATAATGTAATTGAATGGAAATTTGTCAGATTAATGGGCCAATTCTACAGAGGCAACATAGTATAAATCACTGTAAGGTATCGAAAATGTTTTGGTTTTCTGCCACTTGCAATGCACCATAAGCGTTTAACTATGAAATTTGCAGCAAATAAATATTTCCTGTATCATGGGATCAATTTTCAATCAAAAAAATAAACTTGCTCAAATGAAGAAAATTCACCAGTAAAAACAGGGATATATTTGTAAATCAATGCTTTGGTCTCTTCATCCTTATTAGGAAAATAGTGCAGGCTCTTCCGGGCTGTAAAACATTTTAGAAGAACAGATTACTCTACTGTTATCATCCATGAGAATATCTTTCTTGGTGAAAAAACTCATTCCATATAGGATTATAGTAAACAGTATAGTAATAGGGATACTTTATCATGGAAGAATGTGAGTTTTTAAGAGCAATCACCGATGCCAAAAACTTTGATTCTTGTAGCACTGAAGACACATGCAACACCAGAACTAATACATTGCAAGACTGGTGTGATGTTATCAGATTAACATGATTGTAAAAACAATTTTTGCTGCCTCTGTTATATAACTGCAACAAATCTTATACCAAGTATGAAACATGGCCAGAAAGGGTTAAGCATCCTGAAGGCTAACTGACCCAGAGTCAACCTGTAGAAACATGTTAGAAAAGTACGCAAATGGTAATTAACACCATTCAACAGTAGTTAGATTAGAACTCTGAAGTGCAAACCTGTATTATTAGAAATCAAGAGGTAATACTAATTGTATGTGTTTACTTATATCTTGTTAGAGGTTATCCATGTAACAGACAGTTCCTGTCTATTACCATAGATGCTGATTCAGAGATCAAAGGGAATATTAACATTTATATGACTCTTGGGTGAAATAATTTCATTATCTATATGTCTCTCTAAAGTTTGTAATAAACTGCTTAATGCATAAATTATCTTATATTAATTACCATGATGCTTAAGAAACAAAAGATTACATCCAAAGTTCACCCAGAACTGAACAGTCAAGAGGCTGCTTAGAAACTATATCAACTCCCTGATTCTTTTTCTCTCAGATCTGCTTAAGGTTTCATGTAGGGAAAACCTAAGCCAAGGAACCTAAGGCCCAGAGGCTTGATGTGGCCCCCTGGCTTGTCTGGATCTGGCCACCAAAGCTTAAGACTACCACCCCCAAGCATTGGGGAGGCTAAAATGGCACTCTAGCCCTTCTCGCGCAAACAAAATCTACTAGCCTGGGTTCCCCCCCCCGGCTCTGGTATGTGAGGGGAATGTGGGAAGTCTTTCTCCTTCTCAGTCCGGGGCTATGTCAGTAAAGGTTTGTGTTTGTGGGGGTTCCCCACCACCACCTATGTGCGGCCCCTGACTGATTATTCTGTGGGTCAGCAGCCCCCCAGGCCAAAAAAGGCTCCACACCCCTGACCTAAGCTGTAAGGATTGAGGTCCCAGGATGCTGTGGGGCCCCTGAAATGGACATTGAATTGACAGTTCTTACATCAATCCAGAGTTATTTTAAAGCTCACTGTCTCTACTATGAATCTGATCTCAGAACTGGACTCAGCTCTGTCTGTATATTGATCTTTTAATCAATACACTCTCTCTTTTATTCCTAAATAAATTTTAGTTTAGTTAATTGGCTACAAGCTCGTATTTGGGGTAAGATCTGAAATATTCATTGTCCTGGGAGGTAATACTTTGGGATTGGTAGAAAACTCCTTTGACTTGGGTGTCTGAGTGGAGACCTAATACTGGATCGCTTGAAGAGAACTGTGGCTGGCTTTTGGGTAACTAGTAAGGTACTTGAAAAGCTAGTTTGTGCTGGTTGGTAAATCTAAGTATTGGAATAACCACCATCTTTGGAGAGTGGCTCTCCCATTCTTTACAGTTTGGCCCTAACAAACTGAGTAACATCAGTTGGCTCCTCTGGAACCCTGCTCACAGCTAGCCTACTAGAAATCAAAATGCTGGGAAAGAATGTAAGGAAAACAAAATCCTACCAACTCAGGTTTTTCGCATTTGGGACAAGACACATGTTAAAATTAACATGAAGTCCTAAGAAATATCACTGATGAAAAGTAAACTAACTTTGTTTCAGCACAAAGGACTGGCTGTTAAATACTCATGGATGCAGAGTATAAATCTCTATTGGTCAGCAAATATTTTCTGTTTCTTTCCCTGTGTTTTATTTTTATGGTCAGGAGAAAATAGGCAGGATGGATTCTGACCTACATAGAAGTCGTTCAGGGGACAGTGCTGGCATTGTTGTCATTGTACAAATAACTGTTGTCAATGTGGTCTCAGGACCTTCCTGGACTGCAATCTTTTTTAGCCAGCTGGAGTAATTACTAGAGCCATTCTGTGAGGATTATCTACTGTACCGGAAGGGACTAACACAGAAGAGTTTGTGATCTGGAGTAAGAGACAGATTGACATGGCTAGGCTGGACTGTAGGTTGCTTTGCAAGAGGAAAATGTGTGGGTCTCTCTCTGAGCCTGGAATCAAATTTCCTATTTACTTGTGTGCATTTCTCTACTGGTTTATTGTAATTACCCCAAACAAAACAAAACTCAGCTAGCTTCTGGAAATAACATCTCCCATTCATTATCTCATTCTACCTACTTTGCTCAAGGCAGAGTGAGACTGGGAGGTGAATAAGAGCTCTGAGTTCACCTAGAGTGCAGCCTTAATTCTAAAGTTTCATTGGTTACTGGTGTCTGCTCAAAAGTTTATATCAAATTAAAAATTGACACTCTCTTCCTCTCAAATTACTGAAAGGAGTTTGTCCGCTTCCATTAGAATGCTTGGTTTTTGTTGTTACTTTTGCTTAACCATTCTATTTACAATGTCTCTTTTTAATAAGCCTTTAAAGTTTGCATGGTAAGTGCTGCTAGATCATAGGTATAAGTATTTTGACACTTTGAAAAGGGTCTTTTTTTACTCTTAAAGGATGTTCTCTCTGAAACTGGATTTTATGTATATAACTAAAAAAAGAACTATTTACCTTCATTCACCAAGAAGTCAGCTGTGTAATATGCAACTTTCATAGCTGATGGGGAACGTGATATGCCTGCTGAGATCTTCCATTCAAAAGGATTTTTCTCTGGATGCCACTGGACACCATAAAATGGGTATTTATATGCTGTGTGTAAATAAAGTTTTTATCAATGCCAGTAACACTTAGGTCCTCACTTAAATAGTGGAAAACGCAAATTTATTATAATGAACACATTATTAGAGATCTCACTTATAATGCACGTATATTTCATGACTTCTATAATGATACCAAAAAGCTTTAAGCAGCTTGTAAAATGTATTCCTACTAAACCATCACATACTAGATTTCAGCACACGAACACTAATTATTTATTTAAGATTTAAAATATTTTGTACAATTATACATTATGAGAAATTAAAAGTTACAGGATAATGTTAAATGAAAAAGTGCTTAATTTTATGAATACAAATTTCTGAGGGTCACTGTTTCACCATTGTCATGTAATTGCTTTAGCAGCAATATTTTAAAAAATAAAAAAGAAATTGCCTCATTATAAAAGTAAGAAACTACTATGAATGGTGTTAATTGCACACACACCATACATTTCTCTTACTGCATAGCTTCTACCAGAAAAATGACAAAAATATTTTCTCTAGCTACTCTAGTAAATCAAAACAACAGTTTCTGGAATTAAATATGCCAGGTAAAGGCACAGGTAATGCAGGAGTGTTTAGAAGACAGCAATTACCAGCGCTGTGGCCACAGGAATGGGGGACAGTGTCACCTCCTCACTAGCATGAATAGCTCTCCCTGTCCCACAAGCATAGATAACGAGAGCAACATAGATATGTCTGTAAGACAGCTAGCAGTGGAAATGCAGAGTAGACATGACACACTGAGAAGGGGTTTGAACTACAGAAACTGGAGTGGTGTTTCCACATTTTGTCCCAGAGATCTGAAAATATGTAAAGTATGCTAACATATCTGGGTGTGGAGCAGTGGGGTGGAAAGATAGAACAATCTTAATCTGAAAAACACACATCTGAAGTAAAGGGAGGTACAAGTTATCTTCAGACAAAACATATTCTCTCATCAACCAGAAGGTGGGCAGTGCAGACTCTTAACTCTTTATTCTAATATTAAATCTGTATCAATAATTAATAACCCCATCACCATGCTACTGAGCTCTTCCATGCAAAAAAACCCAAATCAACCACCACCTCTCTCCCACAAAAAAATCCCATCACAGTTTATATGTTAAAATTATCATTACCTTCCATTGTCGATATAAACTCTACGTCTGCATGGGTATTAGTTGTCAGAACCTTATAGAAATTTTGTAGCTTCTCATTCTTTGTGAAATTCTGCATTAAAAAGGGACAGAAATATTTTATTTCTAGATTTAAACACAGTAAGCTAATTTTGTTTCACTAAAATCAAACGATCAAATACCTTCATGGAGAGACTCCAGTGATGAAAGTGTGCTGTCAAAGGTTCAGTGGCAAGTTTCTGCAACAAGTCATCCGGAAAATTCTTGAACATCCTACTGCCTTTCGCAGCTTGTACAAAAAAAAGACAAAGAAATATTCTCACCATCAGGTTGCCAAAGGAACATCATTATTAGGATGGAGACAAATGTTATGAAGTATTGGCTGCATTCATTTTAATACCTTTTGATTCTGTTTTTTCACTGAATTTTATTAATCAAAAATACAACACAAACGAGGGATGTAAAAAAAAAAAATCCCCACCAACTATGTAACTGGTTGAAATTTAATCAGTGAAACGCTCCCGGTGGCCAATGGTCCGATGGGCTCTCAACAGCCTTGTGGGCTCCCTGTGATATTAACTGGTAAAGTTAACCAATAAGCTAATGCATATTGGTTAACCAATTAAATTCTTACATCCCTAACCCAAACATACCCCAGGAGCAAATCTGTAATAAAGCTGTGGCAGAATGCAGACTAGCAACTCTCACTAGGCCACATGCTGCATCCTGACCCATTGACGGTCCAGTTCTGCCTCCTTTTCTCATGCTGATTAGCATCGCATTCCACCACTGATTTCAATAGTGTAGTGAGGTACTACTGAGTAGTTAGGAACAGCAGAATTTGTCTAACTAAGACAAGAAAACAGGATTTAGTCCATAGATTAATTACTGGAGATCAGTGGACGAAATCCTGTTTATTGGTACTAGAGAAAAAGCCTTAATAAGCATCATCAGAGCTAGCTTGTGCCACCCTTTTGCTGAGCTCCATCACACTTGAACTAGTCCCACTGATTTCAATACTCCATATTATAGCACAAGGATTAGGGATGTGAAAGGTTTACTGGGTGTTGCTTACCAGTTCCAGTTAACCGGTGGGGACTGGAGCAGTCCCCTGCCCACCATGGACATGGGTGCTCCAACCTGGCCAGAGCAACCCCTGTCTGTGGTAGGCCGGGGTGCGCCGGAAGTAGGGTCTGCCATGACTGGGCTGGAGTGTCCCTCCCATTAATCGGTTAACCAGTTAAATATCACAGTTAACCAATTTTACACCCCTACCAAAGATACAGAATTTTCATTCAACTCATTACAGAGTTAGGAGGCGGGATCAAAATTATGGCTCTAGGACCAAACTTTTCAAAATTCAAAGCTTTTTAAAGCCATAATTTTGTTCAGGCATCTCTCTATTTTAGAAAATACAATTTGCTCTCAAACTTTTAATTTTTCAGTTATAGAATTTTATTGGTTTTCTTATAGAAGTAGTACTATCAATATAATAAAAGTAGAATCACCAATTTCAAATCTTCAATTGTAAATATTGATTTATTACAAGACAAAAAAATCCCTGTGAATCCAAATGACATTAGCAATGTAACAGGACTGTTCACCTGTAGTAAAGTTCAGTGGAAATGCAAAATCTTCAGTATCAGTCCAAGTTAGTAAAACCTCCCCACTGGTGAGGTATGTAAGCTCTTCATATCCCAGACATGTTCCCCATACAGGAAAATAATCTCCTTTATCATTGGCCTTTAAAATAAGAAACAAAAAAATGAATAAATGGGTCAACACATACAGTAATTTATGTAAAGTTCACAGACTGTAAATCCCTTTTACTGCTATAGATTTTTTTTTTTTTGCAACATCTAGCCCTTTTATATGCTTGACATTTGCATAGCCAACAATTTTATGTCAGGTACCTGAAAGAGAAATTTCCACTTTAAACATTACAAAATAGAAAGTGGCACTGTTATCTTAACAATGAAACTGATGTAAAATCTAAACTAAGGGCAAAACCGGGAGAAAGAAAGAAGGAAGAATTGCTGAGCAAAAGCAGATTGAAACTTTCAACTTAAAGAAGCACATAAATTTCCAAACAGAGATCTGGACCCGGGAAGAAAAATTCTATTTAATATGTTAACCAGTTAAACTATGTGTTTAACCATTAACTGGCCACTGTGTTGTGCCATTGGAGCAGATCCCTACCCACAGCATGGCAAGCCCGGCTGGGCTGGAGCACCGGTTAACCAGTTACCCTGGTAAGCATGCCAGTAAGGCAATACTTACCAGGTAACCGGTTATCATTTACATCTCTAATCTGGACTAGAAATGTTAAAATTTGGTTAAACAGGTAACAAGGTAAGTACTGAAAATCTCAAGCTGCAGGCTCTGCAGTATAAAGCTAAGCCACCTGTGCAGTCTCCCCGGGGGAGCCCTGCTCCCAGGGAGATAGCTTCCCTCCCACTGGGAAGTCTCTTCCCCAGAAGCCAGCTGAGTGTAACTGACACCATTAACTGAGAAGCATTATCTTATTGGTTAACCTGTTAGTCAATTATACTTTAACATCCCTAATCCGGCAAGCAGGTGGCATTTTTACACAAGTAAGCTTGTGGAAATTGTAAGCATAGTTTAAAAGCTCTGTTGTCCCCAAACATTTCATTTTCTTCACTTCTTTCTAAAAAAAAATTCATTTCTGGGTTGTGATCCATCTTAAGAAGTTATTTATTACTCAAAAGCTATTTTCCTAGAAAGATCTACAACTAAAATGAGGGGCTTAGAAAAGAAGTGCCATCACCCTCTTAACTATATCACTGATACTGCGACCATAAAAACTCATACAGACCTTTACTCCTATAGTAAACTACTGACATAAAATATCTTTGCAAAGAAGCTCCAAAAGCATTACAATATATTTATAGCCATCCACCATGTAAGCACTACACATGAAAGGCTTACTACTCCTCTCACTTGCACTGATACAAATGAACAGTAATGCCAAAGGAGTTAGATCTGTTTAAGTGACATTATAATCAAGCCCTTGCCATATGTTCCCCTTACTTTTGCTGTGCCTAAAAATGCAGCCTAGAGGCTGAGCACATATTTAACAGCATTAAAGTCTGCAAATATTTCTTTAAATCCCCTAATGTATATGCAATCCTTGCCCTGTTTAAATCAATGTCAAAACTCCCATTGACTTCAATGGGTCTAGGACTCGTGTCTACATGTATCTTAAAAACATAGGCTCCAGGGGGCAGCTGAGTTAGTCTGTACAGGATGAACTTAAAATACAAAAACTGGTCTGTTAGAACTTTATACACTAACAAAACATGTAGATGGAATCATGAGCTTTTGTGGGCACAGCCCACTTCTTCAGATGACCAGAGTTTTGAGTTTAGGATGTGCAGACCCAAAAATAAATAGGGAAGGGGGAGGATGAAAGAGGAGCAGAGGTTATGAAAAAAATCAAAGGGCCATTACCAACCTAACATTCAATGAAGGTTCAAACAATTCTTTGTATAGATTCCTGTGTTAGTAACTCCCCCATCTACTGACTTTGATCTTTATCTGATTTGTTTTAATTGGCCAATCTTCAGGTGCTTACTGATGACCCTTCTTCTGCCTTCCTGTTTTTCCCTTTAATTTTTTTATAACCTCTGTTCCTTGTTTCCGCCCTCCCACCTTTTTTTTTCGTCCCCCTTCTCCCCTATTTATTTTGTGTCTGCACATCCTAAACTCAAAACTCCGGTCATCTGAAGAAGTGGGCTGTGCCCACAAAAGCTCATGATACCAACTATTTTACATGTTTTGTTAGTCTTTAAAGTGCTACCAGACCAGTTTTTGTTTTTTAAGTTTATCTTAAAAACATAGTTACACCAAGTAACTTCTTCTTTTAAACCTGATGGGGCAAAAAGGGAAGACACACCAATATGAATTTAGAACAGTAGAAACTCCAATCATCTTCTTACATGCAAATAACGTCTTGGCTTCTATAACTCAGATCGCACTTATAAAATGTATCAGTATTTTATTGCTAATTAAGTCTCAAAGGATGCAGTTCAGAGTACACAATTTCAGAAGCAAAATAGAGAAAAACATGCCAGAAAGAGACATCAATGAAGAAAATTACTAAATTTTCAATTATCTTCATTATATACATCATGTCTGATAAGATTTTTCCCTCAAACTCTGTATATGAAGTGATGACAAGCAATTTGCTGAGTTCTTGTGAAATGTTCATGCAATTTCATCATAATGTTTACTGTCATGGTGCCCCGAAAAAACACTGTGCCAAAATCCTGCACACTTAGTCACATGCTTAACTAAAGCAGTGTGTGTAGTTTCACTGAGGAAAATGGGACTCCTTATACTGCATAATGTAAGCAAGTCTTTGCAATATCAGAACCTATGAAAACCAGATGGCAATGCCCATGAACAAAGATGGGTGTTCAACTTGAACCCTTCTAAAGAAGCCTGGTTTTCAGAAAGTGCAGAGCACTCACCTAGACCGGCAGCGGGCCATGAACCACTGGCTGCCGGACCACCACGGCTCTGGAGGCCAAGGCTGGGGAATACTGCCCAGCGCCTCCCGTCCCACCGTGGCTGCTGGGAGAGGCGGGTCCTGTCCTGCTCCACCTCTCAGCCAACCAGTGCTGGGCCAAGGCAGGGTCTCCTCCTAGCTGCGGAAGAGTGCTTCCCTGCACAGCAGGAGGGCTGTGTGGAACATGGTGCAGCAGCATGCTGGACTCCGTGCAGCCCTCCTGCTGTGCAGCAAACTGCCCTTCTGATGCAAGGAGGGGATCCCACCCCGGCCCAGAGCTGGTTGGCTGAGAAGTGGGGCAGGACATGCCTCTCCCAACAGCTGGGACAGGAGAGGAGGCACTAGGC
>CM057846.1:55102769-55118624 GCA_030068395.1 Apalone spinifera | reverse complement strand
GCCAGGATGGGTAGGAATGGTGTCCCTAGGCTCTGTTTGTCAGAGGCTGGAAACGGATGACAGTAAAGGGATCACTTGATGGTTACCTGTTCTGTTCACTCCCTCTGGGGCACCTGGCATTGGCCACTGTTGGAAGATAGGATACTGAGCTAGATAGACATTTGGTCTAATCCAGTATGGCCCGTTCTTATGCGCTCAACTGGAGTACTGGATCCAGTTCTGGGTGCCACACTTTAGGAGAGATATGGACAAATTGGAGAGTCCAAAGAAAAGCACCAACATTGATTACAGGTTTAGAAAACCTCATCTATGAGGCTAGAAAAACTATTTATGTCTCTAGATTATGAACATACAGGAAAATGAAGGTGAAGACAACTGAGTTAGCTGCAGAAGTCAGTATTTTAAGTTTCTCGTGTTGATCTGGTTGACATAGTTGATTTAATTTTTGTTTCTAAAAAATATACATTTCATTTAACTATTTTAGTTAAAAACAACTTTAACAAAAATTTACTAAATTCAAAAATTCATATGCTTGTTTTGTTGAAAAAGTATGTTTGCTGTTGAAGAAAAAAATCCAGACTATGTAACATTGTTTTCAATAAATAGAACAATTCAAATATCTATCAGGTGATGTTCCCATAATTTAAATGTCTATCAGGTGATGTTTTTCTCCTAAAACAGCATGACAAGGCAATCCTCTAATGCGCCTATTGAATTGGAGATAGTTCACCTCCCAGTGACTTCATAAATATCTGCTTCAATTACCTTTTGTAAATAAAATAACCAAACAATCATTCATTTTCTAATGTAGCTGTAAAACCAATCTGAAAAGTTTTCAAAATAAATCAGTTTAAAAATGTATAGACTGTACCTTCTAAAAATGAAAACTACATCTATCTCTGAGTTGTGAAGAATATGTATTAGGGTTATTACAACCAACATGAATGCACTTTTATGTAGAAAACAATGATTAAACTGAGTCTTCCTGATAGTGATTTAAATCAAAGCCATCCTAGGGATGTAACAATATAGTTGATTAATCAATAAGCAAAAGCAGATAGGTTAATGCTATAGACTACATGCATCCCCCGCCCTTCACCACCAGTAAATTTTTTAGCAGGCTGGCCAGCAGCCTAGCTCAGTCCTGGATCACGCCATGTCTGGGACCTACCCCCGCTGTGACTCTGCATTTGAAGTGTATTAGAAGCCAGGCAGGCAGGCAGCCTGGCTCAGTTCCGTCTCATGCTGGGTCCGGGAGCTCAGATCCCTTCCTGGATAGGGGCTGCTCCCACCCCACACTGCTGCTTCTGTATCAGAGGCAGCAACACAGGGCGACAGGCAGCTGGTCCATGAGGGGAGCTATTTTTTAAACTGGCACCCCTTGCAGACCAGCTCCCGCCTGGCTCCCCATGCTACTGCCTCTTATGCAGAGGCAGCAGCACAAAGTGTCAGGTGCTCCAGTCCCATTCCTGAGGAGCCCCACTAGCTGCTGGCCTCACCTCCGGAGACTATAGAATAGTCGAGTAACCAATAAGAATTCATTAGATTAATCGACTATTCAGTTCACTGATATTTAACTCTAATACACCCTGAGTGTAAACTCTGCTAATTTCTTAATCCTGTCTCCACACCTATCAGCCTCAAGGAATTTAGGAAAGACAATACAGCATGGGCCCTACCATGAATCCATGAGGCTCTGGGGACATCCCTTGCTGGTGTGCCTCCTTTGGAAGCATGGTGCCAGAGCTGGTGCCATGTGAATATATCATTGCCAGTGATTTATAAACAGGAGATCCTATTCCATTCCCACACTGGTTACTGACTTCAAGAGTCAATGGTGCCGGATTTAATTAATCCAAGAATCCTGAAGGAGTTGGCAGATGTTATTGCAGAGCCTCTGGCCATTATTTAAAAACTTGTATTAATAGAGAGAGGTCCCCGACGACTTGACAAAGGCACATGTAGTGCCAATTTTTTAAAAAGGGAAGAAAGACAATCCAGGGAAACATATACCGGTCAACCTCACGTCAGTCTCCGGAAAAATCATGGAGGGGATCCTCAAGGAATCCATTTTGAAGCACTTGAAGAGAGGAAAGTGAACAGGAATAGTCATCTTCACTTCACCAAGGACAAGTCATGCCTGATCAACCTGATTGCCTTCTATGACAAAGGTAACAGGTCCTGTGGACATGGGGAAGTCAGTGAATGTGATATACCTTGACTTTAGCAAAGCTCTTGATATGGTCTCCCACAATATTCTTGTAGGAAGTTAAGTATGGATTGGATAAATGGACTGTAGGGTGGCTGGAAAGCTGTCTAGAATGCTGGGCTCAACGTGTAGTGATCAATGGTTCGATGTCTTATTGGTAGTCGGTTTAAAGCAAAGTGCCCCAAGGACTAGTTCTAGGGCCAGTTTTGTTCAACATCTTTATTAATGACCTGGATGAGTTTGTGGATGCCACTAAGCTAGAGGGAAAGGTACATACATTGGAGGGTAGGGATAGGGGCCAGAGCGAGCCAGACAAAATGGAGGATTCAGCCAAAAGAAATCTGATGTGGTTCAACAAGGACAAGTGCAGAGTCCTGCACTTGGGACAGAAGAATCCCAAGCATTGTTACAGGCTGGGGACCGACTGGCTAAGCAGCAGTTTGGCAGAAAAGGACTTAGGGATTACAGTGGACGAGAAGCTGGATAGGTGCAACAGTGTGCCCTTATAGCCAAAAAGGTTAAAGGCATATTTGGGTGCATTAGGAGGAGCATTTCCAGCAGATCTAGAGAAGTGATTATTCTTCTTTATTCAGCATAGGTGAGGCCACATATGAAGTACTGCATACAATTCTGGGCCCCCCACTACAGAAAGGATGTGGACTCATTGGAGAGAGTCCAGTGGAGGCAACAAAAATGATTAGAGGGCTGGAGCATATGACCTACGAGGAGAGGCTCAGGGATTTGGGCTTGTTTAGTCTGCAAAAGAGAAGAGTGAGGGGAGTTTGACAGCAGCCTTTAACTACCTGCAGGGAGGTTCCAAAGAGGATGGAGAGAGGCCGTTCTCAGTAGTGACGGATGGCAGAACAAGGAGCAAAGGTCTCAAGTTGCAGTGGGGGAGGTCTAGATTGGCTATTAGGAAAAACTATTTCACTAGGAGGGTGATGAAGCACTGGAATGGGTTATCTAGGGAGCTGGTAGAATCTCCATAGTCTTGGCTTGACAAAGCCCTGGCTGGGATGATTTAGTTAGAATTGGTCCTGCTTGGGGGAGGGAAGGGGAACTAGACTCAATGACCTCCTAAGGTCTCTTCCAGCCCCATGATACTATGAATTCCTGATTTACACGTGTATCAGCAAGGTCACTTGTCTCTTGTGCCCAGCTTCTTAACACACTCTGGCTATCACCTGCCACATTCACAGTCCCAGCTTTCTCAATTTGCCCCAGCTTTCCACAATGCTAGCCCACTGCTGCCAGGACTGCATTCCCTACCACCACCAGCCTATTCCCTGAACCTGGCCAGCTGGGGCGCTCTGATCCTGGTGGACCACAAATGTTGCCAGACCAGAGAGTCCCGGATTTGAGAGGTGTAACCTGGACTATTTGAATCCCTACTAACATTGTACCTGGTGTTATAGTTTTTACATTGTTACTGTTGGCCAAGAAGTGCTCTTTCTGGCATCAGCCTATTGCCTGCAGAAGACACAATTTTACTCTGATCCAGAACCTGGAATAGTTAAAAAATATAGAACTCTTTGTGATAGTAGTCAGGAAGCCAGAGTATGAGAGCAGGGGTGACTGATGAGAGGGCACACAGCGAGCCACTGGCCACATGACAACCCACCCTTCATCTCAAGCCCCACCGCTCCCTGTCCTTGCTCCGCCCTGCCTCTTCCCCCCACCCACCGTGGCAAGAGGGACTCCCCCAGCCACGTCACTCCGCTTCTCACTGGTGAGTACAGAGGCAGTGTCATGCCGTCCCCAGTAAGGCAGGAGTGAGTAACCAAAGTGAGCTGGGTCCAAATTATTCTGCTTTTCCTGCCACTGCCGGTGAGTGTGGGGAAGCTTAGGGTGAAACCCTGCTGAAAGTGCCAGGTCACACCTCTCGGACCCCACCACTGGCCCCTTGCCACTCCCACCCATGGCATTGGAGCGAAGCACATGCCCCCCACCACGTGTCGCTTCTGTATGAGAGGACTCAGACCTTGACACTTCAAGCACCACTGGCAGTCTCCCTCCATATCCTGAGCCCTAGGCATTATTTATGTATTCATGGCACTACCTGGCTTTGAAGGCAACAGCATGCATTTAGAAACCTGACAGATCACAGCTAGCACCTGGGTCATACATTATGTCTGAAGATTAGAAAATACTTTTAATATACTGCATTGGCCGGCACCAGCTTGGTGTGAGTATAGCCTCTGTTCTTTAAAGTGTTAGAAGCACTGTGCACCTTGTACAGCAGGGCTCAGCTACCTTTTCAAACCCAAAAGCCAAACTACAAACATCAAAATTCAGAACAAGTGGTCAGCAAAGAGCCCGTTTGCATGACTGAAAATATACAACTTAATATCACTGATAATTGACATGATGATTAATAATAGCATGAATGAAACATACCCACAGACTTCATTTAATGGGACTTCTGCTGCTGCTGGGGGTGCAGAAGTCAGAGTTGGGGTATATGAGGGGCTCAGGGCAGGGCGTTGGGGTGTGTGGGAGGTGCAAGAGGCAGGGCAGTGCACTGGGGGTGGGAAGTAGAGTATGTAGGTGGGACCCTGGGGCCAGATTACTTTACCTGGCCACGGTTGTGCTGCATGCAGCATTGGTTGCATGAAGGTCTAGGCCAGGATCGCTGCAGCTAGACTGTGGCCTTCCCTCCTGCTCATGCTGCAGCAGGAGAAAGGCCGCCGTCAACCCTTTCTGCGGCCACATGGGGACCAGACCGTGGGGGCCTTTCCCAAGATCGGGGCCTAGGACAGGATGCTGCAACCAAATGGGAGCTGGGCCCCGACTGGGGCCTTATTGGCTAGGCTGCCACAGCCAGAGCCCAAGCCAGGCCACTGTGGCGGGGCTGTTGCAGCAGTCGCAGGGACACTGGGGCTGGAGACAGACAGACCACAGCAGTTAGAGGGGGGCTGGAACCAGGCTACCACGGCCAGATGGAGGCATCTGCCACCACTATCCCAGCTGGCAGAGCACATGCGTCTCCTACAACATGCCCTTTAAACGAGCAGAGTACCTGAGCCAGCTCTTTTACCTCCCACCTGTAACTATTTGGGAGCTTACCTTACTGGCACAACTCGTGCACCTGCAGATTCTAAGAACTTCACATATGAAGCAGCAATGTAGGAACTTCCAAATCTATGGAAACTTGTAAAGTCACACTCCTGTGCCAATATCCCTAAAGTGTACAGAAAACAAAGAAGATTGGTGCAAATTACAGTAATTATAGAAGAAGTCCAGAAGAAGGCAAATTAAATCAAAACTCTGATTCCTTTCACTATCTGATTTGATTCATACACTACAGAGTAGTATCACACTTAATGATTTATCAAAAATATGTGAAAATTGGAAAAATAAATCAGCATGATTTGTAATGGAGTATCAAATAAGACCATTTGAACAGTCTGACTTCAAATTCCCTAACTTATTTGATTAAATACACAACTTATTTTCTGTATTTATTTAACTAGTGTTTAAATAAAGCATGTTTATTTATCAGGGCACTTTAAAGACAAGGTTCCCTCTCCAAAGAGTTTAAAATGAAAATCCTGACCCTGCAGTCAGACTCTGGTCCCTCACAAAGTCCCATAGAATAAAGAGGATTCCATGAGAGTTTCTATCTCATCCACACAGATTGGCTCCCAATACTGGGCCATAGTAATACGTATGAGAGTGCAGGTTACAGGCAACACAGGTTATTTACTATATGTCTAGTGAATGTGCTGCAGACTAGTTTGTGAAGACAGGTTGTGTTTGTCCATTTTAAATGTCCATTTTGCAACACACTGCCAAACCAGAACACTGCATTAGAACTTTTTCTAGACTGTTGTGCAACATGATTCACTGTGTCATAGCTTCTGAAAACAACAAAACTGAAAAACACTATTTTGCAGACTAATTGCTCACTATTTACTTTACACATGGAAAGCAAAGCTAGCTGAACTATTAACCGCAAGCTCTGGTAACAGCTTTGGGTAAATTACCCACCTCCTTTTTAAAACAAAATCAACATCTGTTCTTACTTCAAAACTGAGAAGAGGAGCTTTTTGTAAAAGCTATGAGGAAGGTGGAGAATCCTGAATGTCTCTGTGCCTCAATTCCCCCCTCTCCAGGATGCAGGTAACTGTACCTTTCCTCTTGGGTGTTCTGAAGATAAATACTCCTAAGGCAGGGGTCAGCAACCTTTCAGAAGTGGCATGCCAAGATTTAAACTTACTCACTTCTATTTACGAATCTGCGAGCGGAGAAAGGGCGGGGGGGAAGAGGAGCAGGTTGTGTATGGGGACCATATTTTCTGAACCAGCTGCAGCTGGGGAGAACAGTTTAATTTAAATTAACAACAGACTATGTTAGTTTATCAAACTTCATTTTGAATATAGTAAAATATCACTTTATGTCCAGCACAAAAGGTTTTAATGGCAGGGGTGGGGAATTTTTTGGGGGTCAGGGGCCACTGTCCACAGAAAAATCAGTTGGGGACCACACAAGTGAGAATCAAAAAAACTCCTCCAAAAACCTCCAACCCTCACTGATGTGGCCCCAGCTAAGACACCTCACTCCTCTGTTGCTCCAGCCTAACGGGGTGAGAAGGGATGGGGAGAACTGAGGTTCAGGGTTTGCCATAGGCCAGGTTTATTTTTATGGGGTTCTGAAATTAATAGATTGTATGGACCCCCTGACACTCTGGGGTAGGGACAAAAATGGGAGTTCATTGTGCAAGACAGGGCTACCAGCAAGTGGGATAGGGATGTGGTGCAGGATCTGGGAGGTAGCTGGGGTGCAGAAGCAGGCTGGGAGTAGGGTGTCTGGCCAGGCGGAGGGACAGTGCAGTGTCTGGCCAGGAGGGAAGAGTGCAGGAACAAGAGAGGTTGTCGGAGCAAGCTCGAGGTACGAGGTCTTGGTGGGGCGAGGGGAGTGAGTGAGGGGGATTGGGATGTGGGGGTCTAGGCGTGGGGGTCTGGGTACAAAGGGGTCCGGGTACAAGGGGGTCCGCTTATCTGGCTTTGCGCCCCCTTGCAGCAACTGCCGTGGCCACGCGATCCCAGGCTGGTCCCAAAGGATGGAGGTGCCGCTGCTGTGCCCATGAAATCCCTGCCCGGCCCGGGAAGCTGGAGGAGCTGCTATGGTGGCCACGCAGTCCTGGTCCGGCCCCAGAGGCCGGAGGTGCTGCTGCGGCCATGCAGTCCCTGTCCGGCCCCAGAGGCGCTGCTACCGTGGCACGCAGTCCTGGCCCAGCCCCAGAGATTGGAGGCAATGCTGAGGAGTCTCAGCCACAGCACTGCCTCCTTCCACCGCAGGCTAACCTGCAGCAGGAAAGAGGGAAGACTCTCCAGTGCTTGCATGGGGGAGGAGGGATGGTGCTGAGCTCTCACCAGGCACGCTACTGAAAATGGGCTTGCATGCCACTTATGAGTGTTACATGCGACATCACCACAAGACCTAATTGCATCAGCCACCACATCAGAGGCTCATATAACTGCAATCCACTAATGAGATCTATGCCATCAAGTGCCAGCATTGCCCCTCTTCCATGTATATTGGCCAAACTGGACGGTCTCTTCGACAAAGGATTAATGGACACAAATCAGATATTCAAAATGGTAACACACAGAAACCCGTAAGGAAACATTTTAACTTGCCCAGATACTCACTAAAGCAGGGATGGGCAAAAGCCATTCAGTGGGCCGGATCCGGCCCACCTAGGGCTTTGATTCGACCCATGTGTCTGTTCCACGCCCTGCCACCTAGCATGTTGCCTAGGAACCAGAGCTGCGTGAGCCATTTCAACTATTTCTATTTAAAGGACTCGTGCCTTCCCTGCGGCTGTCAGACAACGCGTTGCCCGACAGGCGTGAGCCCTTTAAATAGAAGCACTTGAAAGGGCTTGTGCAGTACAGGCTCCCAGGCAACGCGGTAGCGACGCCAAAGCAGCGAGCCCTTTTAACTGTTTCAATTTAAAGGGCTCGTGCCTCCCAGGCAGCTGCGTTGCTTAGCAGCCACCCAGAACACAAGAATGGCCATACTGGATCAGACTGGATCAGACTAAAGGTCCCTCTAGCCCAGTGTCCTGTCTGCCAACAGCGGCCAATACCAGATGCCCCCAGGCGCAAGCCCTTTTAAATAGACACAACTGAAGGGGCTCATGGGTCTCTGGCCCCCAGGCAATGCACTAGCACGAGGCCAGAGTTGCGAGCCCTTTCAATAGCAGGAATCGAAAGGGCTCGCAGCTCCCATCTCCAGTTAATGTGATGCCTGGGAGCCGCAGGGGAGGTGGGAGCCCTTTCAACACCTGCTGTTTAAAGACTCTGTCCCTTCCGTCTGAGGCCCCGCCCCTTCAACATTTTTGAAGTGGCCCACCCTCAAAAATTATTGCCCACCCCTGCAATAATGGATCCAAAAGTGACATACATACATACATACATATGTGTGTGTGTATAGTTTAACCAGTTAACTAATTAAACATCCTGATCCTGCACCTCAATCTCCTGCCCCAGGTCACAACCTCCTCTTCCGTTCAAACTCCCTTTCAGACCCCACACCCTCTCCTACAATCCAATCTCCTGCTCTGAGCTCCCTCCTTCACAGACCCACACCCTCTCCATAGAAAAGGGCAGCCCTTGACCACTCACAAAAACTTAACATGCCTCCCCCATCAAACATTATTGCCCATTGTTGACTTGAGCAGCAGCATGGACCTACCCTATGTGAGTGTTTCTCAAACACAGGGCTATGGACCAGGAAGCCAGTCGCTGGTATCAAAAAGGCTGGAAAACACTGGCTCTAAAAGATGCTGAGGTGCCCAGGCCCTACAGCAGTGGGAGTATAGAAGTGCCCTGGATAGCCACTGTAAAATACAGATTTGCACCCGAGGGGATAGGGCAGGCTAGGGTGTTATCGCGGAGGGTGTCAGCAGCCTAACAAGTGAGACTGCCAGGCAGTGAGCAGATGGCCCCTTTTTGACAGGCTGAAGCTTTATACACAGAGGTGTGAGAGCTGGGGGAGGGAAGGTGCGGAAGGTAGTTGTACGGCATTTTAATGCGCTTCCCAAGCTGATCCTCTCGTGGTGATACCTGCCCTAACCACCCCTCTGCTCCCTCTGGGCTATAAAGCCACCTCCCTCTGCACGCCAGGGCGGGCGCCGGGCACGCAGCAGCAGCAAGGTGCCCCCCGCGCCTCTTACCAATGATGGGTCTCTCGTTGCTGCTCCCGCGGAGGCCCGGCGGCCGTGCGGCGGCCAGAGCATTGGCGCAGAGGAGCAGCGGCAGGAGGAGGCAGGCGCCCGGCGGGGAGCGCGGCCCGGGAACTCGCAGCATGGTCTCCGCACGGCTCTGCGCTGCCGCTGCAATGGTGCGGGCGCATCCCAACGCAGCGGCTAGCCGCTGGGCTGGGCTTCCGGCGAGGGGATATTCCCTGCGGGCTGCACCCTGGGAAACGTAGTCCCGCTGCGGGGTTCCGCAAAGGGAACAGGCTCTGCGGGTTCGTGGGCCCCGGGCAGGGGCTCCAGGCCTTTCCCCACGTGCCCGAAGCTGTCAATAAACCCTGAATGCAGCCTAAGAGCACAGTCATGACAGGTGACCCGCTGTTCTCCCGCCTCAGCTTGCACGTTGCCAGATCATCTCTGAAAAACTGTTTACAAATGCTCCGCACTGTCTACATGTGACAATGCATGACACACCGGCTGCTGATGCTCCATGCACTCCCGGTGCCTCCAGCTAAGCTCTCGGCTACATTTGTTTATTATATTTCTGACATTCCTTTTGTGCTTTAAAACAGGGGAGAGGGGTAATGATTTTGCCCATTCGGATATAACAACAATGCACTCACAGAGAGAAAGAGCAGTAATAAGTAAAATACAGTACTAAGGCAGAAAAATACAGTACTAAGGCAATTAGACTGATCCTGTGATTCCTGTGCCCTTGGAAGTAAATAACAAAACCACCCATAGGAACAGGGTTCAGGACTAATTCCACACTAGAGGGCTGATACAGTGCCCTGGGAAGTCAGCACTGCCTATGTGAGTTCAATGAGTACAATGGCCTCAGTTCTGTAGTTCCTTCCTATTGACTTTAAATGGGATTCACACATATGTCAAAAGCCTTGCTGAAGAAAGCCTGAAAACAGTTCATGGAACTCTCAAATATTCCTCTCTCTACACACATTCTTTCCGGGCCCCCCTCAGTGTAATATTCAGAGGAAGTGGGACCACAGAAAATTAAACTCTTGTCTTTTTCCTGTTTTATTCTGCATGGGAGATTAAAGAGTCACTAATGGCAAGTACTTAAAATAAAATGAAATAATTCTTCACACTGGTCCAAATCTTTATTTTATCTTTATTCCAAACCTCTTTAAGCCTATCACACAATTGTCATTGACTTCAGTAGGATCAGGATTTGGCCTGCATCCGTACATAATCAGCGCACAAAGTCAAACACTGTAGTCAGAGGGAGTTGATAATTGTGTGACCAGTAAGAGTATTGGTAGCTTATAAACACTCTTACACTCCACCCAAGGTCTACAATATGGAAGAAAGGAGAAGAGAGAGATAAATATAAATAAACTCAAGTACTAATGGATCCAAAAAGGCACAACCATTGTCACCCCAGCCACTGAACTCTGTATGTTGTATCTTGTTTCCCCACCTTTCTTCTGTCTTTTTAAGTCTCTTTAGGTTGTAAGATGTTGGTGACAGGGACTGTTTTCCCCTCTGTATCCGTAAAGCACATGTTGGGTGCACAATTCTAATGTAAGGACTTGATTGTGGAGTAACTTCAAGCCTTACATAAAGAGCAGTACACACATATCCCAGGAGCAGGTATCCCTAAGATATCTCAGGAACAGGGCCGGATTAAGGGGGGAGCTAGCCAGGCAGCTGCCCGGGGCGCCACCTATGGGGGGGGCGCCTGATGGCAGCTGTAAGGGGCGCTGCACACCCAGCCACATGGCGCCTCTTACAGCTGCCATCAGGTGCCACGCACCCAGGGCTGGGAGCCACGTGGCACCCCTTGGAGCTGCCATCAGGTGCCACGCTCCTAGGGCCACACAGCACCCCTTAGAGCTGCCATCAAGTGCTGCACATCTGGGCTGGGGGCCACGTGGTGCCCCTTGGAGCTGCCATCAGGTGCCGCGGGCCGCACGGCGCCCCTTAGAGCTGTAAGGTGTGCCGGGGGGTGGGGCCGTGCATGCGTCGTGTGCCCGGGGTGCAGGAATGGCTCGAGCCGGGCCTGCTCAGGAGCAGAGCAGAGATTGAACTGAGTCTGAGAGAGTCATGATTCAATCCTCAATTCCCACTTTATTCCTGGGAGAGACGTAATCTGTAGAAGCACTTTACCTGACATATATTATATCCTCCTTCATGCCAGCTCAGCAATGCTGGTTGAGAGGCTGGGAAAGAGGTATACTCTTTCTCCCAACCTGAATGGAACAGGAGTAGCAGTAACTCATGATGCAAGTAACTACACAGCTGAATAGTTGTGCCTTACACATCCTTACTTGGGTGCAAATGGAGAGCCACAATCTTCTCCTAAATAAATAAATGAATAGGACATGATAATTCTTGATATAGTAAAACATAGATAACTAAGCCCATGGTTCAGAACTAGTCTCCCCAGATGATAAATAATTTCCCAGGTTCAGTAATGCATAATTACCAGGGGGTAGCATTGCAATAAAGGGTATTTTGTTTTGTGTTTTACTTTTTTCAGAAGCTTCGTTATGGGTCAATGGTGGAAGTAGGTTACCGGACATGAAGTCTTCTTGATCCAGTCCAATACATTATCATTGACAAAAGCTCTATTCCTATTTAATGCAGCGTAATGGAATTTAATTCCTGTCCTGATTCATAATAGTGTAAAGAAATCAGTAACTGGGATTTAACTTTCTCTGCCTCTTAGACACTGTACATCGTATACCGACAAATGACTGAAACTATTGTTGTATGTTGGACAAAAATAAGACCCAGGAAACTAGCCAAATGCCTAAAATCACTCACTGTATTAAGCGACAAAGGGAGAAAACCATTTTGTGGTTGGACGCTCACATTTAAACTTGCATTCACTACAAAAGGGTTAGCCTTTCTTATGACATTTATGTATTTAGTGCTATAACTATTTGCTGTTTGTATTATAGCAGTTGACATGGCATGTCACACTCCCAACATACTTCTTAAAAGTTCATACTGTACTAATATACCAAGAGCAGTTCATAAATATTAATCATGATTGTTTTCTAAACTGACCTCTAATGATTTCTTGGCCAAAAAATTTCACAATCTTTGTGTGTGTTAGCCAAAAGTACAGTTATAATTCCAATATTAAAAAGTGTTTTATTTTGGTCTAATGAATGTCTGTAATCATGGCTTGTGCTCAGTTATTAGTGCTGTTTTTCTCTGAACATTACCTGATCCTAGCTGATCCGAGTTATCAATAAGATGAACTTGAGCTAGAGCTTAGTGTACTCTTTTATTGTAACTCTTAACCCTTAGCAAATTGTGTCCAGGTGGTTGGAAAGGTAATTAATTAATGCAGGTGTTTTCTTTGATTAATAAGATAATAATCTATCAAGAGATGCTTTTAGTTTATCAGAAACTGCTCTCACAGATGCTTGTTGTCTTAAATGCACTGTAACTAAAATATTAGTAATTAAAACGGACAGTGAACATGTGGTATAGCAGATGTGTTCTATAATCAATATAACAGCAAATCATGTATTGATTAATGTCTAAGAATTAAGAGTTTCTTGTGGTTACAGATGGTCCCAGCAGTAATAAAATAGTTACAGATGTCATTGGCTTATTTAATTAGGTAAATTGAGAATTTTCAAAATAAGAACAAAGCATGAGGAAAAAATGATTTTAAAGGAGTTTTCTTGTTCTGCACCAGTATATGAGATGATGTAATTCTAAGAGCTAGTTAGAACCGGGCTGCCTTGTGAAGCCTCTCCCCAGACTGGTTTCGTATGTATACTTTTCTTTTATATACTGTTCTGTTATTCTTTGACTAATAACCTCTGATTAACTAATTCCAGTTGAGCCGAACATCTGACAGTTTGCATTGTTTACTTTGGTTAATAAATTCAAACACACAACTGAGCTTACCATCTAAGATAGACACAAGGTGGGAAAGGCAACAGAGCTACAGAAAGGGGAAGTAAGGGTGCCCAGTGTCATGAAGCAGGTCAATGGAACAGCCAGAAATAAACCCCAGGTCTCCTGTCTCTAAATCCAATCAAGGATGCTGCCTTCCTAGTTAATTTCAGCACATTCTCTTTCCTGTGAAACTCACCTTGATCTTGGCCATATGAGTTCAGCTGCAGACATTACACATTTCTTCAGTTCCAAGGTTCCTCTGAAGTTTGCCAGCTGAGCGGAGGCCCCATCACTCGGGCTAAGGACTGCTCAAGTACAGTAGTAAGCTTAATGCAAAAGAGCACAACTGGAGAGAAACTAGCCTGAAATCTGTTGTGCCTATGTTACCCGCACAAATTTCTCTATCCCTTTCACACTTTAGGGACACACACCTTTACCCAGTTCCTAGGGCTCAAGGTGCAACCCGGTTAATTTACACACCCCTCCTTACCCAATTCCTAGGGCTCAGGTCATAACTTCCTGCGGGTTTGCCACTGAAAGCCTTACACAGTAATATTCTTATTCTCTATTTATTGACAATTCCCAAGCAAACAGAATACATATGCTGAGCACACCGTGTCATGCTCACCAATCCTGATAAAGGCAGGCAGACTTCCCGTTGTCCAGGCAAGGTCAATCTGTCTGGATCTTAGCTGCTGCACATCACAGTGGTGCAGAGGAGGCTGTGTCTTGGAGGTGAGTTCTTTCAGGTTTTACCTCCTTCATCTTGGTGTTTGTTTGTTTGCTCTTTCTTTCTTTTTTTCTTTTCCTTCCTTTTGCTATATTTATTACAATTGACTTCTTATTTACAAAATTCCAATTCCAGAGTCCCTAGGCCCTCCCCTTCTGGAGCATAGTCCACCCGCCTTGCCCAGGCCCCAAAAAGTCTATTGCCAACCCTAATGCTGTGTGTGACTCAGAAGCTGAATCATAACCTCAGCCTTATGTATAGAGGTGACATTATAATGACATTGGCTTAAAAAAACCCAAAACACAAACTGAAATTAAAAAGATTGGCCCTTAATCAGAAATTTTTCAAAAGGACCCAGACTTTATTGCTGATATCTTTTAATGAGCATATTTCCATTCTTGATGGATGGCATAAGGCAAAAATGGTTTGCACATACATAATACATGAGGGCTCAGTGTATCTACGGCTACGTCTACACCGGCCTGATTTTCCGCAAATGCTTTTAACAGAAAAGTTTTTCTGTTAAAAGTATTTGCGGAAAAGAGCATCTAGATTGGCACGGATGCTTTTGCGCAAAAGCACTTTTTGCGGAAAAGCATCCGTGCCAATCTACATGCGGTTTTGCGCAAGAAAGCCCCGATCGCCATTTCAGTCATTGGGGTTTTTTTGCACAAAACGGTTCTGGGTTGTCTACACTGGCCCTCTTGTGCAAAAGCATTTGCGCAAGAGGGCTTTTGCCCGAGTGGGAGCGTCATTGTATTTGCGCAAGAAGCACTGATTTTGCGCAAAAACTTGCCAGCTAACAAGAACAGCAGATGGCTTATATACATCCAAGGAGTTTTTAAATAGTAAATAAATAAAGATTGGAGAGGAGCGACACTCACACATCTTGTTAATCAGGCAGAAGAGACATCCCAAATTTTAATTGCCTCAGTTTTTTTAGCACTCCAATTTAATTTAGAATTGCCTAGATGAAGCACTTGATATGTTTCTGGTCTACTTTAGAAACCTCTGTATCTAGTTTCTGATGAATGAAGAAATTATCAAAAATACAGGTGGCAGTTAAACTATGAGATGGTATTTATTTTTAATTTCTTTTCATATAATTATTCATCCATCTCTCTGGATCATAATCCTCAATATACTTTATATTACAGCCGTGAGTAAAAAAATAGGCCTTGAATTCATGGCAAGTTAAGTGTATAAGCCAGGGGTGGGCAAAAGGTAGCTAGCAGGCCAAATTCAGCCGCCAAGCCACTGGATCCAGCCCAGAGCTGCCTTCATAGAATCATAGAACACCAGAACTGAAAAGGACCTTGAGAGGTCTTTGAGTCCAGACCCCTGCCCTCACGGCAGAGCCCAAAACAGTCTAGACTGGGGCTACTCAACTTTGGAAGCCCCGGAGGCCAAAAGGCAACTCACAGCACATGCGGAGGGCTGCAACTTAAGTGTAGTTGCATATATATGCAAATAGCTTCTTCCACATTGATGGGAATCAATACAAACATTAAGGCAAAACTACACAACACGCAGGCCCCATTTAAGTCAGTTCTCCTGATATTAATCAAATGCAATATTTACCTGATTTCCACCTATATGGCAGCACTTTTAAGGAGCAATGACAGTCCAGGAATTTAACTACTAAAATGCATATCAACAGAAGACCATTATATTGACTACTTTTTTGTTTTGGCTCCCAGCTGCATGTTGAGCCCCATGTAAACCCAAGCTGCACCGCGGGCCACAAACAAACAGGCCGCAGGCTGCTTGTTGAGTAGCCCTGGTCTAGACCATCCCTGATAGATGTCTATCTAACCTGCTCTTAAATAT
>CM057846.1:55064719-55078009 GCA_030068395.1 Apalone spinifera | reverse complement strand
CCCCCCCCCTTCTGATAGTCCAGCATATCTGATAATCTGGCATCCCCTGGGTCCTAAAGGTGTTGGATTATCGGAAGTTTACTGTATTTGTTTTATGATTAGATTCTGTCTTGCCACAGGCCACTAGTTCTGTGCAACAGGGATTGAGCCACAAAGTTACACAATGTCCAGTCAGGCACAACTTTTGATTGGCAGTTCACATGGCAGATTCTCAAAGAGCATCATAAACTAATCTGTTGGCAGTGAGGGAAAGATCTGGCAAAACAGACGAGTGCTTGCCAAACAGCTTATTTTTAAAACTGTCCAAACTTATGTTGTAACGACAGGTTTTTTTTAAATATGTTGAATAAAATGTTTTCTTTAAAAAACACATTGCAAAGAAAGAGAAAAATAAGCCTTAAAAATCAAATAGGCCATTTTTTTTTAAAACAAAAACATACCCACAAACCCCAAACAAAAAAAAAAAAACCCAGGAGATCTGTAATTTAGGACCAAAATCTGGGATCAGTGGAAATTTTGCCTGAGTTGAGGATATAGGATCAGCTTTATGATGAAACTTGTATTTTTTTCAGTTCCCTAGAGTAAAAATAAACTACTATAAAATATCCAATGTTACTTGCATTGAAAATTCATTAGGTAAGTGTCATAGCTTCAGAAGTTAAAAGGACACATGGTCAGCACTATGAAACATAATATTATGCACTGGAGCTGTGGTGTCCAACATGCTAGGCACTAGCCACATGTGGCTATTTGGCCAGTTAACTTGAACGATGTGGCTATTTGGCCGGCTGAGTGTGGCTCGTTTGCTATAGCAGTAGCCACTCGAGAAATGGTTGGACGCCATGGCACTAGAGAGAGTCCCATTTCATTGCTCGCTCGCTCGCTCGCTCTCTCGCTCTAATGTTCCCTTGAATTTTCTCTGTGCATGTGCAGAATAAAATGTTGTTGTTGTGTGCACCCATAGGGAAGTGATATATGGTGGGGGTGGGCCCAAGGGGTTCAGAATGTGGGAGGGGGGCTCTGGCAAAAGATTGGAATGGTGAGATAGAGGGCTCCAGCTGGAGGTGAAGGATGGAGCTAGGGATGAGGGGTTCAGGATGCAGGAGTGGGCTCAGAGGGGACAGAGGTTTGGGTGTGTGGGGAAATGTGGTCTCCAGGTCAGGGTGTAGCCTAGGGAAGTTGAATAATGGTTAGTTGAATAGTTGAGTAACCTCATGAATTCTTATTGGTTAGTCGACTACTCTACAGTACCTGGAGGCGGGGGCAGCAGCCAGTGTTCTCCAGCACCATTTCCAAGGAGCCCCCTGCCACTCCTTCCTGCTGCCTCTGTATCAGGAAAGAAGTGTGGGCTGCAGGTGGGAGCTGGTCTGTGAGGGGAGCCAGTTTAAAAATCAGCTCCCCTTGCAGACTGGCTGCCTGTCACCCCACGCTGTTACAGAGGCAGCAGCATGGGGTGGCAGCAGCCTGTGTCCGGGGTGGGTGTCTGTGCTCCCAAATCCGGCATGAGCCAGAACTGAGCCAGGCTGCATGCCAGCCTAGCTCCTAATACAGGTTAAATGCAGAGCTGCAGCAGGCAGAGGTCCTGGACCTGTAGCAATCCAGGACTGAGCCAGGCTGCCGACCAGCCTGCTAAAAAATGTATTGGGGTGGGGGGAGGGGGAAGGGGTAGGGAGGAAGAAATGCATGTAGTCTATAGCATTAACCTATAAGCTTTTTCTTATCAGTTAATCGACTATACTATTATATCCCTAATGTAGGCTCTAGGATGTCTGCACAGCTTAGAGGGGAACTTAGCTACTGACTGCAATTTTTCTACTTCTTCCAGAAGTGCACTGGAGATACTGATAATAAATACTCTTTTCAATTAATATCACACTAGCCTTTCTTTGCTTATGCTGGGTAGAGCCAGACTGATGGGCTCTTAGCTGAATTAAAAGATAGCTTGCTGCGTGTAACTTTTTAGTAACTTTTTGAATCTGTTGGATAAAAAGCATCAGATTCCAATTTTGATAAAGGTATGCAGAGAGCACTGCTATGTAATCTCACCAAAAAAACCCTGCTTTGGCTCATATCTGTGGTAACAGAGGGTTCAAGATCCAAACAACTGGCACAGTTTAGATTAGTCTACAGTCCATAACAAATAAATACTCTTCAAAACTCTTTACTCTCAGGGTTCGATCATGCCAGATGCTGATAGGGATGTAATAGCATCATTGGCTAAATGAATAATTGATAAGCGGAAACTTATCAGTTAATGCTAACTACTACATGATTCTCCCCAACTCCTCTGCTACGGCTTTGCCAGTAAACTTTTCTAAGAGGACTGGCCAGCAACCCTGGCTCGCACTCGGTTCTGTCTTAAAGATAGTTTAGGAGCTCAGGGGGCAAGCAGCCTGGCTCATGTCAGGTCCCATGAGCTACCTTCGCTGCAGAAAAATATTACTGCAGAGCCACAGTGGGGATAGCTCCCAAACCAGCACAAAGCAGGACTGAGCCTGGCTGCCAGCCTCTAGGACCTGGCACAAGCTGGGACTCAGAGCTTGCACTGATAACTCTTATTGATTAATCATGTAGTCGACAATTTTTTTGTTGATTACAAGATTAACAAACAACACACTTCTTAACATCCCTAAATGCTGACCACTTTGATCTAATCCAAAAAAAACATTGAAACACGTGCTCAACTTTAATCATTGGAGTAATTCCACTAGGTTCATTAAAACTACCCTCATGCTTAAAGTTAAGCGCAAGCACAGGTGCTTTGCTGGATCAGGTCAGTTTTCAATACCTGTGTTGTGAGGTGGGTTAAACCTTGTCGTGGGTTGGTTACATCCTCCTTGAAGTTGATGTGTAAAACACACCCTTCACTAAAAATAGCTGTAAAAAACCCTTCAGGAGGCCATACTTAAAATCAGGCCTCAAAATTGTTTCAGATACTAGTGCCATGTGGGATGGAGGTTCCTCAGATACTGTAACCAGATGGGTGATTGGGTGGGTGAGATAACACACATACAATGAAAACCAGATGAGCACAAAAAGCTAGCCTGGAGTAAAAGACTACGGCTATGTCTACACTATGCAGCTTTTAGTAACAAGGCTGTGTTGACAGTCCTGTCACAAAAAGTCGGCATGTGTACGTTGTTTTGTTGGTACTTTTGCCAACAAAATATTTCTAGTTCCCACAAGCAGTTTTTGCTTTGTTGGCAGGAGAACACATCTGCCAACAAAGCGGCGTTTACACTTCCAGTTGCTGTGACAAAACTTTTGTCATTCAGGGGGCAGGTAAGAGTTTAAGCATGCGTGAATGACCAAAGTTTTGTCCTTCAAGCATAGATAAAGCCTAAGCCTATGTCTATACTACAGACCTTGACACAGCAGAGCTGTACTATGTAGCCCACAGGTGGGCAATAATTTTTTATAGGGGGGAGTCATGCCAAAATTTTGGTAAGTGGTCAATGGCTGCACTTTTCCATGGAGGCGGTATTGGGGCTGGAATGGGGGTCAGATGCACAAGGGAGCTCAGGGTAGGTGATTGGGGTGTAGGAGAAGGCATGAAGTCTGAGAGGGAGTTTGGGTGAAGGAGGGGATTGTAACCTGGGGCAGAAGATTGGGGTGCAAAGTCTAAAAGGGGATATGGATACAGGAGAGGATTCTGACCTGGGGGAGGGGTGTAGCAGGGGATTCAGGGGCTAAGAGGAAACTGTTACCTAGGCATGGGGGCAGGTGCAGAGAGTTTGGGTGATGACCTGAGGCAAAGAGTTGGGATGTGGAAGGAAGTTGGTGCCAGAGGCCAGCATCCCAGTGGGACCCTCAGGCAGGCTTCCTGCCTGCCGCAGCCCCAGTCCTCCATGTGCTTCTCTGCACCGCATGGGAGAGGAGGGGAGCTTCATGCACTGCCCCCAATACACAGTCTCTCAGATCCCATGACCAGTTCTCCATGTGGCACAGAGAGGCACATGGAGGGAGTAGCCAAACACTCTAAATGGGCTGGGGCTACTCCATGCCTGAAGGTCCTGGCAGAATGGAATGCGGGTCGGATTCAAAGACTTGGCAAGCTAGATCTGGCCCACGGGTCATATCTTGCCCAGCCCAGGTAGCTGCTTTAAGTCAGCAGGAGAGAGCTCTCCTGTGGTCATAATTAAAACACCGCTAACAAACAGCAGTAGCTATTTCAGCAGGAGAGCATCTCCCATTTACATAGCACTGTCCACATCAGTGCTTTTGTCAGTGAAACTTTTGTCATTCAGAGGTGTGTTTTTTTCCAAGCTCCTGAGTGACCAAAGTTAAATTGACAAAAATGCTAGGGTAGATAAAATCTAAAAAAGCCAAGCAATAGCTTGGGAGCAGTGTGACCCTGGGGAAAGCTAGAGAGAGAGCACGCTTTTGTATCTGCTAGCTAATAAGGCTTGGGGCTGTAAGCTAGCTTATCTTTTCCTTAGTTCCTCCTGTGTTCAGAGAAGCAGGACTTTGTACATTCCTCAGAGACAATACCAAACTTTATCAGTTTTTGCTTCCAACTGTAACACCTCCAGCAACCTGAAACTGAGCTAACAACTTGGATCAAAAAGAGGTAACACTTATTTTTATGCTATTTTTTGTAGTTAGCCTCTCTCTTTCTCTGTGTCCTCATATTTCATGCAAGATCTTTTTTTTTTCAACAAAAGAGACCCATAACAGTAAAGTTAAAAAAAAATAGAAAAAATAGAAGCTGAAAATTAGACCTCTAAATAGAAGTGTTTCTAGATATGGATTTAGGAAATTAACTTTTTAAAATCTTGGCTAACAAAGTGTTACTTTAAACATCACAGTGACAAAAAAGGACCTGAATTACCTGAACTGCTAAGCAAGAGCAGAAGAAACTTGTGTGTGAAAAACATCAACCCAACTTATAAAAACATGGGAGGAATATACAGAGAATAAGTTTAAATTTTGAATAGTGCTGCTTAAAATTTATAATTTTGATGTATTTTCTCTGATTCTTTGTTTGTAGTACTTTTAAAAGTTTGAAAAACAAAAAGGGTAGATTCCAAAGCAGACAGCTCACATTTGCCATGGGGTACTTATCCAAATCCCTAGATTTACCAGGAACCTTTCCCTTCCCCCCCCCCCCCCCCCCCCCCCCCCCCCGCCACACCTGCAAAACAAGTTCTAAAATTACCAGGGATCTGTTTACTGGTTCAAACGCACGAGAACTGTCTCACAAGAACAGCCATTCTAGTGATATTTTCCCCATCATAAAAGTAACCAACCATACAAGAATTCCCCTATTAAAGATGGCAAAAGCTATGTGGTTTTAATGAAATTTTGAGGTAGAACTATTATGAAAAAAGTTGAAATTTATGTACCAAGATAGCAATGACCTAACTCTGATTCAGCCTCAAACCCAAACCCTTGCCAATCCAAAGCCAGACTTCATCTAGTTGGCTCATCTCTACACAATATTAGCTATTGGCTTTATTACTATTTATTTCTTATGGCAGTTTACTGACATTTTAAATACATATAACTAGAATGTGGAGGATATTTACTACCAGATAATAACAAATCAAAGGCAAATCAAATAAAATTTAGATTTAAATCAGTCAAGTGAGTGTCTCACTTTTAAAAGATCTAGAAAGCACTGTTTTGTTCTTTCAAGCAGTGTTACCTAAGCAAGGATCTACACAAAAGGAAAGGGTGCCATAATTTAGAGTATAAATATTTTAGCTATTGCAATAAAGAAATTAAAAATTAAGCATCAAACTTACTGTGAGCACAGCAGCAATCCTCTTGGCCACTGATGGACTGATTTGAAATGCATGAGCAAATCGCCACCCTTGAAGATCAAAGATAGCCTTGACTCCATTTTGTTGGGTCTCTCTCTCTTTTACAATAAGCTCGGATGTGATAAGGCTTACACGAAACACATCATATGCCGTAAACATCTTTGGATCCCATCGTCCTGAAAACAAATAGACTACTGCATTACCACACAGATACTGCACGCCCATATACTATCCCTGGCTACTGTTTCTAATGCATTCCCGAAGAGCAACACGAAGCATGAAGGCATATCCTTTTCCTCCTTCAAGCCCTCTCCTGTTCTGTAATTTGTAGTTTCTCCGGGTTCATCTTCCACCCTGTATGATTACTCTCTGCAATTCATTTCTTTTATCAGTAGGACACCGGCCGAGAAGTTTTCAGAAAAGAATCTTGCAATGTTTGCTTCAAGAATTGACTAGATTTGGCCATGACTGTAGTAATCAAATTGGAAAGTCCCTAGCCAAAGCTCTGTTCTATAATATCTAGGAGAGACACCCAAAGGATTTTCCTCAATTAACATGGGTTAAATAAGAAATTGCCTTGTCTACACTAAGATTTGAACACATTAAAAATGCACTTTTTTCGTAGTGAGGACAAGGCTTGTCCCTAGTAGTACAGAATCTGGCCATGATCCTTGTCAGTGGTTTCATAGGAACTACTGTAATAGAAATAAATAATAAGGGCGGATGCTAAATACAATAATTAACATGGCAGACACCTATTTAACTAACAGAGACACAGAGTAGGGTCAACAGCAAATGAGCACTACTTTATCCAGCTATGTTAAATGTAATAGATACACACAGATAAATAGTGAAAAATTAAAGAGATTTATGGCTATCACTAAAGTGTGCACTTAATCAAGCGCTTCAGAATTTCCATATCCCAGCTGAGAACCTCTCTGCAATAGACATGAATTCTGACAACACTCAAAAATCCTTTTTGTTTCTTCTCCCCAGCTCTCAAAGCAAGTCAGAGTTCTTACCCTGCATGTTAAGGGTGCATAGCTGAGGAGACACTGCTGCTTGAGTACTTGAACTTGTACCTCCTGGCTTAGTGAGGCATGTCACTACTGATTAACTTTAGAGCACTTTCAGTGGGTCCTTCTGAAAGTACAATTTGGGAACCCCTCCAGCAAATCACATAGCCTCAGAGGGTTCTTAATACAGAACACTCCAACAACTTGGGTGTAGACAAACAGTTTGGAAATCCTTCAAGTATCTGTCAGTTGGACTCTTAAATAAGAGACCTTCAAATAGTCATGTGCATCTACCCAACATTACCAAAACATTAGACTTAATGCTGAACTTTAACAAGTTTCTAACCTTTGCCCAGAATTTGTCACTTAACCCAGATGAAACTGTTTTTATCCAGTCAATGAAAATAAGCACTGGTCTTCACACACAAAAAACATGTACCAATCTAACCTGGAAAAGTTAAAGCAATACAACCCTCTGCCCTCTCCTGGAGTAGACACAGTTGTATATTATGAAGGTGGGGCTTTACTAGCATGCCTCTATCCATATTATATAAACTGTACCATTAAACTGTTTAATTATTTCAGTAGAAAAAAAATTATACCCGTAACCAAGAGAGCTATATTAGTACACAACACAGGGTGTGGACAAGACCTAAGCCATGGAGTAGAGTTGTTACTTACCAATTCTATAAATAAGAACTTTACTGCCACATGGGTCCCTGGATCTCAGGGCTCCATGGTAACCAGCATGCAGGAGATTGAGAACAGAGGAAGGCTGCAAATTTGCACTTAATTCTGGGCACTCAGCTCTCCACTTGTGATAGTTCTTCAGTAACTGAGGAGAAGAGAAGCACTTGTTAGATGAATATCAGCAGATATGAGAAGAAAAATCCAGTCAAAAGGGGGGAAAAGTATCTTGGACAGATGGGTCCAACAGGATTAACATGTTAGAACTTCCATTATTCCTAATGCTTCATTATTTTATTCTTACTTTCAACAAAAGAATTTTAAGAGCAGAGTGATTGCCAGACTGGACCACACCAGTGGTCCAGCATTCTCTCTGATTCTTCAGAGGAAGAAGCAACATAGCCTACAATAGTTAGTTAAGGAGCAGCCCAAAGGGAAGGTTTTTTCTTAAACTGTCCATTTCATCAGGCAACGGGAGGAGGGATGTGCGAGAGAGGAACCTCTGTTTTCCATTAAGCGATCCTGGGTCTCTCTCTGCCCTGAATTATTAGTCAATTTTTTAATGGGCTGTAATCCCCATTTAGTGCCAGCTGGTAGATCAATAAAATATCCTATTGCCAGTATTTTCTACACAAAATGAATAGAATTGGGCTTCTAGACTGAATCCTCCTTAGTAGTATTTAACTTGATAACATGTCAAGCTCATCCAGTGGCATGCTGAATAAAGGAGACACTCATCTCGTAAGAGGAATTCTAAACAAAAAAAATTGTATAAAGCCATCTTACTGGACACAAACCTTTATTAATAATTCTGCTGGCCTGACCGTTCCACCGGTATGTGGCCATTGGCACATCCACAGCACACCATTTTCAAACACAAAGATTTTTCCACATTAGGGGGGTTAATTTAGATGACTGGTCAATGAAATGTCAGATAATAAAAACCATTTGGGCTAAATTAAGTGAAAAGAGAGCAACACAAATAGAGAAAGGCAAAGGTTAATACAATTCACCCTTCTGGGGACAACTTCACAGCTTAGTATGTTCCAACCTGATAACAACTCCCTTTTATGTCCCTCCTCTTTACAATATTTAACTTGTCCATTATATTCTGTAATTGGCTCCATACTCACCTTATTAAATCACAAATTAACCACAAAAGTGATATTAATATTTCCAGTACATCAGCAAGACTCAGAACTTCTGTACATTTCCATTCTATATGCAATATAATTCTCATCTGTGAGTAGCTTTTCATTATTGTTCTATGCAGATATTTATAGATGCCCAATTCAGGTGTTAGGTACCAAACTCAGTTCTTCCAGTTATGCTTGTTTACAATAGGGATGTCAACGTATAGTCAATTACATGATTAACCAGTAAGTTGGGTTTAATCGGTTAAGCCTATCATCTACACGCATTCCTCCCTCCTTGCTGCCTCAGAGGCAGCAAGGGTGAGGGGAGGCGGGAGCTGATATGCGTGGGGAGCTGACCACGGAACCCACCCTTGTTGCTTCCATTTAGCCCAGTTCTCCACGCATAACCACTCCTCTGAGCCACCTGCCTCCCTCTCCGCCCCGCTGCTGCATCCAGCAGCAGCAGTGCAGGCAGGAACGGCCTGAGGCTGGCTGCAGCAGCTGGCGCCTCAGGCGGAACGCGCAATCAGCACCCCCGCCTGCAGGGCCATCAATGGACTGATGTCATCATCGGGCATCCCAGGTGCCCCGTGACGTCATCATCGGGTGCCCCGTTGAAGACAGCACCCTAGACGACGGCTGAGCCTGCCTATAGTCACGGGCTGCCGCTGAGCGCAGGAGGGGGCGTGTGGAGGAGACGAGGGCAGGCGGAAGCCAGCTTTTAAGCCAGCTTGCCATATGTGCTGGCTTCCACAAAGCCACCTCGCCACTCTTCCTCCCACAGAGGCAGCAGTGGAGGGTGGGTGGGTGGGGGGAGGGGAGAAGAGAGCTGATGCTTGGGGGGAGCCATCTTAAAAGCCAGCTCCTCACGAGCACTGGCTCCCATGGAACCGCCTTTCCCACCCCCACGCTGCTGCCGCTGATAGTAACACCACTGTAACGGCGCAGGGGATTCCTCGCCTCCTGCACCCCTGTAGTGGCACGAACAGGCTCCACCAGCCAATAGAATAGAGGGAGTTTATTGCTTCTCCAGGATACAGCACTGCATAGATGTAATCTGGCTACAGGGCAGGCCTAGGATGCCTCAGCCCCCCTTGAGATGGGGGAGATTGGGCTCCTAAATCTCAGCCCCTTTCCTAGGCTGCTTCCTCCGTGATACCAGACAGAAACTAAAAACTCTTCCAGCCCTGCCCCCCTCCGCCCTCCTTCGTCTCCTTCCCTGGGAGGCTGAGCCTGGGTGTCTGGGTTAATACACATTTGGGAGAGTCAATGAGAATCTCCATCACAGCGCACGGGGACCCCGGGTCACAAAGCAGACAGCATCCCCACTACGCCACAGCTGTCCCCCCTCCAAGAGCGAACTGAGCAGGGTCATTCCGCTTGTGACTTAGGGAAGTTCGGGTTCCCTGCCCGGGAAAGCTGACGCAGTGACATTGGTGCTCCCCTTGGCTCAGGCTGGCTGTGGCGATGCCCTGAAGGAGCCGGCTCCCCCTGTCCCGTTGCTGCATAGCTCTGGGGGGACCGCACAGGCCCGTCTTCGGTGGCTGTACCAGCCCTTCCACTGCCCTTGATCTCTGGCCAGGATCTCTCTGGCTGGGCCCATGAGCCCAGAGAGCCTTTCCCGGAAAGCCAGGATGTCTTCCATCCCCAACACTCCATCCAGGGAGGTCTTCCCCTTCCATAACTCTCTCAGAAAGCCCAGGAGGTCCTTCCCCATTCTGCACCCCAGCTCGATCTGGGAGAGCCTGGCAGACCCTCGGGGTGCCTCCCCCCGTGCAGACAGCAGATGGGGCAGGTACTTGTCCCAGTCCTGCAGGTGCTGGAGCATAAAGGCCTCCAGCATCTGTTTCAGGGTCCCCATGAACCTCCCCACCAGCCCGCTGGGCCAGGCGCCATACGTTGGGGTCCAGGTGAGCCGGGCCCCGTGCTTCTCCCATAAGCACTGGAGCAAGGCCGACATGAAGTGGGATCCCTGGTCCGGGAGGACCTCCTTGGGGAACCCCACCCTGCTGAAAAGGGCCAGCAGTGTGTCTGCCACTATGCCTGCCTCTCTAGAGGGCAGAGCCACGGCCTTGGGACAGTGGGTAGCCATATCCACGGCTACCAGGATGTATTTGTTCCCCGTCCGGGTCGCCTGGCTGACAGGCCCCACTATCTCTAATGCTGCCTTCTGGAACCACTCCTCTATATGGGGTAGGGGACCCCAAGCAGCTTTCCTGCCATCTTGGGCCTTCCCGCCCCTCTGGCAGGAGTCGCAGGACCGGCAATATCGCTGCACGGCCACAAATATCCCCGGCCAGTAGAAGTGTTGGAGCAGCCTCAGCCGGGTGCGCCGGATCCCCCGGTGGCCCGCAAAGGGGACATCGTGGGCCAAATACAGCAGCTTGAGGCGATACTTTTGGGGAACTACCAGCTGCCGCTGGACCTCCCCATGCCCTCACCTTCCTGGGGGGAAGCCATTCCCGGAACAGGAATCCCTACTCCCACAGGAATCTCTCCTGGCCACCTCCCCCCAGGGGCTGAGCTGCACGGAAGCCAGCCTGGTCCTTCAGCCTCTGCAAGGAGGGGTCTGCCTGCACCTCAACCTGGAATTCAGCTGCTGGGGCAGGGATCAGGACCTGTTCCCCACCTTTGCCTAGGTCCAGAGTCCCAGCCTGGCTGGACCCCGTGTCCCCTGGGATGGGGCCCTGAGCCCCCGGTAGGGAGCCCTCCCCTGGGTCAGGGTCGCCAGCCCCTCGCTGGCTCTGGCTACGGGCGGTGACCAGGATCCTGTGGGAGCGGGGATTCCTGTTCCAGGAATGAGAGGCAGTAGCATGGTGGAAAGGGGACAATGCAGGAGCTGGTACATGTGGGAAGCGGTTTTCAAGCTGGCTCCCCATGCATATCTGCTCCTGTGGAGCCCCCTGCCCCCTGAACTGCTGCCTCTTTATCAGAAGTTGGGGGGAGGAGACAAGCACTGGCTCCTGCCTGCCCCCACCACATGTAAATGTGTAACCACTAAAACTTCCAGCGGTTACATGTTTACCCAAATACCTGATAGTTAACATCCCTAGTTTACAATTTGTCTACTTAATCATTCTTTTCTTGCTGTTTCAGTTACAATTTCAGTACCTGTTGTTCAAGCTCATTTCTTATTTGTAAAACTTTCTAGCACATACGGAATTTAAAATATTATATACAGCTGCACGTACATAAGCTCCTAATAGTAGCTGGGATACGGCATTAAATAATTATTATTTTTTATTTTATTAGCACGCCGATTAATAAAACTAATCTAATCAGCACATTTTCAAAGACAAACATTTTTTTCTGTAGCAAAATAACATTGTGAATAAAGAGACTGAATCTCTCTAGTTACCTCATTTTTCAAGAGCCCAACTAACAGAGCTAGAAATAATAACCAATAAAGTAATAGAACAAAGTACCAGCTTTTCAACGTCTCACTTCTATGTCTAATTGTTCTAACCAGTTTTTCCAGGGTCTAGAATTGCAGACTATGAAAGAGTCAAAGTGAAACCCAACCCTTCTCTTCTGTTACCACATGGCAAGCTAAGGTGGGATATTTACTGAGATTACTGACTTCTTACCCCTTCTACTACTTTCAAGTTGCTCTCTGTTTTTTTAAATAAACAGCGTATTTTACAGCTTATTCCCCTGCTCCCATCCCCTACTCTCATAAAGGCATTTGAAGGTGTCATAAATAAATTGACAAGAAACTGATGGAGAAGACCCAACATCTCTCTCACCTCTACTTGTAAAACAGGAAGAGATATAAAACAAGATCTCACCATCCGCAGTTTTGCTATTTGCAGTTTCAGGGTTATCTCCTGAACGTATCCCTGCAAATGTGGAGATACATTTCCACTCCTAACATACCCGAAAATTATTTATTCAGTAGTAGTTAAAGATCCTTAACCAGGCCATCTTTCTTGAACACTATATCAGTTTCCATCTTGTATGATTCTTAAACCAAGTAATTCACAATCAAACCAGCTTTATCAGTTAAGAGTTGTAATTAAGTATATAAATTAGCTCTCAGTCTAGGCTAACAATATTTAGAGAATTTTGTAAGGGGTGTTTTTTATATTTTCAATATGCAGGAAATTAAGCTATTGATAACTGAGGGTACGTCTAAACTACATCCCTCTTTCGAAACAGGGATGTAAATTAGACATATCGAAATTGCAAATGAAGCCGGGATTTGAATTTCCCATGCTTCATTTGCATAATCGTGTCATGGCGGTTTTTTTTAGAAAAACACTATTTCGAAAGTGAAACCGCGGTCTAGACGCGGTTCTTTCAAAAAGAAAAGCCTTTTTCCAAAGATCCTGTAAACCTCATTTTTTGAGGAGTACAGGATCTTTCAAAAAAGGCTTTTCTTTTCAAAAAAACTGTGTCTAGACTGCGGTTTCACTTTCGAAACAGCGTTTTTCGAAAAAATGCCATGACACAATTATGTAAATGAAGCATGGGAAATTCAAATCCCGGCTTCATTTGCAATTTCGATATGTCTAATTTACAGGACTCAACAAATACACTCGTCCGCTCGCCCGTGGCGAGAAGATTTTACCAGCTGGCGAGTGCAGGGGCTCTGGCGCGAGGAGGCGGGGCGCAAGCCAGAGGGTGGGACGCCGGCAGACGCCAGGACGTTGGCGTGACGTGGCATCCTGACGTCACGGCCGGCGA
>CM057846.1:55032413-55052688 GCA_030068395.1 Apalone spinifera | reverse complement strand
CATTGAGCATCCTATATAATTAGTTGTAACCTATTGTTTGGCAGTGTTCACTGACCCCTACCAAGTGACATGACACTCCGACAGTGCTGTGTGTGTAATAAACTCTCCTGCTTGCTTCACATACGGTGTCCTGGTTCTGTTCCTTCAATGGTCCTCCTTAAGGGGCTATTACTTCTCTCTGGAGCTGAGTTGTGTTTTTGTCGGCAGTCAGGCCTTTGCCAATTTCTCCCTCAGCTGGCCCCTTCTCCCTGAGCAGGCTGCCTAGCAGTTTCTCTACTGGTGTGTACTCTGCAATGATGAGTGAGGAGGCAGCCTTTGTGCTGGTCACCTTTTCCCCGCTTGTCTTGGAGGACTGCCCTCTCTGCCAGGATGCTGGCAGAAAAGAAATCATGACAGAATTTCATCCCAGGCACATCCCAGGACCTTCTCTTCTCTTCGCCTGCCTTTGACCCTTTTCATGGTCATCCCACATGCCAGGGTGGGTTGACCCTTAGTCAGCATTACTCTTAAGACAGTAACTTCAGGGGGTAGCTGAGTTAGTCTGTTACAGAAAAGAACAGCAAGCAAATGGTCTGGTAGCACTTTATAGACTAACAAAACATGTAGATGGTATCATGAGCTTTAGTGGACACAGCCCACTTCTTCAGATGACCGGAGTTATGACTAGGGGATAAGAAACACTTAAGGCAGTGTTTCTCAAAGTGATATGTAGACCCACTCTGAGAGCTGCTACCGGGCGCTCTGGTTTGTTTACTTACCAGCTCCACAGGCACACAGCAGCTCCCATTGGCTGCAGGTCCTGGGTCATGTGGCTCCCTTTGGCAGCAAACAGCGAACCACGGCCAATGGAAGCTGCGAGGCACTGTGGCTGCAGAACCGGTAAGTAAACAAACCAGAGTGGCCTGGTAGCAGCTTTCTCAGAGTGGGTCCATAGATCATTTGGAGAAACACAGTCTTAAGGGACAAACTATCCTATCACAATATCAAAATAAATAAACAATGAATTACTGCACTCAGACACGATTTCGCAATGTTATGATCTAATTTTATTCCCATTTTATTCCTCATTTTTATTGAAATGAGTGAGAGTAGGAATAAGCCTGTTATTTGCAAAAACAGTTTTATTATCACCTTGTTTTTATTTCTCAATCTGGAGGTCATGGCCAGCCACCCTTCTCTTATCATATTCTTACATGGAAGGGGGCACAAGCTAGAACCTAGGTACATGGGAAAGGAATTTTAAGGGCTCCTCAAGTGGAAAAACTTGAGAACCACTTCCCTAACAATATCAACATTTATATAGTCCTGGGGTGGGGAACCTAAGATGCAGCCCTCAGCTTGCCTGGATACAGTCCCTGAGGCTGGAATTCTCCCCAGCACTGGGGAGTTCATGCTGGCGAGGGGTGGGTTTTTTGTTCCTCACTTGTGTGCAGCCCCTGACTGATTTTTTTTTGTTAGTTAGTGGCCCCCAACCCAAAAAAAGGTTCCCCATCCCTGATACAGTCAAATCAACTGTAAAAGGGAAAAGGGAATAAGAGATCTTGCGGAAAAGGCTTTCTAGACTGGCGCTTTTTTCCATCAAAACTCTAAGACGGAAAAAAGTGGCAGCCATGTTCATGCAAATGGAGTGGGGAAAATGTAAATCCCCGCTCCATTTGCAATTCCGACTGGCCTCCTTTGCATGCCTTTTCCGGCAAAGGGGGCCAGTCTAGACGTAGCCAGTATGATTTGATGGGCAATCTGCTCTCGAGAGGATCTGGATTGGAATAGCACAAATGCCAGGATCAGGATCCACCAACTACAGCAAAGCCATGTGTGGAATTTTGTACAACCCCTATTGCAGTATGCCTGGACCAAACCAAGGGCAGTAACTGCTCACTTTCCTAAGACTTTTCACTCTAAGAATAACAATATATCATGTTTCTCCTCTCTCGGATTTATTGCTATAATTGAGGTGAACAGTTTTGTGATAGGTATAGAAAGATGTTATGGAGTGTTATGACTTTGGAAGAAGCAGAATAAAAATTATCTTCCAGCATGTAATATTTATCTTGTAATCAGTGCTTTTTTTTGTTAAAAAAAAAAAGGTGCCGGTACTCCAGGGGAAAAGGTGACGATACTCCAGGGGAAAAGTTGGTGAGCTCTGACTAGAGGTGCCGGTACTGTGTCTGGGAGGTGCAAGTAATGCGTACCAGGCAGTACCATCACAAAAAAAGCACTGCTTGTAATAATCTGGGCATTGTGCTTAGGAACCAGGCATTAGCACCTGGTGTCAAGAATCAACAGTCTCATTCAATGTAGCGCTGTTCACTGTACTCTGTAATCATTCTCTTAATAATTAATCAAACTTTTCCTGAACCACACATTTGCTTCTTAAAAACCTGGTCTGTGCTGCCTCCTTATGGCACTGTCTATATATGAACCCACCACTTTTTTCAGATGAGCAATCTGACAGTTGGTTTTAATCCTGTTGAGCCACTTGATTCTCTGCTTCTAGCTGAAAGATCATCTGTCGCTAATAGGCTTTATAAAGAATGTGTTGACATGCATGCGTTATCACTGCCTTCTGCCATAACAAACACAGCTTGGACACAGAAGATGCTGAACTGCCTTTTTGGGATACCAAATTAGAGCCAGGGTCATGGATATGAGTTTCATTGCTTCCTGTTGATACCACATATGTCCTGCTGGCTGATGACTGATAACCCCAGATCAAGATGATGAACATATTAACCTTGCAGGCAGAAAAATGTTATCCAGTGCAAACTAAGAATAGATTGTAATGCATCTCAGCTTGGGTGGTGTGTCATAGAACAGATTTAGCATGGGGAGTTTTGTGCATAGTAGCTGCTGAAGTAAATCTTTCACTACAGCTGCTGCAGTATTTCCACTATTTGGGGTAGCAAACTGGAGAGAGTCAAACAGCTACAAAATTTCCTAATACTGAAGAAATTGTTATGTGGAGGCAATAGGAGGAAATTCATCCCTCCTGATTAACAACAGATTTATTTTTCAGAAGTGCTGCTTATAAACGACTGGCCCCTGTTGACTTGTTGGAAGTTAGTAAATGATGAGTATAATAGTGATGCATACGCAGAAAGCTAAGGCACTGTATGATGAACTATGATTTTTTTAGAACATGTGGGAAGCTACTCGTTTCTTCTTTTGTCTCATGTATATGGAAGGCAATTATGTGAGTGGTATGGTCCCCATTGGAGATATGAAGAATGAAAAAATATTATGTGAGCAGTGATCAAGATTGAAATGTTGATGGTGGTATTTTAAGAAATCCCTAACAGTATGTCCACACAGCAACATTATTTCAAAATAACTGTAAGAGAAAGGAGGACCCCAGAGAGATCCATCTAAGGTCTTATTTGGTTCTCACCCCTTTCACCCATCTATTAGGGCACCAAAGAGGAACCCACACACAAAATTATAAAGGAAACTTTACTTTTTATAATCTATAGGATAGGGAAGGTAAAAAGGATTAGGGAAGGATAGAATAACTCAGTCTGGAAACTACCAGAGTCACATACAACAACAGTACAAGAGAGGAGGGTTAGGCCTTCTGTCTTACCCTGTTGCAGGGAAAGCTGACTTCAAGTCTCCTCTCCGAATGACAAGGATCAGGAACGACTCAGCGGCAGTATGAACTTAAGCTGGACCCTAACTCAGAACCCATCCTAGCCTCTTTTTGCCATTTTGGGTGTGCGTTAGCCCTGTTTAATCCGACGATCCATGCTTGTGACTGTGCTCCCCAATAATCAAATACACTTCAGAGGGGTAGCCAAGTCAGTCCGTAACTGGAAAAACTTAAAAAACAAATAGTCTAGTAGCACTTTATAGACTAACAAAACATGTAGATGGTATCATAAGCTTTCGTGGGCAAAACCCTGTTGATACCACATATCTCCTGCTGGCTGATGACTGATAACCCCAGATCAAGATGATGAACATATTGTTATCATCAGGCAGGCAACAAAATGTTATCCAGTGAAACTAAGAATAGATTGCAATGCATCTCATCTTGGGTGGTATGTCATAGAACAGATTTAGCATGGGTTTTGCCCACCAAAGCTCATGATACCATCTACATGTTTTGTTAGTCTTTAAGGTGCTACTGGACTATTTATTGTTTTTTAAGTTTTTATCAAATACCCTGTTTGATGTTACCGCACCTTAACAACAACTGACACTCCAAGTCAGTGATCAGTTGTCTGAGCAGCACTGGCTGCACCCTATCAGTGATCAGGCTGGAGGAAGAGAGCCCCGAGTGCTCTGAGCGCCCTCTAGTTATGCACGCCTGTTGCCTAGCAACACTTTATCACTCTTTCCCTGTTTTCCCACCTTTTCCTTGAGCAAGGAAGAAGAAAACTAATCAAAATGCAGGCTTACCTGTTGTTTTGAACAAAACAAAATGGTGAACCCACAAATAAACAATTTAAGCCATCTCAACTGAACTGATTACTAAAAAGGGCTAACATTCATAAAGAAGCCCACATTAACATAACTAGTGTTATTTTGAAATTACTTAGTCTGTCTATACGGCAGGCAGTTATTTCAAAATAATGTTGAAATGGTGTCCAGCTGGAGGACTTCTTACTCCGACTCCTGTAACCCTCATTGTACGAGGAGTAAGGGAAGTCGGAGGAAGAGTGCTCTATTTCAAAATAAGTGCTGTGTAGAAGCTCCCAATTTCAAAATAAGATATTCTGAAATAAGCTATGCAATTGACATAGCTCAATTTGTGTAGCTTATTTCGAGTTAAGCCCTGCTGTGTAAACACACTTTAAGTCACTTTCAATGGTATTTATGTTCCCAAATCACTTTGGCATATATCTCCAAAAGCATTTTGGCACCTCCCCCAAATCAGTGCTGAAACCTTTTGAGGATCTGGGTCTTAAGCTTTTGTTAAAATCCTATCTAGGACATTTAAAATTATAAGTGATGGAAACTGACATAAAGACTTTAACTTTTCTAAAGCACCTAACTGATTTAGGAACTTAGTCCTTCTGGGTAAGTGAATAACCTATGAGGCCTTTCCTATTCCTGAATCAAGCTCTGTCATTTCAAACCACTTTATAATAACTAAGGTCAGTGGTGGGGTCAGCAATGCTTTTTACACTGTGATTTACAAAGAGGGTCTGACTTTTCATTTCAAAGAGATTATATAATGATGTGCTGATTCCCCAGATATAAAGAATGCACACAGAGAGTGAAATGCTGGCCCAACGGAAGATACAGGGAGTTTTTCCATTGACTTCAGCGGCGCCAGCATTTCAGCAAGTCTTTCCAAGTTGCCAGTTTAAAATTGTTTTTAAGAACAAAATGAAATAATACTGCATTAGCTGCCAGCAGTGGTTATTTTTTCACGTTTTCTCAGTAATGCAAGAAGTCAACCAACTTTCCCGGCAATCCTTTCTGGTTAATAGCACTGACTTTAGGGACACCTGGTTTATACTTGTATCTTTGGTCCATCATCTAGACTATGAAACAGTATTTATGTCCATGAATATTGTACCAACTTTTCACCAAGATTTATACTTGGGACTTTAACTGCTGACTCATTTGATTTCATAAAAAGTGAATTACGCAGCTGTTACAGTTGGTTATTGATTTTTTAAAAAAGATTCCTTAATTGAGTTCATCTTGAAAAAAATTAATGAAGGTGCCTTACGTACTTATTTTTTGATTCTCAGAACTCTTGATTTCCATCTTTGCAGCCTTTGGTATGGGAATATGCAAGGAGATGCACTAAATGGTCTAATATTTCCATCTGTAACTTCTATAAACATTTTACTTCCTTTTAGATTGTGAAGCTATTGAGCTATCTACATTGGTCACACATGTTAATCTGTTCCCTGACGCATCATCTTTACCACCAGAGCAGTGGAACTGGTGAGCTGACAATGAAAAAAGAAAACAAAATGAGAATGACAGGAACTTCATGGATATAATCAAATCTGTCCACCCTCTCCTGTAGCCTATAAATTCCCTTTTGATGTGATACCATCTGAGGTAATGATTCATTTCTTCTCTATAGGTGATTATCTTTAGAGTCTATAGGTGATTTAGGTGATTATCTTTAGAGTCCTGCAAATCTGCCTATATCTGTTTTATAGCTACCGGTATCTGCGTGGGTGGATGTGGATATCCGCAGTTCATTTTTGCAAATACAGATGCAGATACAAATTTTGTATCCATGCAGAGGCCTAGTAACCTTTCCAAAAACCCAAATAAAATTGTTTTAATCCATCAACTTCAATTCAGGCAGTGTTTTCAAAGGAAATGTTGTAAACATAAAAATGGGAACCTGAACGTTCCAGGCATTCTAGCAGCATAAGAGTAATTTCTCATATATGCATAATCTTAATTTACATGCCTTAGTCTGCTTCCAGATTTATATGGGGAAAAAAGTCAATGTGCTTCAGAGACCTCAAGCACAAACTCTTAATCCTAAATGGCACATTTTATGTGGCATCAGTATATGCTGTTTATGTTTACATGCTCTCTGGACTTTCATTATGTCTATCTGCAAACTGCCCCACTTCCAGCTTGTCCACATTGTTTCCTGCAAACCCTTCCCAACATTAGTTCTCAAAGAGGACGAGGAGGAGGACTGGTGTGGTTGTGTGAAGATGCTTTTGCCAACCTCTTTGTGTAAGCCAGTGTGAAGTCTGCTGCTACCTGCTTCTGCATGCATAACAGGTGGAAATAAAGCTGGTAACGGTGCTGCTGGTGCTTGCTTCACCAGCAGAGAGTGCAGAACATTGCATTGTCACATCATGTGCCTTGTGAAAGGGGTCTTGAAGCTTCCACCACTGCTGTAAATGTAGAACTGCATTCTGTTTCTGAGGGAACCCCAGAGATCCTTCCCTGCTGATTTAAGAAAGATGTGAGCTGATATCTCTGACCTGGGAACATGGAACTAAGAGACAAAAACCCCCTTCTCCTTTTTCCACACCTAAAAGTAGCTTGGAGGGGCCTATTTCCTTGAGTCTTCTTAGCATTGGGAAATGCATTTTAAGAAACATCTTCCCAACTCTATGTGTATTTGTTGTCTTAGGGTAAAATCCTAGTCTCACTTAATTAGTGGGAGGTTCCCCCTCCCCCCATTATCCTTAATGGGACCAGGATTTTACTCTTAAAGTTAAAATCAGGAATGGAGCCTCTTTCTGCCCCCTCCCTGCCCTTCCCTTTCTGGCCTCTTCTTGCCCCTGTTCCACCCAAACAATGTCACCAGGAGGACTACCAAGGGGGTGGGCTGGCTTTGGCAGCAGGGGTTCCCCCCACACTCACCAGTGGGGGTGGAGGGAGGTGGAGTGACCTGGCTCCAGCCTACTCTGCTTCCCTGGCCCCCACCTGTGTCGCCACACTTCCTGCCATCTGTAAGTGCAGGGGTGGTTCCTCCCCTTTTCCTAGACCCTCTCCTGAGAAATGTGGCTGGGAGCCAGGGGAGCGGGCTGTGGCCAGGGCACTCCACTTTCCCCCACCACTAGTGAATGTGTTTGGGGGGGGGGGGGGTTGATTTCTGCTGCCAGTGCCAGCTCCCACACTAGTCCCCGAGCTGTGGTGTTCAGCAGACGGACATTTGGGGATGGGTGGAACCACCTGCCTGCACTCATCAGTGTCTAAGAGCTGGAGAAGCAGACTACAGTCAGGTTTTGGATAAAAATGTGTTGTGTAATAACAATAATGCTAGTGGATTAATTGAACTTAATTTGGCATTTATTTAAAAGATTCATGTTTATTCAGAGGGCAATCAGATCTTTTAATTGCTTGTACTGAATTTTTTTAAGTAATATTCACATATTTCTAGCAGAGGGATCTATTTTTATTACAGTTTTATAATACAGTAGAAGATTTACCTGGTGGGGCTTTGGGTTCTTCACTCAAACAAGTAATTTTTTTAAATTTAAAACATTGTCCTGGTATAGGGCTGGGGATGAGGAGTTCAGTATGGAAGCTGGTCCATGGAGAGAGGACAACCCTAGCCCTCTCTAACCTCAGCAGCTTGATGTCAGGTGAGACGTGCCTCTCCATGGCCGCTGCAGCTGCAGTGGGTAGTGCCGGGGCAGGGTCCATGTCCCTCAGCTGGGGAATAGCCAGACCACAGACAAACTCTCTGAAATATATGGTAGTTAGCTGTCCCTTTCGCTACCCTTATCCCCTGCTGGCCCAATGGGCTGTCCTTGATCCCATCTCTGCTCCCTTGTTGCTCCCCTGAGGTCATTCTATGGTATAACTGTCCCACCTACCAGACCCCTCCCTTTCCATTGTATGAGATACAATTGAATTCCAGGCATATCCTGTTGTCCTAGCTAGGGATATAAGCGACTAATCGACTAGTTGACTATCCGATAAGCAAAAGATTATCGGATAGTCAACACACTAGTCGACTAGTTGCTTCCTCCCTCTCCCCCTCGTTGCTTCTATCACAAAGAGGCAGAAAAGGGAGGGGAGAGGATGAGCACTGGGAGCAGCCAGCTTAAAAGCCAGTTCTCCCCAGCTCCAGCTCTGTGGGAGGAGGAAGGGGCGCAGTGCCGGCCAACTTTGAAATGTAAAAGAGTCCCCGTTGGGGAGAAGTGCTGCAAGGAGCCTGGCGTCAGCGGGGGACTCCATGCTGGCCCCGAGCTGCACGTGGCGTTCCAACTTTGAAATGTACAAGAGCTCCCAGCAGGAACTTGAAACTCTTGTACATTTCAAAGGCAGAACACGTTAGTCCTTATTAACTAATCAAATAGTCGATGGAAATCCCATTGACTATTCGATTAGTTAATTAATTGAAATTTAACATCCCTAGTCCTAGCACAACCAAACCCTGACCTTTCTTTAAGTTATGATAAGATGAAGCTGCATACTAAATTTGGTAGTCCTATCTCTTACTATTTAGGAGGAATTCTTGAACAAACAGACTCACAGACAAACAGACAGGCACACAGACAGATGCACAAACTCTCTCAAATGTATAGTAGATAACTGAAGGTAAATCAGATCTCCTGTGTCAGAAAGGTATAGCTGCATGTAGTAGAAATCCTAAATCATAGTCTACCAAACAGAAAACAGTTAGGTATTCTTATTTGAGTAAACAACAATGACTAAATTATATTGTTATTAAGTGTAGGGTTAGTTTATATTTAAATCATTAGGTTCCCCTCTTCTTTTTGATAGAGATTTTTGTGTCTGGGTGTGTACATTTGTTACTTTAAAACAAGTTGTACTCCTATTACCCTTATCAAAATGAACCCCCCCCCACTATATTTTCATGTCCATTTACTCAATATATTCTCCCGTAAGTATGAAAATGCCAAAAATTCACCCAAAATATCTTTATTTTGTGGCTAAAAATGTTATTTAACCATCATCTTGTGGGAAGCTCTGGATCTCTGTCACCAAATAGATAAAGGACATAGGATTTATTGCTTAAAAGTCCCTTTCCTAGGTTTGTACTCTGTGTTATAGTCAAGTGACACAAAAATAAAAAAAATCCTGAGTTAACAGCTATAGTCTACCATAGAGACAGGTCTAGAGAAAGTTTTGTAGAGAAACAGTTTTTCAGACAAACTATCCCAACCCTGCAAAATTCTACGTGCCCAGTGTGATCAATTTTCCCCCATCATCATAATGATGAAAGGCTGGGTGGACAGATGGGCCGGTAAATCTTAATGACAATTCTATTTAACATATTCAAAAATGATCTGGAAAAAGGGTAAACAGTGAGGTGGCAAAATATGCAGATACAAAATTACTCAACATAGTTAAATCCCAGGCATACTGTCAAAAGCTACAAAAGAATCTCTCAAAACTGGGCAACAGAATGGAAGATGAAATTTCATGCTGATAAAGGCAAAGTAAAGGCACCTTGGAAAACATCCCAACTGTACATACAAAATGATGGTGTCTAAATGAGCTGTTACCACTCAAGAAAGAGATCTTGGAGTCTGAGAGCCCCACATGTGGCATAAGTGGCCACAACTGTGGGGCCAGCAACAGAGCCCCTGAAACTAGTATTCCAGCAGTATGTAGGGCTGATATCAAAGCCTCGAGGCAGCCATGAGCAGCAGGGCCAACAGCCTTGCTGGCCCCTGAGCAAGGCGGGAGAGGAATTGATCCACACCTCTGAAAGGGGTGAGGCCTTGGGCGGGACTGGAAGGGCTAGGGGTAGGCAGCCCTCAGCAGTGCCTGGACCATGGCACCCTCCCCTGCCCTCAATGCTGCCCAGAATGATGCATGGTACTCTGGGAGTGATTTAAAGGGCTTGGAGCTCTGGCTGCTGCCACAGTAGCTGTGGCTGGGAGTTCCAGGCCCTTTTATATTGTCAGGCCCTGGGGCAGTTGCTTCCATTGTTCTCCCCATCAGCAGGCCTGGTTGTGGGCCCTGCAGCTGGAACACCAGGGCTGCGTCTAGACTGGCCAGTTTTTGTGAAAATCACCTGCTTTTCCGCAAAAACTGGCCAGCTGTCTACACTGGCCGCTTGAATTTCCGCAAAAGCACTGACGATCTGTTGTAAGATTGTCAGTGCTTTTGCGGAAAAACTATGCTGCTCCCGTTCGGGCAAAAGTCCCTTTTGCGCAAAACTTTTGCGCAAAAGGGCCAGTGTAGACAGCTGACATTTCTTTTCCGCAAAAAAGCCCCGATCGTGAAAATAGTGATCGGGGCTTTTTTGCGCAAAAGCGCATCTAGATTGGCCATGGACGCTTTTCCGCAAAAAGTGCTTTTGCGGAAAAGTGTCCGTGCCAATCTAGACGCTCTTTTTCCAAAAATGCTTTTAACGGAAAACTTTTCCGTTAAAAGCATTTTCGGAAAATCATGCCAGTCTAGACGTAGCCCAGGTGCAAAACCTGCAGCCCTACTTCCCATGCCTATGATTAGGAATGTGAGAAGAGATTAATAAGACTGGGACTTTTCAGCCTGGAAAAGAGATGACAAAGAGGGGATATGTTTGAGGGTTATAAAATCATGACTGGTTTAGCGAAAGTAGATAAGGGAATGCTATTTATTCCTTCTCATAACACAAGAACTAGGATCACCAAATGAAATTAATAAGCAACAGGTTTAAAACAAATAAATGGAAGCATTTCTTCACATGCACATACACAGTACCTGTAGAACTCTGTGACGGGGCAGACAGGCCCCGCACTGAAGGGCAGGGAGTAGCCCAGACCCAGCTGGCTGAGAAGACCCCGCCCCCTCTGCCCTGCTGGGCATGCTCCACGCAGAGCCAGAGTATAAAGGCAGAGAGAGCCCTGCAGTGACAGAGGTTGCAGGGGGGAGTAGATCAGGCTAGATCTGTGTTTCTGCAGCAGCTGAGACCTGAGTTGCTGACTGCAGCCACCCCCTGAGAGGCAGGAGTGCCCCCAGCCCCAGCCCGGACTGGTCTGGTCTGGTCTGGTCTGGGAGGCCAGCAGACTACAGGGGTACCAGGGCGTGGTAGAAAGCAGCCCAGGGCAGAGGACTGACAGTGCGGCTTGGTGTGTAGCAGCCGGATTCCTCTGCTGAGCAGGCAGGAGCAATAGTCTTTGCCTAAAAGGCCCTGGGCTGGGAGCCGGTGGAGAGGGAGGGCCTGGATCCCACTACCACCCTAGATAATCAACCCCTGGCCAGGAGAGGCTTTTCTGGTGACTAGGCCTCAAGTGCCATATATATCCTGAGAAAGGGACCTGAACTTTATGACTAGGGCTGTGTATGCTTTAGTAGCCAAGCAGAGAACCCAGATGGGTGGCCCCAAAGCCAAGGTGGGGACCCACCCCTCAACAAACTCTTTGCCTCAGGATGTTGTGAATGCTAAGATTATAACAGGGTTCAAAAGAGAATTAGTTAAATTCAGGGAGGAGAGGTCCATCAATGGTGACTAGCCAGGATTTGCTAAGGATGGTGTCCCTAACCCCTGACTGTCAAAAGCTGAGAAGGAGCAACAGGGAATGGATCACTTGTTGATAATCTATTCTGTTCATTCCCTCTGGGGCACCTGGCATTGCCCAATATCAGAAGACAGGATATTGGGCTAGATGGACCTTTGGTCTGACCCAGTATGGCCATTCTTATAGTCTAGTTTTGGAACATTTAGTCCATATTAGAACCAGGAGTTTATCATTTATCTCCCATTCTTGAGGACCAAATTCAACCCTCATGTTAGTGGGCACTACTCCATTAATTTTGTGCACTGATAGCGTTCCTCTCTGCTCTCTTCAGAAAGAAGACAAGACTTTTTAATGTGATATAGTACTGTAATTAGCTAGATGAAAGCCTTGTTAAAACTGATGTGTAAATGCATCCTTCCCTTGAGAGTCATAAGAACATTTAAGGGACCATACCCAAAACAAAGCCTAATTAAATATGTTCAGACACTAACACCATGTCATTGGAGGGTTACTATGATTAAGTGTGCCCAGGGCAGGCAGAGCAAAAACTGGGAGAGACAGTTACCCAGAAGGAGCAGTTACCTATGAATGCATGATTTCTAACTTCGGAAGAAACCTGGGCAGAAGTGATGGATTAAGGTTCGGGCTGAAATGCGTTCTTGGTGTTATAAGCAAAAAAAGAGGTCTCCTGCTATGTGATTCCTTCTATGTTCAGAGACACAGGACTTCATACATTCCTTGTCAACAAACAAGATTGCATTACAGAAATACCTGACTATCACTGATTTATCTTCCTAACAGGAACATCACCAGAAACTGACCTTTGACTAGCCACTTGGATTAAAAAGGAGAAAAAGTCCCTTAAAGGCCTTGTTTTATACAATGGGGCTGCATCTAGATTGTCATGATTTTCCGGAAATGCTTTGAACGGAAAAGTTTTCCGTTCAAAGCATTTTCGGAACAGAGCGTCTAGATTGCTTTTGCAGAAAAGCGTCCGTGCCAATCTAGACGCGCTTTTCCGCAAAAAAGCCCCAATTGCTATTTTCACGATCGGGGCTTTTTTGCGGAAAACAAATCTGAGCTGTCTACTCTGGCCCTTTTGCGCAAAAGGGACTTTTGCCTGAACGGGAGCAGCATAGTATTTCCGCAAGAAGCACTGATTTCTTACAGTAGGAAGTCAGTGCTTTTGTGGAAATTCAAATGGCCAGTGTAGACAGCTGGCAAGTTTTTCCGGAAAAGCGGCTGATTTTCTGGAAAAACTGGCCAGTCTAGACACAGCCTGGGGGTATGTCTACACTACAGAGCTATTTCGAATTAACTTATTTTGAATTAGTGAATTCGAAATAAGCTAATTCAAAATAATGCATCTAGACACAAAATCTAATTCGAAATAGCGTGTCCACACTGATTGGACGCTGGAGCGCATTTAAAGGCAGCTGAAACTGGTTCCAGCAGGGCATCAGGTCAGTAGTTGCTTTGTATGGCTGCTGTCTGAGGCTTGTGCTTAAAGGGACCCCCCTGGACAGTTGGTTCTCAGCTTTCCCGCTTGCTTGCCTACCTTGCCGAGGGACAGCAAAGCGTTTTCCTTGCCGCCTGCTTTGGTTGCTCTAGTTTGGGACACCACATCCCTCGGCACCACGGAGCCAGAGCCGCCCCTGGGCACTCTGGTGCTCATGTTGAACGTCTTGCTGCAAGCCTGGCAGCAATTGCTGGAGGTTGCCTGGCACCTTCTGCTGCAGGCCAGCCCCCTGGCCCTCCCCCTGACCCTGCTGGGGGTCCTGGAGGAGCGGCGCCCGGATGCCAGCGTGCCCCACCACATCTGGCATCTGGACACCAGCAGCGACTGGTGGGACCACATCGTCCTGGAGTGCTGAGGAGACCAACAGTGGACCCAGAATTTCAGGATGAAGAAGGACACCTTCCTGGAGCTCTGCGAGTGGCTCGCCCCTGCTCTGCGGCGATGGGACACACGCATGAGGCCCGCCATTCCCCTCCACAAGCGGGTGGCCATCGCCCTCTGGAAGCTCTCCACGCAGGATAGCTACCAATCTGTGGGGAACCAGTTCGGCGTGGGGAGATCCACCGTCGGAGCAGTGCTCATGCAGGTATGGCACTCACCGGCCACTGGGCTAGGAGGGGGGGCTGCAAGGAGGACATGGGCTGCCCCAGGGAAAATAGGGGGGGAGGTGGTGTAAGTGCCCTCCCCAGGAGGGTTCGGTCTGTCCTGGCCATGCTACAGACCGCCTGCGGCAACCAGGATTGCAGCGGGAGTTGCTCCTGGGAGTGGGGCGCGGGGCCGTGGAGGGGAACGAACACACCCAGGCACCCCAGTGACCCTCAGTTTTGTGTGTCTCTCTGCAGGTGGATTAGCTATTTCGAATTTGGTGTTATTCCTTGTAGAATTAGGTTTACCAAATTCGAAATAAGGGCTCCACTATTTCGAATTTATTTTGAAATAGCGGTTTGTATGTGTAGACGATATTAAAGTTAATTCGAAATAACTTTGTAGTGTAGACATACCCTGAGAGAACCTTCCAGTCCATCAAATGACAAAGGGACAAACACCTGCCCACCTGCTTTGCAAAAACTGTGCAACCTAGAAACCTTGATTAGCCATGCTTTAACTTCCCTAAGAGTAGTAGTTATCAGGGGAAATATGTGCCTTCCGGCATGTTCTCCAATACAAGATCTGACATACCGCAAAACAGAGACATCGGGTGGTAATGATCTCTCTCTCTCTCTCTCTCTCTCACAAGTGAAGTATAAATGCCTAGAGAATGGTGGATAATATGAATATTTTCTAGGAAACATTTTCTTCACCTATTTTATTTGTTTTGTCACTTGAATGACCGATATTTCTAACATACCTTTCTTTCCCCTCTCGAAAAAGCAACCATGACTGAAAGAAATTGTTTATGGACTGAGATTTATCTGATATTTAAGTTGGAGTAAATTTTAATAGAGCTCTTACAGACACTACATACTTCTATAAATAAGGTATTGTAAATTCCTAAAAATAATTGAGATAATTAGGATGCATCTTTAACAGCAAGGTTCTAAACACTAGCCCAATAATTACAAAATAGATTTGGCTTATTCAGAACTTTAATATAATGCCCATCTGAAATCAAAGCAACCGCACAGATAAGTGACTATAATAAGGATAAAGTGTGGGATGATAAATTATTTTTACTTTTCAAGTATTAGTCACAGCTAAGCTTGCTTTAGAACTGATGTCCTTACACTTACCTTGTAAGTTATTTTATATAGTAATTTTGTACCACATATGAGTTCTAAATCTGACCCCAATAAACTAACGTACCTAAGAAAAAGAGAAGCATCAGGGGCAGCAGCTTTTTAATAAGTTTTACAAAGTCATAAAAGTGATACAACTTTTCAAGTTTAGAAATCAGCTTAATGTAATAGGAGGTGGAATAGATGCTGGGAACTGAGCCAAAATCATTATTCTACCAAGGACTGTCCTTGTTGGACTCAAGGGTAAAAGAGGCAAGAATGGAAAAGAATGGTAGCCTCTTGAATACTGAAAATATTCAGTGATTATTTGGGGAGGGGGAAAATGTCCCAAAAGCCAGTACTGTAACATGGCAACTTGCTACAGATTAGAGGTAATTTTTGTCCAGATGTCAACATGAATGAAAAGGATGAAGAAAGAGATGCTAATATATTTAAAGCATCACATAGGAAATATTTTATTACTACTGTTAGCCTGCCTGATAGTGCATGCTGAGGAATCTCCCTTCTATTAAGGGTAGAAATATGTATCTCTTCTCAGAGGGTATGTCTAGACAGCAGCACTATTTCGGGATACTTCTGGTATCCCGAAATAGCTATTCTGCATCTTTTAAGCAAGCCTGTTATTTCAAAATATAACGGGTTCGCTATTCCAATGTCCCTGTAAACCTCGTTCCATGAAGATTAAGGGACATTTTGGAATAGTGGTTTATTTCAAAATTTGGTGCTGTGTAGACAGCACCAATTTTTGAAAAGCTATTCCAAAATTACCTTGAAATAAGCTATTCAATTTCTGTAGCTCAAACTGTGTAGTTTATTTCGAGATCAGGGTGCAGTGTAGATGCACCCTAATTTTTAACCCTTTTTTCAGAAATAAGCACCATAGTAAGTTTAAGTAGCTAACTGGGACTGCTGTCTAGTTTGATATATCAAATTTGGGTACAACTATAGGAATATCCTTGATTCAGAAGTCAGGGGGAGAGAGTTCAGAGAGCCTTTTTTTGAGCTGATTATGAAATTTGACATCTGACATTGTTCATGAGTAACAAAGGAAATAATAAATTCAAGTAATGCTTCTCTGTGAGACTGGACTGTCATCTCTAAGCTTTTACTCAGGAGAACACATCACCTAAGGCTGGAATTTTCAAAGGCGCCTAAGGAGTTAGGTGTTCAAATGGGACCATACCTGCCTCCAATTACCCATAATTCCTCAAACAAAATGTTACTGAAACAGGAATTTAAAGCCTCTGGGTTGCTGTGCAGGAATGCCAAGTGTCAGTACTAAATAGTACTAAAGAAGCATTTGCTACTGAAGGACACAATAAGTAGGTAAATAATGTAGTACATTACTCACCCAAAATAAGATCTCCACATTCAATTGTGCAATGAATTCTCCAGTTTAGTTTTCTAGGTGACCAGCAGCACAAAGTATGGGTGGAAATGGGCTTTTTCCTTCTTTTGTTTCTTTATAAAAATAGCGTGAAATTTGTGTGTGCTGCTTTAAAAAAAAATTCTGCTTTGCAAAGAAAATTAGGTTTTGTTTGTCTTGTACTACTGATTGGATGGCTGAAGAACAGGTTTATGGTATCATAACTTCCAAGGATGTAAAACCTAAGTAATTAAAAGGGGAATAAAAGTCTGGGGCCACGATTTGAAGATGTGCCTAAAGTCAGGTTCCTAAACCCATAATTTATTGCTAGATAATCAGTAGTTCTGAAAATCAGGCCACTTATTTAGGGGCTTAAATTCAGGCATGCCATTTTTTAAAATCATACCCTTTTGTTGTTGTTAACATCTATTTAACTAAAGATTTGGGAAAAAAGCTATGACAAGCCCAACAATGCACTTCTTTTATTTAACAGAGAAAGCACCCTGGCTGCCTACCATGACCTGCTCTGGAAGGAGCATTGGAGGTGAATCCTCTGAGGCTACAGCAACGCTGCCGTTTTTTTCTGGAAGAAGATATGCAACTTGTGCTCACATTTACATATCTTCTTCCAATTCTTTCTGTGGAAGCGGTTTTCCCGCTATTTGGCCCCATGTAGACGGGGCCAAATGTCGGGGAAAAATCACTCTTTCGCAAAACCCCTTATTCCTCGTAAATTGAGGTGTACAAGGTCTTGTGAAAGAGGGTATTTTTCCCAACATTTGGCCCCTCTACACGGGGCCAAATAGCGGCAAAACCTTTTCCACGAAAAGAATCGGAAGAAGATATGCAAATGCAAGCACGATTTGCATCTCTTCTTCTGGAAAAAAAGTCAGTGTAGCCATAGCCTGAGTGGCCCAGAGAAGCTGTGTGAAGCATAGCCAATTAGGGAAGAGTTGCAGGGAGCAGCCAATCCAAGCCCCTGAGGATCATATAAAAGAGAGCTGCACGGCAGAGTAGAATCAGTTGCTGCTTGGAAGGCTGAGAGAACTGTAAGTACTCTACCTTGGACAGAGTAGCTGCTGGTGGGGACCTGGGAAACAAGATAGAGCTCCTAGCTGGCTGCTAGGACTAAGCCAATTGAGGGCCCTGAGATGAGGACAAAGAAGGTGATGGGGCCATGAGTAAGTGGCTCAGGGAAATATGGTAGTATCCAGAGAAGTTAAAGAAAAGTGGAAGGCTCCAATTTATGGGGTCCCCAGGAAGGGTGAACACAAGGCCCACACTGAGAAAGTGGGAAAAGGCACAGAAAGGAGAGAGGCCCCACCCAAGCACTTGATGGGGTGTAAGAAAGAGCTAATAGTGAAAATGATTGAGACAGAGAGGACCCAGAAAGGTGTAAGGGTGAACCCAGTGGTACAGCAGGCTATTGTGAGTGCTCAGTCTCAGAGACTGGGGAAGGGGGTGAGAGGGAGAAGGGATTGGGGAATTCTGAGGGGCAAGTGAAAGAGCTGTAGGGGAATTTGGTAGAAATTGATTAGGCCCTACAAGTAGTGGAGGAGAACTTGGCGTTCCAGAGAGACCAGGCCCAGTATGCTACAGAATAAAGAAAACTCATGTTTCTTATTGAAAGGTAGAGAACAAGAGAGGATACAAGCTCAGACGCAGCAGATGCAGGACTGGAGACATTCAGCTCCTGGAGGATTTGTGTGTATACCCCATACAGACATAGAAAAGAATAACCATGCACTGAAGAGGAGCAACTGAGGTAACTGGGGAAATGGCTGGACAATGGGACTCGGATATGCATTTCTGAAAGCAGGAAACATGGATGGTAGCCTATGCAGAGGGCTGAGTTACAAACAAGATATTGCAGCTGAGAGAGGAGCAACAGGCAGAAACAGAAATGGAGTGACAGTGTGCAGACTGCTGACAGTGTATCTGCCTTAAACTAATCCCCTGAATAACCAGAACAAGGAGGAGGAAGCACCAGTTTGGCAGTGAGAGGAGGACATCTATGAAACACGCTTGACTCTGTCTCTTCTTTTCTGCCTGATCACCACAGAAAGAGCCTTCTAGATGATCCAAGGAAAATTAGGATGCTGTTCTAGGGAAATCTTATCATTCCTATGCATAGTTTCTTCTCTCTGAAAGCTTTTAAGGGTGTAATTGACTTCTGGACCAGTAAAGCCAAACCCATGGAAAGTTGTAACACATTACTAAATAAAACCTATTTTAAGGAGTTTATTATTAGACAATCTTTCTATTAAACAGCCACCGTTCTTGTCTGTCTGTCATGGGATTTTCATCTCTCTCTCTCTCTCTCTCTCTCTCTCTCTCTCTCTCACACACACACACACACACACACACACACACACGTGTGTGTGTGTGCATTGTATTTGTGTGCATTGTATTTGTATTGCAAGGGTTGGAAGGGGTTCTGGAAAGTTCAGTTTGACTGGGATGGGTTCCAGAGGCTTCAAGAAGCTTCGATCTTAAGCCACTGGTGTGTGAACATGGACATTCAACCGTGTGCAGTTGCTATTGCCATCGCCTATTAGATCAATTGAACCTACGAGTCTTGAAAGAAGCCTAAGACACTGTTGTTCAAATCAGAGAAGAGGAAAGCAATATTTCTCACAAGTTGTTTAAAATATGTATGGCAATGTTAACTCAACACCAAGTCTCCGCATGTGAGTGTACTTTCCATCTGTGTGGCCTGCCTGTGAAAGGGAGCACAAGAAGAGTCATTTATGTTAACACAAGAAAGCCTGACCTTAGATTCAAAATTGCAAGAGTGTGAAACGAAGACATTCAAAACTCTGAGGAAGCCCCAGCGGAAGACGAATAAGGAACAGAAAAGCTGCCAGAACAAGATCCAGAGGAAAAAGCAATAGGTAACAATAATTTCTGCAAACAAATATTTGATTGATGTTGATGAACTTTTGGGAGGCTTGAACATCTTGCTCTTCGGTGATCTCCTTCAACTTCCATCAGTATGAAGAAGTCCCATTTATAAGCAACCTGTTTTAATGAGACTCGCTGTGCAGCTCTGGTGCCTCTTTAGCTTTTGTGAATTGACTGAAAACATGTGACAGCGAGGGGATGCAACATTTATTGAAATTTTAAATAATCTTTGAGAGGAAAAACTCACACAAGAACAACTAAATATTTTACTACGTAAATGTGAGGAAAGCAGACAAGGGAACTTTTCGTCCAGAAGAGCTTTTGAGAATAATGCCAGCTTGTAAAATGGTAGACGACCAGAATAATCAAGTTTGGTCCACTTTAGACAATGCGAACCGCCAAGTGTTCACAGTCACAGCGCAAGATACCCTCATTGAGCAGAAAAGACGAGTGCCTAACCCAGTGGTCTCCAACCTTTTTACACCCAAGATCACTTTTTAAATCTCAGAACAGGCGAAGATCTACTGCCCCGCCCCTTCCATGAAGCCCCGCCCCTTCCTTGAAGCCCCGCTCTCTCTATTCTTCTCCTGTCCATCACTTGCTATCCCCAGCCCTTATTTACACACTCTGATAAACAGTTTATTTTTAAATTATGCAATACATAAAATTAAAATCAGGTGTTTATAGTTATGAAATAAATGATCTGTTTTTTATTCATGCTATTTAAATCTAAAATGAAGCATTTATAATTATACATTTTGTGGGGACAGAGTTCTGTGGCTAGGGGCAGGGGAGAGAGAACAGGGTGCGGGGAGGGCAGAAGACAGGGTTTTGCACCAAGGGACAGAGTGCCAGTTGGGACAGGGTTCTGCAGCTGGGGACAGGG
>CM057846.1:55005944-55032313 GCA_030068395.1 Apalone spinifera | reverse complement strand
TGAGGCAAAGTGTGGAATATTGCTGCACCTCATTTGCATAATTAATGAGGCTCCTTTTTTGGGCAAGACTCTTTTGTGCAAGAGCCATTCTTCCTGAAAAATTGTGGAAGAACGGCTCTTGCACAAGAGTGGGGTTTTGCACAAAAACAGAACCTCATTAATTATGCAAATGAGGCGTGGTGGTATTCCACGCTTCGCCTCAGTTGCATATTTTTTGCGCAAAACGGAGGTGGTGTAGACATAGCCCTGGGCTCTAAAGTTATGCTTCGGTACAATGTTCACCAAGCAAAAGGCTTGATCAGCCGCAAAATTGGCACCATCACCAATATAATATGGCCCTACTACTGCCGCTACCAAATTCATGAAACCAATATCCCTAAAGTTGAAATTGAATTCAAAGGTGATGTTGCAAAATACATCATTGAGCCAATTATATGTCAGTTTCAAGCTAATTTTGGATATGGTTTGGTGGAGCAGTGAATGCTTCCAATCATCCATGCTTATGCAGTCACCATTCACAAACTACAAGGGACCATGGTGGATAGAGCAGTTGTGAACCTTGGCTCTTAATACTTTGCGCCAGCTCAACCATTTGCTGCACTCAGTCAAGCCCATTCTTTGGAAGGCGTAGAGATCGAGAAAATCGAGCCAAACAAATTCATGAGTGACAATGTTTGTCATAAAGACACCTTAGAAGAATTACAGCGTCTTCGAAGCCTTCCTTTTTTTAACCAACAAAACAATTGATTGATCACCTCAATTACTTTATCCTTGCCTTAAACACAAAAACTGATTTTAATAAAAAATGTAAATACCTAGTGCAAAAAACATTTTGTAAAACAGTCTAGCTCAAAATACATAAGCATATCAAAATGAACCTTGGAGTTTTAATTAGTTGAAACACACTAGATTTAAGACCAAAAAGACAAAAATAATATATGTTTTAAAAAGACAGTCTTTCTAAAAGCACACCAAAAGACTAAAAATAATCAAGAGTTTTAAGCTAGCAATGTAGGAGAAAGATTTGGATGGCTAATAATTAGCAACTACCTTGAATCGTACTTAGCCATCCAATCTTTCTCCTACATTGCTAGCTTAAAACTTTATTTTTTACTTTTTGACGCACTTTTAAAATTATTTTTAGTCTTTTGGTGTGCTTTTAGAAATACTGTCTTTTTAAAAAGTATATATATAAAAATGTATATTTTCTTAACTTGTTTACAGTGTTAAAGGCTTCCAATTGCTTTTACTAAGATTACAGAGGGAAGAAAGATAGGAATTTAAGATGATATCCAGTTACAAATGTAGAATGGCAAAAATCAAAATCTGAGGATACCGCTCAGGGTATTTTTTAATGTAATTTAACTGTGGTGTTTTATGGAGACCTGTTTATTATCTCTTTAATAACAACTTTGTTTTGTGCACCTGGGAGGTACTGTTTCTTGTACTGAGTATATTTATTGCTTTTATTCATTAATTTCTTCTTAAAAAGAAATTATCTAAAACCATCTGGCTACTGACAGCAGTGTTTGTTTATTTTTATGCTTGGAGATGAGAGATTTTTCTAAGGATAGGATTATGTAATTTTTATGATGGGGAAACTCTTATTACTATTCCACAAAGGTGTTGCAACTTCTGTTCAGAATACTGATGTTTGTTTGTAATCCTGATCATTTTCACCAATATATTTAGTCAACACATGCTTAAGCCACTTTAACCTATAAAAGCTTAGGAAATTCTGCAACCTTGATAGCCAGATCATGATCTGACTTAAAAAATTACAGAAGTGTCACTTCAATACATGCCAAATGGTGAAAATCTTGGGGAAGAGATGTTGTGTTGTCAGTTGTAGTTCAAATATGATTTATTTAAAAATAAACAAAGTAAATGAAGTGCACCCAAAACAATACTAAAAAGGTGAGTTAAAGAAACTGTAGAATCCCTTACTCCTGCTCTGAGAAATTAATATTTGAAATTTTTCAGATCGCAAAAGAATAATAAGAAAGGAACAATTCTCCCCTAAAATAAAACAGTATTAAACAACATCCACTAACCACTGGAATAATTTACCTAGAATTGTGATGGATTTTTTCCATTTCTTGAAGTCTTTCAGTCAAGACTGTATGACTTTCTAAACGATATGGTGTAGTAAAATACAAAAGTTATGGGCTTGATGCAGTAATTATTAGGTTATGTTCTCTTGTGTATAGCATGCAGGGGATCAGAGTAGATAATCATGATTCCTCCTGGCTTTTAAAATCTGTGAAACTATGAATCTATTAACTCATCTAAAATAACAATTACAAATATCTCTCAATTCTTGTTTTTGTAAATCTAACCACTAATGCTATACTGACAGTATCAAATATATTTATTTTTCCACTAACCCTAACCATTTCTTCATACAGTTGCATTTTAAAAATAATATTCCACTCCTCTTTTACACAGTTTTTACTATGGACTTGCATGGTTATAGGACTAGATGTTCTTGTTTCTAACAAATGTATAAAAAATATCTCGCTTCTGAACACAGTCCTCTCTTTACTTCTGTAGTGCACTGACATCCAATTTTAATGTCTCTGTAGAGTCAGTATACTCATATTTGACCAACTGAGAGAATCTATTGATCTAAACATACCTCACTCATCACCATATTCTATGAAAATGCAACAACTATGTTCTAAAAACCTAGCTGACTTTAAAATACAGCACTTTTTTTCCCTCTTGCAGTCTTGTCTATGTGCAATGAAGTGGAAAAATGTTTCTTGAGGCTAACTTAAACACCTTTTTAAATCTAAGTTTAATCAGCCATTAAATTGACACTGACACTAACTGTAAGAAAAATCTAAAAGGCATCTGGGGGCCAAAGGAAAGATTTTGATTATCTAGTGATTTCATGACTAAAGAAACTGTTCCCTTCTTCAGCTTTCTGATGGACTACTGGACTATATTTGTACTGAGTGTGTTATGGACATCTATAATGTAAATCTTTTGCTCTACACAGTATAATATGGGTATATATTGGAATAAAAAAAATAGTTCACATTACATGTGAAGTCAATTTTCTTGATGAAATAATTAGTGATGTAGAAAAATGAGTTTACACATAGGTCTAATGACTTCAAACAAAAACCATACATAGCTGCAAAAATCTCGAGAAGGACCTAATGCTCCAGCTTGACCTATTATATTACAGACTAATTGCCACACAGCATTCTGGTGAGTCCTCAGAGTCTTATAATATTCCCATCAAAAAGGTTCATTTGAGCCTAAGAATCTATGAGGCTTACAGTATAGACTGGAATCCTGCTGAACTTGCATTCTTAAAGGATAGTTTTCATTCTACCACATTCTTAGTGATACAGATAAGGAGAGGTGCAAAGTTCCTTCCTAGCACAGCCTCTAATCCAGGGGTGGGGAACCTCAGGCCTGGGGCCTGGATGCACCCCCCCAGCTTGCCTGGATCTGGCCCCCGAGGCTCAGTACTGGGGAGGCTGTCCTGGCACTCCAGCCCCCCCTGCTACCCACCCGCAGGGCTGGAGCACACAAAATCTACTAGCCTGGACCCCACTAGTTTCTGGTGTGCAAGTAGAGTGTGGGGAGTGTTTTTCTCCCTCTGTCAGGGGCTTCTCACTTTGCTTCTCCTTGTGTGTGGCCCCTGGCTGATTTTTCTGTGGGTCAGTGGCCCCTGACCCAAAAAAGATTCCCCACCCTGGCTCTAATCCATCAAAATATTACAACCACATTAATTATATATTTTTAAAATCTAAGGCTCCTACCATTTTCTCTTATCCGCCCATTGCTGCACTGTATTGAACTGGTAAAATTGAACAGTGCTCCATTTGGAAAACAGTGTACTAGAAAGAGTCAGAGACATGAGGCTGGAGATGAGGCCTCAGACCTGACTAAAGTAGCAATCAGTCCCACTTGATACAAAGTTAGCAGAGTTGTACTGTGAGCAGAAGTCAGGCCCTGTTACAAATATGCTTGTTTGCAAGTTCACAGAACCTGCAAGAACAGGGATGGTATTGCAAAAATGCACACATTCCTGAGAAGTACTAGGCACAGGACACTCAAACACACATTCCATACGGGTGTACCAGAACACCCCCAATACCAGATATTGTACAAACACTCTTCCCAAAGCTAATACCAGGACACATTGGTCAGGGTGATGAATAAAGATGTTTTGATCAAACCAAGATCTACAAGATAGAGTGGTAAATAACCATATTTAGAGGAGCAATATATAAAATATATAACTTGTGTTTATCAACACAATAACTTGTGTTTATTTTGTTTATAGAAGATTTACCCAGCAGTGCTCAGGTCCATAACTCAAGTTTTCTTTTTCTTCATTTAAATCATTCTGGTATGCAGGCTGCCTCAGGACAGCCCCAGTCTTCTCTCACCACAGCAGCTACAGTAGGCACAGCGGGGTGGGGTGCATGTCACCAAATTGAGGGACACACTGACAGACAAACTCTTTGAAATATGCCCCTGCTGATCCAATGAAGTTATAGCTCTCCCGGTCCCCATTGCTAGCCACTTGCTGCCTCCTGTGGTCATTCTACAGTATATCTCCCTCCTGCCAGACCCCTCCCTTTCCATTTTATGAGAAACAATAAAATTCCAGGCACCTTGGCACAACTAAACCCTTACCTTGCTTTAAGTTATGATAAAAGGAAGCTGCATATCAAATTTGGTGGTCCTACCTTTCACCATTTAGGTGAAGTTCTTGAACAAATGGACTCTCAGACAGACATTTCTAAAATAAGAACGGTCACAGAGGGCATATGTGACATGTGGGGGAACATGATAGGTCACATGCTCCAAACACATGGGCGGGGGAAGGGAGTGGAGGGGAGCCAACAGCAGCAGGAGGACTAACCAGGGGAGGGAAGGCAGGATCTGTTGCCCACAAGGAGCTCATCCCAGTTTGTACTCACCAGCAGTGGCAGGGTATGCAGAGCAACTGCCCCAGCTTGCTGCACTCCTCCAACTGTGTTGCTTAGGAAGCAGGTTCCACACTCACCAGGAAGTGGAGTGATGCAGCTGAGGGAACAAAGTGAGCTGGGGCTGTGTTGCTTTGCTTGCCTTGCCACTACATATATGTGTGTGGGGTGGACTCCTGCTGCTGGCACCGGCTCTCCAGCCCCACTAGTCCCCTGGGCTGCTCAGGGGAGGGGGAAGAGGCAGAGCAAGGGTGAAGAAAAGATGGGGAGGGGCAGAACGGGGGGGAGGGGAGAAATAGAGGTGGGACCTAAGGTGGAGTCACACTACATTGGCTTAAAATAAAAATAGTAAATGTGGGATCCTCTTGTTTGACATCTATTTCTGAGACTTTTGTTTCCTTCTTTTTGAGCCTTTATCCACAATTGTAAGTTGTTGTTTTTTTAATAGAAGTTGATAATTTTCATGTAATAACATGATTCCAGGAGCTGGGGGTTTAAGAAAAACACCAATATTGTAATACTCTTGATAAAATAACAGTTGGCATGATTAGCCAGTGAGGCTATTTTGATGAGATGGTGCATTGCAGTAGAATCTGTAATTTCTTCAAGTTGTGTAGCTCACTTTGGTACGTCTAGACACTGGTGCTATTTTGGGATATCCGAAATAGTGTTTTCCGCATCTTAACAGTGTGCCCATTATTTCAAAATGCAATCAAAATAATGGACTTGCTATTCCAATGTCTCGGTAAACCTTGTTCTATGAGGATTAAGGGACTTGTTGGAATAACAGTCTATTTCGAAATAAGCTACACAAATTGCGTAGCTCAAATTGCATAGCTTTATTCGAGCCGATGTGTAGACACACTCTTAGAGAGCCAAGGTAGGTGAGACAGTATCTTTTATTGGGCTTAGTTGATGCAATAAAAGATATTGCCTTATCCTCTTGGCTGTCTAATATCATTGGACAAACTGCTTCAACACTGCATGGGTCAATTAGAAGCATGACTTTCTGTGGTTCATATTATACAGCTCAGAATCAAAATCCACTACTAAGCAAAATGCATAAAGAGGCTCCTATTTTCAAAACGTTTGGATCTAAATTTCAGAAGCAATATGTGAATGTACACAGGAATGTACACAATGTCTGTGCACATTACTTGGGTGACTGTGTCTACGTAATTATGTATTCAGTACCCATACATCTGCACATATTACTATTACTTGGGTGCAGATGCATGGGTTCTGAACACAAAATTACATAAGACACAGGCACAAGCGAATTGCACAGTTACCCAGGTGCAATGATTACACATAGAATTAGTGAGGTGCACAGAAAGAGGGGATCATATTTTGTTACATGGAATTACACACACATTGCTAGGATACACAGAGACAACACAGCTACTGCACATGCACTTACTAGGATGCAAGTTTGATCAGCGGGGTTACACATGATTATGTTGAGGTCACACCACTAACCAGATGCACAGAGGGTTTCCATCAACATTAACTATGTGCACATACAGGGGGACAGCTCAAGAGGTTACGGGGGGCGCAGGACCACATGCCCAGATCACGCCCCTGCTCCACTAGGCACATGTATTTGTATATAAAGACAACAGGAGGTTCAGATGTGTTGCTAAGTTGTCCCCTTCATTTCCCCCCATTTCTTCTTTAGCAGCCTCTAGAGCTGCAAGGAGAATAATTCAGATCTGTAGCAAACAGCCGCAGCGGCGGGAAGAGGCCCGCAGCTTATCGGTGCGTCAGGCTGGCACCACGAACGGCTGGCTGACTGCCCCACGAGTGACAGGAACCAGCTGGCTCGAGCCTCTAGAAAGGAGACGCTTCTCGCATGCGCATGCGCAGCCTTGGGCGCTTGGCGCCTGTCCCGTAAAGCTAATCGCGAGCATGCGCATTAGAAGAAATAGTAACTCCTCCAGCCTCTCTCGATTCTCTACGAGCCTCTGCCCCCCCTCATGCGCATGCGCCTCTCCGAGAGCAAGGAAGCCGGCCCCTAATTGCGCAAACGCAGTCGCTCTCGGAGCCACTTCCTCCCTCCCCCCTTCAGACCTTAGTTATGGTGCGCGCGCGGGACCGTTGCTATCCTCACGTGACATGGAGGCGGAGAGCGGAAGGAAAAGGTCAGCGGCGACGTCGGCGGAGGGGGAGCGGAAGGTCAGGGCGGGAGCGGAAGTGGGAGCCGGAGCTTGTCCGCCATTGTGGGGAAGCGGAGCCCAGAGCGGGGGGGGGGAAGCAGTGCTGCGTCCGGCCGGCCGGCTCCTTCCAGCGGGAACCCGATCAGCGGCGGCGAGCTCGGGCGGCAGCGGCGGCGACAATCAAGCGGCAGCGGGGAGAGCGGCGCGGTCTGTGTGTGCGGCAATCACTCGAGGCCCAGGCAGAGCGAGAGGGGATCGCGGCTCCCCGTGAAGAATGTCAGCCACCAGCGTCGACCAGGTACGGGCCGCCGCGGCCCGGGCGCAGGGCGGGAGGACGAGGTGCCTCAGGCAGAAGGGCCTGCGCTGCCAGGAGGGTCGGAATCCCGCCGGGCCCTTTCCGCCGTCTAGCAGCTAGTGCGGCTTCCTGGGCCTCATCCTCGCCGCTGGCAGCGCTGCTCCGCGCCGCCTGGGCTTAGCATCGTGGGAATCCAGCAGCCAAGCCCCATGTTTATAGCCGCCTCTGGGCCGCGCCTGCTTCCCTTTCCCGCTTCGAGCCTCCTTGTACTTCCCATCCCGGGGCCTCTGCCTTTCTCCCCCCAATACCTTGTCTTTTGATGCTTCCTCCCTTATTCCTCTTCGCTGGGCTGCTGTCTCCTTTTTCTCCCTCTCTCTGGCCCTACGTCTTCTTCCTCCGGTATCCCAACAATCCCCTTATCTCTGGATCTGGCTCTTTGCTATTCCCCTTCTGAGCCACCCACACTTTGGGTCACTTGCAGCCTTTTCTTCCCTGGTACACCACAAATTCCTTTTGGGTCTCTGATGCTGCCTCCTTTCCATCTTTCTGTCCTTATTCCTCCTTTTCCCACTCTTTGGGTCTCTGACTTCTCCCTTTCCTCAAAGCTCTCTCTTGTCGGTTTCCTTTTATATCCTCTCCTTCAAGTTGTGCTTCCTTGTCTCCTGCATTTACCTGCTCTGGGCCTCTGTCCCTAATCAACCTTGTCATCACTGGGCCTTTGTGGTATCCTTATCTGTTCAGCTGTATCATTTCTAGGCGTTTGCCCCCTTTTTCGGCCTCTACTGTTCCCCTACAGTCTCCTCTCCTGTCTCAATCTTGTCTGCCTCTTTGCATCTGTGCTCTATGCATGCTTCCTAGTTTCTTCTGTGTGCCTCTGCGGGCTGCCATACTGCTTCCTAGTAGCATGTTTCTCTGTTCTTCATTCCTATTTTCTTGTGCCTTTACTTTCTTTCCTCCCATCCTCTTTTTGGGCCAGTAGCCCACAACTCCACCATCTTTTTGTTTCCCTCTGGGTCCCTGTATATGTAGTGGCTGTGTCTATGTGCTAAGATATGGTTTTTTGGGTCTTTTTTCCTTTTTTTCTGGATTGAGAGGATAAATAACAAATGAGTCATTAAAGGGTGATGGAGACAGGGAATACCTGCTGCAGCTTAATGAAATGCATGTGCCAGGGGAAGGGTGATGGAAGCATTAGAACTTTCAGTTAGTAGTTGTTTTTTTCCCCCAAACAGAATCTTATTTTACAAGACGTTAAGATATTGTGACCTTCTGTTATAATATTACTTATTGCCTGACAGATTAAAAGTGTTTTATACTTACTAATCCTCACAGCCCTTTTGTGTGGTACTATTTTTGTTCTTTCTATGAAAATCCGCATTCACTGGGCTGGACTTACATAACTGTCTTATACCTGTCCAATGATCAGTCCACTATGTGTTGCCTTATTACTGTACATTTCTTCAAATATCTGGAAAACCTATAAAATGTGCTTCACTGAGCTACATGTTGTACATTTTGGTCTGTTCTTCAGTAATAGTAGTTTCCTTGTGCTAGTTTAAAAGAATACAAGTATCTGTATTTGCAGTAGCCTTAGCCTACTAAAAAGAAAAAAATGTTTTAAAAATTTTATTTTACTTATTTTGTTTAGTACTCTTCTCTCATCTTGAGCAGTAAACAAGTGAAAACAAAACCAATTTACTTTGCAGATAGTGTTGCATCTTTTAGATTTCAAATTTTAGATTTTCAAATACTGCAGGTTTTGATTTAAAAATAACCATGCATTTTTCACTAGACCTTAGATAGGGAAACATTTGTTTATATTGGATTTTGTGTAAATATGTTTTTAAAATATTTTAAGTTTTGGGTGTAGCTTAAGTTGATCCTTTAAGTGATAAAATCAGCAAATATAAACCAGCATGGATAGAAAATTAAAGGATTTTAATTTTGCTAATTTCCCAATTAATATTTTTTCCTCTTATTTTCTACCTTTTAATATACAGAGACCTAAAGGACAGGGAAATAAAGGTAAGATGTTTCCTTTATTATTTATGTCTGAGGCCTGGTCCTGTAATATATGAAAGATGTCCTCAACCAATTATATAAAGTGAATGCAAATATTCAAAAAATCCATTTTTTTCAGCGTTGGCAATGGCCTTGGAAAAATTAATTCAGGACAGGATGTTGGTCAGTACTAGTTTAACCCTGGTTTCTTGGACTAAACTGGGAAAACAAATTACTTCAGTGTCCAGCAAGTTCAGCAAACACAGAATCAATCTTTTCAAACTTTTACATTCATTCAAAGCTGAAGGGTTCGGTCTGTCCCGTGCATCAATGTTGGTTCTCTGCTAAAGAATGCTGCATGGTCAGATACATCTAGAATGCTAGTCTGAAATGCTGCATACTTACGATGATTCACTCAACATTATTGTTTTCATATAATCAAATGTTTTGGAGTATTGTTTATGTAATATTGAAAAGTGAAACGTGAGTCATGATTTACCACTTGCTTGAGAAAATACCAAACCAAAAAGTATACAGATATTCCAGTGGGTCAGTATTATATATTGCCATATATTAGTATCATGCTCACTGCAGTTTTTACTTATTTGTACAATTCTGTTTTCCAACCTTACTGCTTATGTAATCACAGTTTAAATATGTAAAGCAGGCTAAGTGTATTGTGGTGTATATTAAAGAAGCAGTTTTAAAATAGATACTGGGACTAACTAGTTCTTCCTGGGGCAGAAAAAACCATAATTTTACCTAGTAAAAGCTACCTCTGTTAAATACTATGCAACCTTGTTTTTATCATAGCAACATGATTAGAAGTGGTGAACTAAGAGTAGAAATGTGAAAAGTTAACTGGTAAGCGTCATCCTAAAGGAATAATGCTTATTAGTTCGGTAACTGGTAGGGGCTGGAGCAGCTACCCAGCTGCCCTGGACAGAGAGCTTCTTCAGTCCCACAGGGGGCCTGCCTCAGACAGGGACTGCTTTCATTTGGAGTAGCCTCTGTCTGTGGGTAGCTCAGGCATCCTGCAGGTAGCGGCTGCACTGGCATGGGCTGGGAGCTGGTGGTGTCCCAAGCGCATGGCTGTGAGGGGGAGCTCTGCCATCTGGAGGCAGCTCCACTAGGGCTGGGGTAGTTCCTAGCTCAGATCTCACTTAGTCAGTTAACTGGTTAAATGTTGGGTTGACCTAATGTTTAATCGGGATTTTATATCCCTAAGTATATTTTTTTCAGTATTTTAAACACGGTACGTTGTTGTAAAAATTCTTTAATCTGCTGAGCGAAGTAATTGTCATGAATAATCAAGGAAGAGAGAGCTGTTACCATTTAGCTATCTTTCAGTGAATATGTTGTCATGATATCTTTGGGCATTTACATCAGCCCTATTCATTGTTACTTATTAATGTCTAATGAGGGTCTTTTATTCTTTAGATCAATGATTGTGTGTTCATTTAGTTTCTTACTCATATACGTGAACAGAACTCATCACCACTCATATTCTGAGAAATCTTCAAAATTGGAGTTTTGTTCATTTGAGAATTCAGTACAGAGTATTCCTCTGAGCAGTTATCTAGACTTCTGTCTTCATTTCTTCCCCTTATTGTTTAGCACCTTCCTTTAAATTCCATACTTTTCTAGCTTATCCTCCCCCACAAACTCAACTCAGGGTTTTTTTTTTAATATTCCCCTCTCCTTCCCTGCAAAAAGATGAAAACAAAGAGCATTTATATTGAATTTCTTACTTCATTTATTTTATCAAGTAGTAAACTAAACTATCACTGTTTTTAAGATTTTGTTTTCAGTCTCCTGATACATAGTGGTTCTTTTCCTGGGTGGTATTGTCCTTATCCACAGTTTGATCAGCACAGTTCCATGCAGGTGTCTCCCAAATCTACCTTCTCAACTTTGACCTCTCTGGAAATGTTTCTTCATAATCTCAGTGTCTGTGGTGAAACACTGAGTAAACTTTACTTCCTAAATCCTCTCTTCTTGGCTGTCAAAACCCTGCACAGCTCCATTCCTTCCTCCATTTTTCTTCTGTCATATTCTCTCGGTACTCATTACACTGTCTTCAAGCCTGGCTTTTACCTAATTGCTTTGCATTCCTTTTCTGCTCTTTTCTTCTTTGTAACCCTGTGAATGGAATTACCTTTTATTTCTTTATGCAAGAGGTTTCTATCTTCAGTTTTCTCCTTAAACTACACTATTTCTAAGCTGTTGAAAGATCTGTGTCAGTTTGTTTCATCCAGTGTTTTGTTTGGTCTTTATTGCCTGTATTTAAATTAGAATGTAAACAATTTGATGAATGGATTGCCTACAATTATTTAATAAAAATGTGAATTTTATATTGATTGATGTACTCTAGCATAATTTTGTGATCTGTTATTAATATTGCATATAAAACTTAAGTAAAACCTTTTTCCAAAATTTAAATGTTGGGCTTAAATTACTGGTTATAGGCTATTTTAGATTGCATCCTGTTAAATTATATTAACTGTGTATAACTAGTTGGTAGTGAAAAGGATTTATTTGAGATCTTTGAGAGTAACTAATACAATCAGATACAGCACTATGCAGACATAGTAAAAGACAGTTCCTGCTCATAATAGCTCTGGCAAGATATGACACGATTAAGGGAGGGGGAAGTAGAATGAAGATCATGATGGTAGGAGTGCTTACTTATATAGAACAGTTTCTATGCACAATTAGATGGTTTTGAGTCATTCAGAGACTTTATGTATTTCATGGATATTAATAAAGTAGAGACTGGTGGTCACTACTTGGCTATACATGAAAGTTGGTTCTCTCTTGGAAGGATCTTGCTAGAGTTCTGCTTGAAGTAATCTTTAAAGCAAGATAAAGTAGTGAGATGGCAAATTAGTTGCCGGAGTGTGTATTTCCATACATAACAGAAAATGGAAAAGAGGGTAGTTGTGGGGGGCATCTCTGGCAGATGGGAAAAGGAAGGAAGTAGTACAGTAAGGCATGAGGATAAGTAGCAAATGTATAGCATGAGTGCAGTTAACATTGCAAATGGAAAACTCCTTTTAACAGTATTGTGAAAGTAGCTATATTATGTAGTCTTGTGAGATTTCTCTCTTCTGACATTTTGTTGAGGGAAAACAATACTCTTGGCAGCCAGAAATAGATATACAGGAAGAGTTGTGTAGCAGAGTAGTAATATATAAATGTATTGCTGCAAGAACTAAATGCGTAAAATATCTTTTTCTGAAAGTGTTGTTCGTTACATTTGTCAACTCCTGGACAGAGTGCTTGGTTGGAATGGGGGTCAGCCCATAAAAGATGACTTTTCTTATGAAAATATTTGATTATCGCTCTTTTCAAAACTTTTTTCTCATTTTTGTATGTTCTGATGCAGTGGTGTCTAACATGCTAGCCATTAGCCACATGTGGCTATTTAGCCCAGTTGAGTGTAGCTAGTTTGCTATGGCTGTTGCTACTGCTTCAGAACTGGTTGGACATCTCAGTTGTCATGTATTAGAACTACAACATATGCAGTTGACAGTGTTTTCCTATTATTTTAGGTAAGAAATCATAATAATGGAAGATAAAGTTGATAAATTTAACTATGATGCCTCATATTAGAATGAAGCATAGGGATGGAAGTTTCATGTACATTTTTTAGTGTTTTGCATACTAGTCAAGGAAAATCAGCTTCACTTTTAATGCAAATTTCATTCTTATATTTTTGTCTGTCACTTGTGAAAAATGGCACATGATTTTTTGCCACATTTTTTTCAATGCAAAATAATATTCAAAAGAACATCTTGTAAATTTGATTTGTTAGTAGGTTGTGGACTAGTTATTTACAAAATCAGACAAATTTTATTTTTGAGGATAGTATTAAGTTAATGGTGCTTTTGGGAACAGTTGGTTAATGTACAGTTACAAGCAAGGTGAAAGTGAAGGAGGAACATTGGTGAGCTTTTAGACTAGATCATGTATCTTAATCTGTTTTGAAAAGTATTGACTAAATGTGTAGTGCTCTACATGTGTAGTGCTCTATTTTTAATAAGAAGACAATTCAAGTTAAAATAGAGACAAAATAAAACTTTATTTTCGAGTCTGGAATTCTTCTTTACTGGGAAATTGATGGTGTGGCTATCCAGAACTATTTGGCCCCATCATGGGTTAGAGTATAGGTGCAAATAGTAAGAAGGCAAGCACGTTTAAAAATAAATCTGAACTGCAAATTGATGGACCAAATAAATCTGTTGCATGTGGTTTGATTTATCCTTTAAAATATCTCTGAAACCACTAAATGTCCCTCTTAGATTCACATGTTATTCAAATTGATGTAAATAAATTGCTCTTACAGAAGGATTCCATTCTGGACATATTATATATCTTATTCCTCCAACTATTTGTGAACTGTTTTTTGAGGAATTTGTGTTTCTCTGTTTTTCTTCAGAAAAGTTGTACCTGAGAATTGTCTTCCAAACCATTTAGCTAGGATCTGGCAATGAACCCTTCCTTTTAGGTGACATTGATAGTAGACTTGTGGATTACTGTCCTATGTAACTGAGCTTAAACATGAGAAGCAATGTACTCTATAGGTTATCAAACTTTTCTTGTTGTATGCAGACTAGATTTAATCAGGAATAGGGATGTAAAATCCTTTATAATATGTTAAACTACAAGTTTAATTGGTTAACCGCCCACTGCATCATGGGTGGGGGATTGCCAGTAAGGTATTGCTTACCGGTTAACAGTTAAATTTTTACATCCCTAATCAGGAGTGTATCTGTTTTAGAGGTTTTTTTAACCTGTGGTTCACGCCATCCATTTTGGGGAAAATTTTGGTAAACATTTGTTTTTGCTTAAGTTTAAAAATTAAACTTAAATGTTTCTATATCAGAACGTTTGTCTCCCTTTATCTCCTCGCTTTCGTATTAGTCATAAATATTTGGCTGTTGTATCATAATATCAGTCTATATAAGCTACTGTAGTGTTAAGTGTTAGACTCCCTTGATTGTTGAAGAAATACAAGAGAAACTTAATTGTCACTTTCACTTGTGACTAGTAAAGATGTGCTCATTATTATTGCTGAAGTTCTATTGGAGGATATGAATTGTCAGCTCCTTTTGGAACTTTTGTAGTTTTACTATTTTTCAGAACTTCAGCTATTGTTTATTAACCTTAGTCACGTTAGTCCAACAAACAGTATACTTATTTGTTCCCAAGATACATCTCTTAACTCAGGGCTTTACATATGACAAAATTTATGAAAAATTTGCAAAATTATTGGGTATAGAACCCAACTAATTTGTAAACTTAAACTTCTTAGCTTTCACTAAACATTAGCTGTAAATTCTTGGCTTTCTTAGTTTTATGGCTATATATATGCTATTCAGAGGCTCTTGCCAAAAGAGGTAAATAAGCTCTCCTTTCTGGCTTCAGCTTGACAAAAATTCCATTCTTTATGCTTGGAACGTCTTCTTTCATGGTGCACCAAATGACCACCTTAAAACTTGTTTCTTTAGCTTACTCTGTCCATGGTAAATCAGAAAATGCTTGTTTTTAGGAAAGCACCCATACAGCTTTGAGGGTGGACTGCTACCTATTGTACTATTGCACTGCTTATCTAAGTTTGGTCCATATTTTGTTTGCATGGTGCTCAGCCAAGGCTATGTAAAACAGTTTGCTTGGAAAGGAGTATTGGTGGTATAAGAAGAGATACTTGTCCCAATTACTGTCCACTGGAGGGTGAATGTTAGCTGTAGCTACTTGAAATGGGACATAACTCTGGCCTTGGCTGTAACATTGGAGAAGCGTTGTGCATAAGTATTGTGAGCTAGTGTTGTGAAGCTGTTGGGTCCCATGAAAGGTCTGCCCACCCTTCGCATGGAAGTCCTAAGTGATAGTTTGAAGAAAAAGCAAGGAAAGCATTAGGCTCTGGAGTGTTGGAAATGTCATAACATTTTATTTTGTTTAGAAATAACAAAAAAATGAAATTGAGGAAATAATTGAGGATTTATGAGGTAGAGGTTGGGTAATACGAAGGTGTTATGTTTCCACCTTATCCTAGAGGGGAAGAGGGGTATATCTCAGTGGGTTGAAGAAGTGTATTATAATATCAATTCAGGGACTCATCTCCTGCTTCTCTTTCTCCTCTTTAACCATTACAAGTGTTACCTTAAGATGGCTGCAGATAGACGAGTAGGAGCCAAAATGGGTGGGTAAGAAGTTCACTTGCATAAACTTTCCACCCACTTGTTGAACCAATCATTTTGCACTGGTTTCAAGCTGTTGATGGCTGAAAAGAACTGGGAAATGTAAAAGTGGCGAGGAGTCCTGTGGCACCTTATAGACTAACCAAAGTGTTGGAGCATAAGATTTCGTGGGCAAAGACCCACTTCGTCAGATGCGCATCTGACGAAGTGGGTCTTTGCCCACGAAATCTTATGCTCCAACACTTTGGTTAGTCTATAAGGTGCCACAGGACTCCTTGCCACTTTTGCGGATTCAGACTAACACGGCTGCGTCCCTGATACTCGGAAATGTATTTATTCCTCAGAAGCAGTCATGTATGTTTCCCAGAATATTTTGCCCTCAGGTTGCAAACTTTCTGAAGTCATGGAACTTGACTTTCTATGTTTTTGTATAACACATAGCATAATGCAAATACTCAGTAAACACAGTTTATAACTGCTGTACAAACTTGGTATGCTAAATTTCATCTTGAAGTTAAAGTAAAGCAGCTATATTAATTCAGATTCCACCCCCAAAAAAGTAGAAATAGCGCCTTGACGAAAGTAGTATGAATATGAAGCTCTGGGAAACAGAGCACTTAAGCAGCTGAGTAGGGTTATAGGCTGCGCTGTGACGTGACAGTTTGGTGTGTTCTTCATTGTATAGGCTTTCTGCAGATAATAATGCTGACTTCATTTGTTTGGATTTTTCCCTTATGACTGCAGGAAAAATGGTTTGCTGTGACACACTCCTGCATTATGAAATTATGCCAGCTGAGTGTGTCTGCGGGTGCTTTGTTCTCACAGAAAAAAGTGAGAATTGGAAACCATCAGACCTCTGCCGTTTATGAAAAGTTTTTTTTTTTCTTTTTTAAACAAGTATTTGTAAAGCTTGAGCTGAGCTATAAGATGGTGTTGTTTCTTCATTGGTTTACTTTCTAGTGACAACTGTCATCTAAGTATTCATTAAAACTGATGCACCAGTATACTGTAGGATTAAACAAAAGGTAGAGAACCTGTCTGATCACTTGTAATGATATTTTATAACATATATAGTTCTTTAAAGAACAAGAAAGGATTATCTTGAAATGAAATCTTACAAGAGAAACTTGCAGTCCTTTTGTTAATACTGGATGTATATATCTGTCATCAAGATGCTATCTCATTTGATTCAATGGCATAGGCTTTATGGTGTCTTCTCACAAAGAGGAGTATCGTGTACTGGTTTTTAAACACTTTAGAGAGCTAAAATGTAACAAAGTCCCGGTAATTGAATCAATACAAAATATCCTATTTTTCCGAAAATGGGAGAACAGGCATTTTATTATACAGGTGACAATTTAATAGAAACAAAGACTAAACTATTTTTTGTTTTGAATTAAAATGACAACACACCAATTTTTAAAAGTGTGCCTAATAGAAGCTTGCTTTTCAGTTTCAGTACAAAACGGTTCGATTCATCAAAAGGATGCAGTCAATGATGATGACTTTGAGCCATATCTAAGTAGCCAGACAAATCAGGTAAGTGGTATTCATTGCTGTTTTGACATTTATTTGGTTTTTAATTGTTTAGCTAAGCTTTCCTTCTCTTACACTGAACCAAGAAAGTGTATTGTACGTCTGCTTGCATGTTTGAAATGTAACTTGATGCTTTGTATATAATAGCTCTAAAACATGTAATCTCTTTCATAGTAACATTCTTGTGAAACTTTAGGATGGAATTAATCAGTTCTGAGTGTGTAACATAGGTATGCATTCTAGAACCAGAAGTATATATTACCTTTAAAGGACTTTTAAGTGAGTTCAGTATACTCCTGCTATGTCACTGAAACAATTGTTCCTTAGCCCTTAGATAATAGTAATAGAATGCACATGATTTCCACTGAAGTCAGCAGGAGTTGTTATACTGTTATACATGATAGATAGCATAATTAGAGGCCTCTGAAGGTTTATATTGCCTGTTGTGTAAGTTTTTGGCCAGTAAATGGATGACTTCACTTTCTGAAGCTGAAGAACCTCCATCTTTTGTAATACTAAATTCAGAGGGATTTTTCAAATATTTAATTAAATAATTAAGATAAACTGGAAAGTTCCAGGATTCTGTTTTTTGGAAGGAAGAGACTTTGAGGATTTTCCTTGTCTTCCCATCTTCTTTTGATGTCGCAAAACTGGATTGTCTTGTGCTAGAGAAAGATAGAGGGAGGATGCATCTTTGCAAACTACTGAATGCCACTTGAGACCTCTGGAGAGGGTCTTTAAAGAGACATGAGCTTTACCTTTCAAAAGGTGGAATGCTTTGTTTCCTTAGCACCTTTATTCCATGAGCCCTGGAATTTCAACGTGCAAATTATTTCTCTCTAGACCCATTGAATTGAATCATATGTTTGATGCTATCATTTTTAAATATTGTGGGACTATATTTATTAAATAATTTGTATAATACCATATCCAGAACAAAATATACATTCATATCCTTCCATGAAGAAATGAAAATTATTAACTACCTCAGCAAAAACATCTATTGAGCTACTTTTTTAGTTCCTTTGCAGTGGACTTGTAATAGTGAATTTGATTTGGTAGTATACTTTGTATGACTAGATTTGAACTTTTTAATTTAAATGGTATGTATAATGTAGATGTTTATTAATATCCTTATGTTTATCTCCTTTGTTATAGCTAGCAAGGTTTTAATGCTAAGGATTAGATAGCTACGGATTGGATTTAATGCTAAGGATGGATATGTTTCAAATACCTTGTTTATGGTGCTTGAAACATATTTTCTAAAAAAAAAAAAAAAAGAAAGAAAAGAAAAGCTCACAATTGTTTTAAATGCAGTAACATGTGACTAGGCTTTGGAATGTCCAATTTGTGGGTTCATATTGGAATTCATACCTTGTCATAGTTAATTGTCTGCTTTTTAATGTTACTTAAAGTGTAAGTTGGTAAAACACTGAATGTTCTGAGATCTTTTTTGCTGCCAGTTGGATTTTCAGAAAAAGGTTAAATGGTTTAACTTGTATCCAAATATAAAATACTAGATGATGTACCTGGCATTCCTTAGGTCCTTAACTCCAATTTTATTTTTCTTTATTTAAATCATTGGTCTGGAGTGGGGCTAGAGATGAGTAAATCAGTTTGCCCTGGGGACAGAGGACTACCATAACCCTCTCTCACTGCAGAAACTTGGGTCAGGAAGAAGCAACTGTCCATAACTGCTTGCAGCTGCAGTGGACACATGCGCGCACACTCTGTCTCTGTCTGTCTGTCTGTCTGTGTGTCTCTCTCTCTAATATATAAAAAATAGCTGTCCCTTTCTCTACCTCTGCCCTCTGTTGCCCTAATGATGTTAGCTGTCCCAGTCCCCATCTCTAGTTACTTGCTGTCCTTCACTCCTCTCATGGTTGTTATACAGTATAACTGACCCTGCTTTCCGTCCCATATCCCCATCTGCGCCATATGGTCATTATATAGCATAGCCCTCTTTTTCTGTTTGAGATACAATTGCATGCCAGGCACATCCCATCGTCCTGGTACGACCAAACCCTTATCTTGCTTTAAGTTATAAGCGGAGGCTATATACTGAATTTGGTCATCCTAGCTCTTGTAGTTTAGGAGGAGTTCTTGAAGAAACAAACTCTTGCAAATATATAATAGATTATAAGATCTATTGACATTGGGTTTATATATGTAGAAAGAACTCCCTATAACAAATAGAACTAGTGTAACGAGTTGTGAGTTTTTTGTAAATTGTATCTACCTATGTTATAATAGTCTCTCAGCATTTGCATGAAGCATTTCCTTCTTTTGAATATTTATTTCAGGCTAGCTGAATAGATTCTTCTTCACACACTTGGGTATCTTTAGTTTTGCTTAATATATTAAGCACTGCTTTATCTGTCCATAACTAGGTGTGGCAGCATTCAGTTGTGGGTTTTTTTTTAATTTTTAAATTTTGGCAGATATCAATATGTTTAAGAAATTTATTTACATATGGGATATTAAGAGTGTCACGCTGGTAGGATTAGACTATTAAATGACATTAGATGTTGAGATTGAAAGAGTTAAAGCTTTATAACCTTTAAAACACACTGTTAACATCACTTGTCAGAATATTATATAGATATCCTTAACTCAAACTCTTAAGTTCTCAAGCAGCATTTTTCTTTCTTTGCCTATTTGTAAATATCTGTTATCAAAAGGAATATTTTTTGTTAGCTTGTGTATATGTGATGAAATGAGTGCTTATTGACATTTACCAGCTTCAATAAAAAACCTCACCCCTCCGTACTTATCTATAATCAAAGGTTAACCCTTAAGGTAGTATTTAGGAAGACAGTTAATTCTCTGGTTGATATTATTCTGCTTGAACCTCAGTTACAATCACCAGAGTAATAAACTGACTGCTTAACCTCAAACCTCATTTGGAAATTGAAGTATGCAGTCAAGTAGCAGAAGAAACCCACAAAAAAGCAAATACTGTCCATTACTCTAAAATGTAAAGCAATTAAAAAAAAATTGGACAAGGTAAGGAAACTGTTTTTTTTCATTTAAATTAAAATGATTAAAAGCAGCGTTTTTCTTTTGCATGTTAAAGCTGCAAAGCTGTAATGTTCAGTTGTAAGCATTTGTAAGAACGATCATGTTTTCAGAGAGAGACACTTGAGAATTATGAACAATCTCCATTTCCAAAGTGTTCATAACTTCGCATCTATTGTATTAGGTCCATTGGAGAAATGGATGGATTTACACTAAAGTCAACTGTGGAAAAAACAAATTTAATGAGGCATATGACGCTCAAAGGCTCATATTCTCAATTAAAATCGGTTTGAGATTTCTCTAGCCTTAAAGGAAAAAAGACACTGTAAACAACATCAGCATTATTTGTTGTCCGATGCCTGCCATTATCCTTTGAATTATGTTGATAATGGAAAATTGCTGATTTTACTTTATTTTCTTGCAGAGTAACAGCTATCCACCAATGTCAGACCCGTACATGCCTAGTTATTATGCTCCATCCATTGGATTTCCATACTCTCTGAGTGAAGCAGCATGGTCCACTGCTGGTGACCCACCAATGCCATACTTGACAACCTATGGACAGATGAGCAATGGTGAACATCATTATATACCGGATGGTGTGTTTAGTCAACCTGGGGCTTTAGGAAATACCCCTCCATTCCTTGGTCAACATGGATTTAATTTTTTTCCTGGGAATGCAGATTTCTCTACATGGGGGACAAGTGGATCTCAGGGACAATCAACACAAAGCTCTGCTTATAGCAGCAGCTATGGCTATCCACCTAGCTCTCTTGGTAGAGCTATAGCAGATGGACAGGCTGGCTTTGGCAATGATACTTTGAGTAAGGTGCCTGGGATTAACAGCATTGAGCAAGGCATGACCGGACTGAAAATTGGTGGGGATATGACAGCTGCAGTGACAAAAACTGTAGGGTCAGCTCTCAGCAGTACAGGTATGACAAGCATTGCAGCAAATAGCGTGCCCCCAGTTAGCAGTTCAGCACCTAAGCCAACCTCATGGGCTGCCATTGCTAGGAAGCCTGCTAAACCTCAGCCGAAACTCAAGCCTAAGGGTAATGTGGGAATTGGGGGCCCTGCTATACCACCACCTCCTATAAAACACAACATGAACATTGGAACTTGGGATGACAAAGGGTCAGTGGTAAAAGCACCCCCTTCCCAGCCAATACTGCCTCCTCAGACTATAATACAGCAGCCTCAGCCATTAATTCAACCACCACCATTGGTGCAAAGCCAACTGCCTCAACAGCAGCCTCAGCCACCACAACAGCAACAAGGACCTCAGCAGCAGGCTCAGAACCACCAGTTGCAGCAGCAACAGCAGCTGCAAAACCGCTGGGTAGCTCCTCGTAACAGGGGTGTAGGCTTCAGCCAGAACAATGGAGGATCTGGCAGTGAAAACTTTGGCTTAGGTGTTGTACCTGTCAGCTCTTCACCTTCTGGTATAGAGGTGCACCCAGTACTGGAGAAACTAAAGGCCATAAACAACTATAATCCCAAAGACTTTGATTGGAACCTGAAGAACGGACGTGTGTTTATAATTAAAAGCTATTCGGAGGACGATATACACCGCTCCATTAAATACTCTATCTGGTGTAGTACTGAACATGGTAATAAACGCTTGGATGCTGCTTACCGTTCCCTGAATGGAAAAGGTCCACTCTATTTACTCTTCAGTGTGAATGGCAGTGGACATTTTTGTGGAGTGGCTGAGATGAAGTCTGTTGTGGACTACAATGCATATGCCGGAGTCTGGTCTCAGGATAAGTGGAAGGGGAAGTTTGATGTTAAGTGGATCTTTGTCAAAGACGTTCCCAATAACCAGCTGCGGCACATTCGTTTGGAAAACAACGATAACAAACCAGTTACCAATTCAAGGGACACTCAAGAGGTACCCCTAGAAAAAGCCAAGCAAGTGCTTAAAATAATTGCTACTTTCAAGCATACCACCTCAATCTTTGATGACTTTGCACATTATGAAAAGCGTCAAGAGGAGGAGGAAGCCATGCGTAGGGTAAGAATCCAATTTCATTATAGTCCTCTTTCTGTAGTGTCTTTGATACCCTAGTTATTTCTTACAATTCAATTTTCAATATACATTGAAGCAAAAAGTAATGTTACTTTGTCCCAGACTAGTTATAGTGCTTTAATAGTTGCTGTAACTAGCTCTTATAAGATTGTTTTAATTCTTGTGGTTAACCTACACATAATTTAGGTTTAACATGAACAGAACAATCCTAATATAAGCTTATGTATAAGAAGTCTTAAAATATTTTATTTATTGTTTCAAAGGTGGGTGTCACTGTCAGTGGAATATAATAGTCCTATAGGGTCTCATTTTTTTAGTGTAATGTTAACATTTCTAAGACTTTTCAGTGCCATATTGAAATTTTGTGTGACATAATTGTTTACACCCAAGAATAGAAGCTGTTTTTATGAAAGATGTTAACTTCTGCAGCAATTAATGGTTTAGGTCCCATCACTTGCTAGGACAAACAAGAATTGATCCCCATTGCACTTCACATTGCTTCTTCTGTAAGACTATCTGCTGTAGGGATGGGCAAATTCAAGGTGATACATGGCTGCAAAAACCCATTAATACCCTTTGATGGGTATACATTTTTGGAGGCTAGGTATTGCATAACTCAGAAATGTTTCCTAAAATCATGTTAACACACAGTTAATCATGTATTATTAATCTAAAACTATAGTATTCTTAAATAAAAATACCTGTATTGCACAAACTTTAAATACATGCTCATCCAAAAAAATCTTTTACAGACAGTTTAAACAAAAATATTTAACCTTTTTAGTGTGCTGAAGAGAATGGGATTGATAATGAAAATAAAACAAAAATGAAAACAAACATAAATCTCAATGTTTTATATTTGCTGCTTCCAGTTTGTGTCTGGAATCCTATGTTAAGAGCTGGGTAATTGGCTAATCATGTTGTCAATACAGTTTATCAAGTACACAAATAGTTAAGGGGAAGGCACTTTGTTCTGGTTCGCACTGGTTCCAGGAGCTAACCCCATTGTGCCCCTGCAGTTTAAATGTACAGTAAAACTCCAATAGTCCGGCATCCAGTTGTACAACACTCCCTATAGTCCGGCATAAAAATGGCAAGAGCCTAGTGAGTGAGCTTCAGCAAAAAACGAATCACAAGGCAGCAGCTGAACTGAGCAAAACTGGATGGGACCGAGTCAGTCTGCCACTGGCATTGTGTGATGGTGGACAGTGCTTGTGCTACAATAAAAAGTTAAAAACACTTGATATACTCTGTGTGTGTCTGTGTCTGTGTGTATCTATATATATATATAAAACACCATCTTATAGTACCTCCTAATAGTCCAGCATATCCGATAATCCGGCACCACCTAAATCCCAAAGGTTCCGGATTATCGGACATCTACTGTAGTAGGAGGCAGGCAGCCTGGCTCCTAGTACATTTAAACTGTAGGGACACAGCTGGCAGGAGTAACCCCTGTTCACGGCTAGTCATTGGGGCCACAAAACTGATGGTAGGTGTCATTGGCAGGGGTGAAGCTTGTGATGCAGAAACAGATCTGAGCAGAGAGGCTTGGGCCTGTACTATATGTAACATTCTTTACTAAAAGAGTGTGCCCCTCAGCAACCTATCTCAGCGCTTCTCTGAACTTTAAATACTACAGCAGTACAGGTGAGACAATCCAGCTGAACTGCTGTACCATTTCACAGTAGTCACTATGCTGTTTAGAACCTCTCACGGGCAGGGCTCGCCAAGTGGTGGCGAGCTCCACTCGCCAAGTGGTGGCGAGCCCCACTCGCCAGCTGCACGGTTCTGCGCATGCGCAGATTGTTGTGTGCCGGCTCTTCCGGGTTGTAAACATCTCGCCACAGGTGATTAGATTACATTATTTGTCAAGCCCTGCTCATGGGCATAGGTAATCCACCTCTTTGAGAGGTGGTAACAGGTTTAATGGAAAAATTCTTCTATTGACCTGTCACTGTCTGCTGGGAGTCAGGTCAGTTTAACTATGTTGGCCACAGGTGTGCATATTTTTCACATCCCCTGAACAGCACAGCTGGGTCAACCAAATTTTCTAGTGTAGACCTGGCTTGTCTTTAATAATAAAAAAAAAAATGTTCAGAGGCTGCAACGCTGCCTATAGGCATTCGAAATAGAATGATCTGGTGAGCTGAATGCATCACCTGAGGTTCCAGTTTCAGTAGGCCAGAGAAGAGTACCTGTCTACTGATGTCAATCAAAAATACTATGTATTGTAGGCCTCTACAGTTGGCTGCCATGAGAAAGTGGTTTAAAGATTGATAGAGAAGGTGAGACCAAGTGTTTCAGCAAGTCTGATACCCTTTAAATGACTAATTATTTAGGGTATAATAAATTTAAAGGTGAGAAAATGAGCATTTTACAAATTGTGACATTTCCCTAAAGATTAATATACAATTGACAGGATTTTCATTGTATCTCTAGACTTTACTATATCTTTATTGTATTCTTTTATGGTTTCTGAAAGATGTACGTTCTGTTTGAGAGGGGGATATTACATTTACTGTGTGGGGTTTTTTTGTTTGTTTGTTTGTTTGTTTTCTTTTGCTGCCCTAAAGCAAACTTAAAGTCTTTGCTTAAACTGATACTTTGAGAGTTACTATTTTGTGCGAGAATTGATCAAAGGAGCTAGTAATTCAAATGCCAATACTTTAAGAACTGAGGTTATGTCTACACTAGAAAGCTTTTAGCAGTAAGACTGAACACAGCCCTGTTGCTAAACATATTTAGCGACAGGGCTAAATATGTTTAGCCCTCAGTGCTTGTGAACATATTTGTTACTTGTTGACAATATACTTCTACCCTCCACAAGCGGCTTTTGCTTTGTCCACAGGACAGTGCTCCTGCTGACAAAGCAATATTTGTGCATGCTGTGGCAAAACTTCTGTTCAGATTTTTTTTTTAAGCAAAAGTTTTGTTGATCAAATTTCAAGTGTAGACATAGTCTGAGGAAATGAAAAAAAGTGTTACTTTAGGGACCAAGAGTTACTTTAGGGATTTTGTGACTTGTGGATCTTGTCCACGTATTTAAGGTCTAACTGATTGCCATATTTGGGGTTGGGAAATAATTTTCTCCCATGTCAGATTGGCAGAGACCTGCGGGGGAGGGAAGGGAGTTATTGTCCTCTGCAGCACGTGGCACAAGTTACTTGCAGGTTTAAACTAAGGATGTTAAATTGTGGTTACCAAACTAATTGTATAGTTGATTAGTTGCTAGGACTGCTCTGCAGAGCCGCAGTAAGAGCTGCCAGGGGATGTTCCCCTGCCAAGGAGAACACTTTTTCTCACTCCTCCTTGTTAACCCTCTTTTAGATGCTTGAAAACTACTGTGCCCCCTCTCATTCTTCTCTTTTCTAAAACTAAACAACCCCAATCCTTTCAGTCTTTCCTAATAGGTCATGTTTTCTAGACCTTTAGTCATTTTTGTTGCTCTTCTCTGGACCATCTCCATTTTCTCCATCTTTCTTGAAATGTGGTGCCCAGAACTGGACACAGTACTCCAGCGGAGGTCTATATCAGGGCAGAAACAACTCAGAAAATAGTATACCTGGGACAGTCTTTTACCAGAAAGTGGTCAAGATGTCTGAGAAACAGTTAATTTTTCAGATGGGGCAAGTTTCTCGCTTTTGATATATATATAAAATTAAATAAATAAATAAAAACTTTTCCTGTGGGGCAATAGTGACATCATCACATTACTCTGTTGCCCCTGCCTGTAGCCTCAGTAGAGTCCCCAGAGGAGGAAGAGGCAGCCATGACTCCAGGTTCCCTCCCCACCTCTCTTTGGGAGGGCATCTTGAGCTCCTTGCAGGAGGGTTTGGGGGTGGCAGCAGCTCCTCGCTATTCTCGGAGCTCTGATGCTCTACCCAGCGGTGAACTACTGCCTCTAGCTGTCTTGAACCAGGTGCTCCAGCTTTGCTGCTCCTCCCTCCCTCCCTCCCCCCAGATGAGTGTGCCAGCACTGGCTTCCTGGAGTGGGGGAGGAGAAAGCCCCAAGACTCAGTGCCAGATCCGGCTTGCAGGGGAATCATGTGTGCTGCTGTGGAGAGGGAAGGAGCAGCATGTGCGCTTCCCTGCTAGCTGGATCTGGCACGGAGCCTTGGGGCTTTCTCCTCTTCCCCCGCAGGAAGCTGGTGTGCTAATCGGGGGGGGGGG
>CM057846.1:54988566-55004306 GCA_030068395.1 Apalone spinifera | reverse complement strand
ATTTGCATAGCTCTGGCGCAAGATCGCGCCAGTCTAGACACAGCCTATATGTTTTCTGAGAGCCCACCAAGCAGTCGAAGTGTTGGTATTTCTGCTAGACAATATTGACTTCCCGGGCTTCTGCAAATTCTCTGGTTCAGCACTGGTCAGATCCTTAAGGTGCTTGTCTACAGAGGTTCAACCTGTAGTGCTAACTACTCCAAGAAAATTTCTCATAGCAAGTAATCTGCACTTACTTGCCTACGTATGCAAAGAATATTTATATAATAATTTAAGTATACACAACAGTTTACAGTAAAAAAAATTTGCAGGATAGTCAGCACACCAGAATGTTTAATCCAAACACTTGCATGTATAGTACAGGACAAATATAAATTGCCACACAGTCTTATCATTGGAAAAGTAGTAGATTGTAGCCTCTTATTTTTTAAAACCTACAAATGTTTCAACTTTCCAGTATTCTAATTCAAGAAATACATTAGAATAGAACTACACTTGCAGCATTTTTTCTGATTATTATTCATGTAAAAAAATGCCAGATGCTTCTGTAAAAAGACCAACATGACGGATTTTTTTTTACAGCTGACCTATATTTGTAATGAGTTTTTTAAAGTATAAAAGAGGAAAAATGTTGTTTATAAGAAACTGAAAGTGGCAAACATTTTATATACTTACCTCAGACACTACAGTGGAGGCTAACCCATAATTATTATGGAGCAGTATAGCCAATACTACATCCGAAATAACAGAAATATCACGATTTTGGAGTGTCTGTTGGCTTAAATTAAAGATGAATTGCTGCTGAAATTGATAGCTTAGGTCCCCTAACTTGAGAACACGTTGTTTGTTACTATTACTTTGAATCTTTGGATAGTTGCTTACATTAAAAAAACAAACACCCTTGATTTCATGCACTATATTACTGACTCTGGAATGTTTCACCTTTTCACTAGAATGAGTAGACTAAATTTGATATGACTTTAAAGACAACAGAAAACACTGTACTGTATAGAATTGGCAGCTTCAGTGCAAATTTTCCTGCATTAATGTTGGTCTTCCTGACTTAGACAGCTACTCATTTGGGTAGCAAGAATTCATACCTTCACAGTTCAAGCTGGTGCTGCTGTTACAGTGGCTGAATACTCGAGTTCAGTTTATTTTAATACATCTTTCATGGAGTGTATGGTATCTCATTACGTCCCAATCAGATAAGGCAGTATTAGGGATGCGTTCCCAGTTGACCGGTTAACTGACTACACAGGGACTGGCGAGTGCTACCTGTAGTGGTCCTTACAGGGCTCAAGCATCCCCCTACCCACAGTGGGCAGGAGCTGCTCCAGCCCCCGCTGGTTAACCATAACTGGTAAGCATCATCCAGCAAGGGTGATGTTAACTGGTTAACCAGTAAACCATTCACATCCCTATTAAGAATATTTTCATATTTATAGAAAGGATGCAAGAGAGGGAAGAGGTAAATGACCGTTTCTAAATAGACTAGCTGCTAAGGTAAGCAGGAATGTTTTAAGGTAGAAATTAGAGGAATTAGATACAGATGCTGAGTATGTGATTGATTTGTGATAACTTAAATGACAATCTCCTGTTCTTTTCTACTTTTAACAGATGCCTTTAGAATTAGAGAAGAGAAAATGAAGTAAGAAATTGATAGGGAACCCGTTCAGATAATGGAAATGGAGACTCACTGTGTATCTTGGCTACCGTGTTCTGGACAGCTTGAACTGTAGAAAGACTATAAAAAGAACTGTAGTATTTATGACCAGTGATGAAGGCATAGTGGGTTTTTTGTTTTGTTTTTTGTTTTTTTGTTGTTTTTGAAAAGCTGCTCTGTTTGGCAGTGTAATAATGGCTTTGTATCTAGTAGAGCAGGGCTACTCAACATGGGCCCCATACAGCCTGTTTGTTTGTGGCCCACGGTGTAATTTGGATTTATGCGGTGCTCAGCACACGGCCCGTGGGTGGTATCCTTTGAACATGACCACCACTAGAAATACACTCCACAATGGTGAGGCGTCTCCCAGGTGGGGTGAGCATTGAAAGACACAAGTGGACAGGCTGGCTGGAACAGACGGTTACCGGGTGTCCATGTTTCTAGCCCCCAGGGAGGAGGTGCCAGAAGTGTTGGAGCATTTGTATTCATGCTTAGTGTGAAATAAGCTATTTGCATATATATGCAACCGCACTTAATTTGTGGCCCTCGGCATGTGCTGGGAGTATCATGGTGGCCCCCGGGGCTTCCAAAGTTGAGTAGCCATGTAGTAGAGGTTAATTAGCATGCTTGTTTTTCTAGAGCACAACTGAAAAGTTTTATATTTCAGTTGCAAACTAAGATTTAAGATTTCTAGTTTTCAGACAGCTACTCCATACCCCAGAAGGATTTAGAACTCTGTTAACACTCTTTAGTGGAAAACTTCTCATTAAAAACACAATAGTTCTTAGAAAAGGCCTTCATGTTCTACAGAGCCCAGAACTTCATTTTCTCCCCCTCCCTATTTATTGCTTGTTTAGAGACAGCCCTTTCACATGTAAAGAACACCATTATAAACTGATACTGTTGTGCCAGAGCTGCATCCAATAGTTTTAAATCAACAAGTGCCAGTTTAATTTTTTGGATTTTAATGTCAGATTTTCAGTATGTGCAAGTGAGAAATCAGTCCTTGTTTGCTTTTATGGCTTTACTTGCTAAACTTGAATTGGCACTACTGGCTAAGCAACTGAGTGGTGTGAGACACTATTGAGGCTCAGATTAGTGAAGAATCTGAGACATTAGTCCCAGTTCTCTTAAACATCTGTTTTAGGAATTGAAAGTTATTGCAACTTTAGTTTCTTTTTATTGTGATAAGTTAAAAGCAGGAGCTTGTTTTGTTATACTGATTTGACAAACCAAATGTGTTACCTAATTTGGGAAAAAAGCCCACTTCTAATACACAAGCTGCTCTCCTAAATGTGCTTCATAAACAGTCTTATAAACCAGTAGGATTGGTTGGAGCTTAATTGTACCATTTGTCATTTTAGTCGCAATAAACGCCATTATTTTGTGGCTATCCCAATCTATGTAATGGCTATCAGCATAGACTCTAGGTGCACGCTAAGGATGTTAAGTACTAGTCAACAGGTCTATTCTCCCTCCCGCTTTGAAGACGGGGTACTTCAAAGCGGCAGCACCTCATGGAGCCCATACCTGGGCTCCATGCAGTACTGCCACTTTGAAAGCCATGGCGGTGTTTCAAAGCAGCACTGCATGGAGCCTTGGGTCAGCTCCATGTGGCTCTGCCACTGTGAAATGCCAAGGCAGCATTCAAAGGGGCAGTGCTGCACAGCTGAGTTCAGGTTCTGTGTGGCACTGCTCCTTTGAAACGCAGCGCTGCATGGAGCCCAGGGTCAGCGGGGGACTCTGAGTCTCTACTGACCCCAGGCTCCATGAAGGTGCTTCCGCTTTGAAATGCACAAGAACCCCCACTGGGGACTCTTGTACGTTTCAAAGCTGGCACGCCTGTGTGCAGCCTGGAGTCAGTAGGAGTTCCCGTTGGCCCCGGGCTTCATGCGAATTTCTGCATTCCTCCTTTGAAATGTATATTTTAAAGGAGGAATGTGGACGTGCCTGTTGAGTAGTCCAGTGGGTCATATGGCTCTCCAGGGGCCTCGCCCTACCTCTAGGGGGCCACATGGAAAAAAGGAACATTAGGTAAATTATGTACCTTTTTTCCAACTAACAGAGGCTATGGGGGGGGGGGGGGTCACAGAGGTAAACGAGGCTCAGAAGGGGGCCATGAGCAAAAAAAGGTTGAGAAACACCGGAATTTCCATCGACTACTTGACTAGTAAATTAATCGTTAGTTAGCATCCCTAGTACATGCATTTGTTAGCTATTGCTGGAAGAATTTACATACAGAGTTTCCTTTTTTTGTTTACTTCGCTTACAGTACGTCTAGACTACGGTCCTATTTTGGGATACCGGAAGTATCCCAAAATTACAACACCGCATCTTTAAACATGCCAGCCATTTCCCGAAATAACATGTGCACTATTCCAGTGTCTCTGTAACCTTTGTGTTAAGGGATTTGTTTGAATAGTGCTTTATTTTGTTTACACAGTGCCAAATTTCAAAATAAGCTCTTTTGACCTAGTTTCGGAATAAGCTACGCAATTTGCATAACTATTCCGACATAAAGGGTGCATCTAGAAAGCACCTTTAAGAAGCAAATTTAGCTACAGGTTGGACCTCCCTGGTCCAGCGCCCTCGGAACCTGACTGCTCCCGAACGTGAGGATTTGCTGAACCAGGGAAGGTCCCTTGTTGTCCTCCTAATTCTCCCTACTTCTGGCTGCTCCTGGCCCTTGTGCCCCAGCTCAGGCCCCTGACCTGCTGCCACAGGGCTCTGGTACCAGGCCCCCTGCCTGCAGCCTGGCCAGGGCTCCCCAGGGACAAAGCTTGACAGCTTCCACTGGGGCTGGAGCGCCATAACTGCCATTTGGCTCCTGCCAAAGTGTAGAAATGAGTTATCTGAGATCTCTGGAGCTAGGGATCAGGTTCCCAGAATGCAACTTCAACCATGCCATTATGCCATCCGGAGCTCCTAATTATTGTGCTTTTAAAAAAAATCCCACTGACCTGCTGGCACTCTGGTGTCCAACATCTTAGATGCTTGGAGCATGCAGAACTCTGCTCTGTTCTCATTAATGTTGCAAATACAGGGTGCCTGATTCTCTTGTATTTTCAGATCTACAAGAAGTACTGTGGCAATGGAGGGCATACTGATTTATTTGAGGACAGGTTAAAGAACAAAGCAAAAAACAGTTCAAGGTTGTTGCTATTCACAGAGTAGCTGCAGCTGGTAGGGTGTGCTTTCTGGACCAAATAAATGAGCACAGAGTAGTGCAGGTGCATCATAATGCAAGTTTGGGATGACACAGTGGCTGCAGAACTTGTGGATATGAAATGCCGTGTTTCTGACTCACTTCAGCCTTCCAGGACAGGGACACAAAAGAGAGCTACAAAAGAGAAGCAAATGGCAATAACACTCTAGAAGTTTTCAATGCTTCATTGCTGTCTGCAGAAAATGAGTTTGGAGTTGGAAAATCCACAGTGGAGACCATTGTTATGCAAGTGTATTGGACTATTCATTTTCTTCTGCTATGCAGAGCTGTGATCCTTGGCAATGTGCAGAATGTAGTGAATGGATTTGTAGCAGTGGGCTCCTGGACTGCAGGTGAAGCGATAAAACATATGAAGCATGTTTCTACTTTAGCACTAGCTCACTTTGCCACAGAATGCATCAATAGGAATGGCAGCTTTTCTATGGTTATGAAAGCATTAGTGGCTCACCTTGGGTGCTTCACTGGTATCGGTGTGAGCTGGTCAGGGAAGGTGCATGACATTGACATTTTTAAGAACATAGCAATGTTCAGAAAATTGCAAGCATGGGACTGTCTTTTTCCTTTACCATTAGCAATGCCAATAGTAATTCTGGTGAGCTCAGTCTACCCTTTGCTCCCCTGGCTTGTGAAACAATACACTGGCCATCTTGACAGCATCAAGGAAATATTCAACTATTGGTTCAGCAGGTGCAGAATAATAGTTGAATGCCCTTTTGGTAGACTGAAGGGATGCCGGTGGAGTTTATGCACAAAAATGGCATAATAGTCTCTGAGATGATGTAGCTGCCTCTTGGTGTCTTAGGTAATATCTTTTATTATAAAGAGAGAGAAACTGATGATAGAGGGGAGGCTGGAGGTGGAGATTTTTCTATGACGATTTTTAAGTAGCCGGATGAAAGGCTCATAAACGAGTTTATTGTGGAGCGCTGTGGTTGAGGGAGCCTTTGAAAGAGCACTTTTATGGTCAGTCAGTGGTGTTCTGTGCTGGACTCTTACATGGGCCTGGAACACTGAGTGTTGCTATGAATTATGCTGTACTTGCTGTACATTAATAAATGACTGGGTATTTTCCTAGTTATGTGGTACTTGCTGTACATGTATAAGTGTGTGCTTTGAATACCACTGCGCATTCTGTAATGTGTTGTGAACGCAAAGAAAAATTTGTTCTCCAAGATTTGAAGATCAGAAACACTGCAGACTGTACAAAAAACAAGCAATGCAATACTAACTCTTACCAGAAATTAATCAAATGGGATTTTAAAACTGGGAAAGCAACAAATTTTTTTGTCCATTTCAGTGTGCAAATGTAGTCGGCTAAACATACCTTGACTAATGGTTGATGTATGAGAAGCAGTGGTTTTCCTTCCTGTCCTGTCCTTCCTCTCCTCCTGTCCCAGTATGGAGTGCTAAGAATAAGGATGCAGCTTATGATTGTAGTGTATTGGGGAACATAAGTGGCTGCTACCGTGCAGCCCTCTGAGGACTACAAAGGGTGGGTATTGGGTGACTTTTGGAGGGGTAGATCAAGCACAGTCTGCAGCATTTGGTTTTTCTGCCTTTGAAAGCCCATTGTTCTGGTGCATTTCCCTCTCTCTTTCTTGCTAGTACTTCTGAGCCTTTCTCCTGTCCACTATTTCCTTCTCTATGTTGTCTGCCACATTGACCCTCTGGCTTGCAGAATTTTGCTAAACATAGAATTGTAAGACTGGAGGGGACCTCGGTTTTCTAGTTCAATCCCTTGCACACAGGGCCAGACTAAGTATTATCTAGTCCAGGATTCTGGTAAGTGGTCAAGGGCCACTCTTTTCTAAGGAGGGCCTGTGCGATCTGGGATGGAGGTTGGATGCTGAGCGGAAGATCAGGTTAGGGGATTTGAGATGCAGGAGAGTGTGGCACCTGAGAGGTAATTTGGGTGAAGGAGGGAATTGTGACCTGGGGCAGGAGTTTGGGGTACAGGCCTGGGAAGGGGTTATAGGCCCAGGAGAGGATTCTAGCCTGGGAGAAGTGTAGGGACTGGAAGGGAGTAGTGACAGAGGCAGAGGGGGCATGACTTTTCAGGAAAGATGTGGAGAAATTGGAGAATATCCATAGAAGAGCAACAAAAATGATTAAAGGTCTAGAAAACATGACCTAGGAAGAAAGACTGAAAGAACTGGGCTTCTTCAGTTTGGAAAAGAAGACTGAGAGGCAACATGATAGCGGTTTTCAAGTATTTAAAAGGGTGTTAGGAGAAGGAGAGAGGAAAAATTGTTGTTCTTGGCCTCTCAGGATAGGACAAGAAGCACTCGGCTTAAATTGCAGCAAAGTCGGTTTAGGTTGGACATCAGGAAAAACTTCCTGCCTGTCGGGGTGGTTAAACAGTGGAATACATTGCCTAGGAGGATTGTGGATTCTCCATCACTGGAGATATTTAAGAGCAGGTTAGACTCTCTGTCAGTGATGATCTAGGCCAGACCTGAACAACTTTGAAAGCATCAAGGGCCATATTACTCCAAAGAAAACAGCTGCAGACCGCAAGTAGGGTTGCCAGATGCTCTCCCAAAAAATACCAAACATGCGCGCTAAAAATTTTTGTATGTGTCCAATATTTTCTGAATTTTGTTACCAGGCAGAGTGCGCAAATACCGGACTGTCCGGTAGAAAACCGGACACCTGGCAACCCTAGCTGTAAGGGTAGGTTTGGGGGAAGGGAGGTGCTACTTAATTGAAAAATTCTTAATAAAATCAGGCCTGAATAACATATGGCTCCCAATGCCCTTACCCTCTCCTCTCCCAGCATCACCCTGTTCTCCCTCCCCCTTCGCCCCCGCACCACCACTGACACCTCCCCTCCTGCCCCATTGTCTCCACTTGGCCCCCTGGCCATTTGTCTCTCCTGCACCCTGTCCCTTTTTAGTCTCTCTCCTCCCCCCCCCCCCCCCCCCCCCCCCAGGCCTCAGCACAAGCTCCTTCTCCTCCCTTACCTGGCTTCTGCCTTCCAGTTTGCGGGGCTGCCGGAGCGTTTTTGAATCCGGTGGTTGCCAGCCATGACGTCACAACACCATGTCACACCAGCAACCTGGCGTCTGCCGGCGTCCCACCCTCTGGCTCGCACCCTGCCTCCTTTCACCGGAGCTGCACGCAGGCAGCCCGATGGCGAGAATTGCCGCATTTCCCCCTCCCCGGTGGCACTCCGCTCCTCCACCCGGCCTGCGGATCGGATGGGGCCGCGCCGCCCGTAGTAGTCACGGGCTGCACAGTGAGCCACTGCGGGGGCTGCATGTTGTGCAGGCCTGATCTAGGCGGTGCTTGGTCCTGCTGTGAGGGCAGGGGACTGGATTCAATGACTTTTAGAGGTCCCTTCCAGTTCTAGTGTTCTATGATTGAGCAGATGTTTTTGGGGAACTATCCAGGCTCTTTTAAGTAGGTGATACAAAACAATTTGAATTACTTTATATATAGCTGGGATTGTTTTCCATTGAACATTACTTACACTTAACAACATTGACTTTCATCTGCTGTTTTTTTGCTCAGTTCACAGAGTTTCATAAAATCCCTTGGTAACTCTTTGTAGTTAGCTTTGAACTTGGGGATGTCAGCTAGTAGACTACATGATTAACCAATAAGCCTGAGCTTACCAGTTAATCCTGTTGACTACATGCATACGCCCCTTCCCCCCGCCACCTCCTGCTGCTGAGGGAGTCGGGGGCTCTGGAGCAGCTTCTGTCCGTGAGGAGCTTGGACCTCCCCACAGATGGGCTGGTGCCACCCCACGCTGCTGTCTCTGTATCAGAGGCAGTAGTGCAGGGCAGCAGGCAGGAGATGGTCTGTGGGGGAAATGGGTTTTTAAACCGGCTCCCCTCATGGACCAGCTCCTGCTCCTCTGTCTCCTCCCCTCTCCTCGGCCCCCCCAACCGCTGCTTCTTCTGAGACAGCAGTGTTGGCAGCAGACTCCCCGGGAGTGGGGCCAGGAGTGCACTGGCTGCTGTCCCCGTCTCTGGGGACTATTGAATAGTCGTGTAAGTGCTAAAATGTGATGTGATTGCACAACTATTCAGTTACACATTATCTAACATCCCTACTTAGAACTAAGTTACCTTGGGTAACTTTGCACTGTCTGTAATTTTTGCCGCCTCACTGTTCATTCAAGTAATTTATGAAAGTGTTCCAGTATAGAGTCATAGGGAAACCCACTCTTTGCCACTCTTCATTTAATCCTATCTTTTGTTTCCTATCTTTTAACTGGTTACTGATCCAGGTGAGGACCTTACCTCTTTTCCTCCTAAGTTTTTATGTTACTCAAGAGCAGGGATGGGGAATAATTTTTAATGGGGGATCACTCCAAGATTTTGCTAAGTGGTCAAGGACTGCGCTTCTGTGGATTGGTATGGGGTGTAAGATGGCAGGGGTGTTGTAGAAGGGAGCTTGGGATAGAGGACTGGAGTGCAGGAGAGGGTATGGGGGCTGAGAGGGAGTTTGGGTGAAGGAAGGGGTTATAATCGGGTGTGGGGTGCAGGGTCCAAGAGAGGATTCTGGCATGAGTGGGGGAGGGGAGTAGGAGTGGGTGCAGAGTCTGGGAGGGAGTTGTGATCTGGGAGAAGGTGGGAAAAGGAGGTGCAAAGGGTTTGGGTGGTGATGTGGGCAGGGAAATGGGGTGCAGAGTCAGGGAGGTGGTATGGGTGCAGGAAAGGATTCTGGCCTGGGGGAAGGACTGGTAGGAGGGGTGCAGGATCTGGGAGAGAGTTGTGTCCTGGAGGAGATGGGGAGAGGGGACACAGAGGATTTGAGTGGTGGCCTGGGGCAGGTAGTTGGGGGGAGGAGAAAGAGAGGCAGTGCCAGAGGTAGGCTCTGGCCGGGCAATGCCTACCTAACAGTTCCTAGCCGGCAGCTCTGCAGACTCATGCCTGTTCCATGTGGTTCTGCTCCATCATAGGGGGAGAGGGACAGAGTGGGGGCGAGCGGGGAGGAGTGAGGAGGCTTCATTCGCTGCCCCTGTCTTCAGCAAAACTACTTAGTGCCTATTGGCCAGAAACTGGCTAATGGGAGCTTATGGATTTTGCTATGGGGTGGGGACAGCTCACAAAGCTTTCTCCTCTCTGCCCAGCTTGCAGAGCAATTACAGCATGTTGTTTAAAGCTGCTGCTCCTGCTCTGTAGTAAGGATTTTGGTGAGGCAGCTGCAAGCCAAATCCAGCAGTTTTGTGGGGTGGATCTTGTCACCTTTTGCCCATCCCTGCTCAAGAACCTCCTTAAAGGCTTTTTGAAAATCCAAGTATAGTATAGATTGGATCATTCTTATCCACATTTGTATTGATAACTACAAATAATTTTAATAATTTGGAGGAACATGATTATTAGCCCTGTCAAATGATTAAAAAAATAATGAGGTTAAAAAAAACACAATCACAATTTAATAGCCCTATTAATAAAATACCACGTTTAAAACTATTTTTTAATGTTTTCCACATTTTCAAATACATGATTTCAGTTACAACACAGAATACAAAGTGTACAGTGCTCACTTTATTTTTATTACAAATGTTTACACTGTAAAAAAAGAAAAATAGTATTTTTCAGTTCATCTGCTGATATGGTAGTGCAATCTGTTTATCATAGAAGTGCAACTCAAAAATATATAATTTTTTTTATATGGCTGTAATCAAAAAAACAAAACAATGTAAAATGTTAGAACCTATGTTTCTACCTAGTCCTACTTTTCATTTAGCTGATCACTAAGATAAATAAGTTTGTTTATTTATTGGAGATGCTACCTGCTTATTTACAAAAAGTGCAATGTGAACACCTGCTCTAACTTTCAGATGACATTGTAAATAATGGTACAGGTCAAGGCTACTCAACATGCAGCCCGTGGTGCAGTTTGGGTTTACGCAGAGCTCAACATGCGGCCCGCGGGTGGGAGCCAAAGCAAAAAAGTAATCAATATAATGGTCTTCTGTTGATATGCGTTTCAGCATTTAAATTCTTGGACTCTCATTGCTCATTAAAAGTGCTGTCATATGGGTGCAAATCGGGTAAATGTTGCATTTTATTAATATCAGCAGAACCGACTTAAATGGGGCTTATGTGTTGTCTAGTCTTGCCTTATTCTTTGTATTCATGCCCATCAGTGTGAAAGAAGCTATTTGCATATATATTTGCATGTATATGCAACCTCGCTTAAGTTGTGGCCCTTGGCATGTGCTGTGAGTATTATTGTGGTCCCCGAGGCTTCCAAAATTGAGTCGCCCTGGTATAGGTTATATTTTGCATTTTGTTCATTAGTCTAGTCAGTTTAACTTCTTGGTCTCTCTTTGAGAGGCCAGGCCTACACTGCAGTCTTTTCATGGCATGGTTATGTAAAGTATTGGTGTGATGAGGAGGGATGTAAGAGTTTAACCAGTTAACAGATAAGCATCAGCTTATTGGTTAACCATACCAGTTAAAATTCTGGTCACTGCTGGCAGCCCGTGGATCATTTAGCTATGTAACCTGGGGTGGGGAACCTCAGGCCTGGGGGTCAGATACTGCTCCTAGCTTGCTTGGATCCAACCTCCTGAGGCTCAGAATTGGGGAGCCCATGCTTGCACTCCAGCCCCAGTCACCCACTGGGCTGGATCATACAAAATCTGCTAGCCTGGGCCCAAGGCTGTGGTGTGCAAAGGGAATGTGGGGAGTGTCTGTCTTCAGTCAGGGGCTTCTCACTTTACTTCTCACTTATGTGGGGCCCCCAACTGATTCTTCTGTAGGTCAGTGCCCCACAGCCAAAAAAGGTTCTCCACCCCTTATATAACAGATTGAATGTCAGTCGGTTACACAGTGTTTTTAAATCCCTAGTGGTATGTGATTTGAGTGAAATAACTATCAGCAAAAGCCCCTGGTGTAGATGCTGCTAGCACCACTTTTTGTTGGTTAGTGTATTAGTAAACCTATACCAGCAAAGCCTTCTATGTGTAAGTCTGTTGTGACTGCTTGCATTTTCAATCCTGCAGTAAACATTCACATTAAAAAACGAAATACATAGAATCTTGCGCAATTACAAAATTTGTATCCACATCTGATCCACAGTCAGTGAACATAAGCCACAGATACTGGCAGATTTGCGGGGCTTTATAAATACTCTTACAATTCCCATTAATAGATTTTGCAAATCCCCTGTCCTCTTGAACTTTTACTGATCTTTTTGGGCACGAATAGTATCTTCTGTTTACACTGCAGTGAGTTTTTGTCAAACTGCTTACCTTAATTTTTCCTCAAAAATTACCCTTTGACTTTTTCTCCCCTTTTCATTTAAAAGTTGTGTTGCCCATTTATTTCATTGGTTACATTAATCTCAAAATGGGAAGTGTTTACGTTAAACTAGCTACTCATTTGTATGACTTTGGATAAGAAAAATCGGGGGGGGGGGAGCTTAAAAAGATCCCTCTTTGTACATCATTGAAATCATAATTCTGCAGATAATTTCCTGCAGAAAATGTTTCATTTGGTGATCCTTCAGTTGTTATCTTGAGTTTAGAAAGAACTGAAACTGCATGAAATGGAGCAATATGGAAAAGGTGAACACAAGTTGCTGTATTATCACTTCAATGTGTTTGCATATTCTGGATTGATGCATGCATTTCCAAAGCCTGGATGTTTTCCAAGTTCATCTCTAACTTTATTTTGCTAGTATGTGTAGCAAATTCTGTTGGCATTCACAAAATCTGCTTGCCATGTGGTCTATAACTAGCATTTCTCATTAACCAGCTGTTGCATTCTCATGTAGCTTTAATTCAAATGCTAATTACTCTCCATGTGTTGTCAATAAACTCCACCCAAAACCCTGTAACATCAGGGCACCTGATAAATTTCTAAAATGAAACAGACTGCACTGTTGTTCCTTAGCAAAGAACATAATTTGATTGAAGGAAACTTCTATCCTAAAGTGTGGAGATTTGGCAAAGATTCTGATAGATTTTGAGAAGTAAAGAAAAGAATGTAGGGAACAGAATGGGAACTGGAAAAGAATTCAGACTGACCACTTGAAAATGACTCCATGTGAAGATGCTCTGATGTAATCGCGGAAAGCCTGGCATAAAGGTGTTCTATTGTTTGTTCTATCTTCATTGCTTGAGAGCCAGAACATTCCTGAGAACTTTATATCCAGTTGAGATGGGAGAAGGTAGTTGATATTAAATGGAATTTTACTTGTGTGTTTTGGAGACTTTAAACATTTGGAAGGTCCTAACTTCAGTCTCTTAAAGCAACAAATATCTTCAGGTGGCATTGCTTTTTAGGTTATTAATTTAAAAAACAATTCTTGGACATGAAGGACAGTGTTTGTGTGTTTCAGTATCCAAAGAATGTTACAAAAATGCAAATAAGAATGATGATGGTCTCTGTGGTTATGTTAGGGGTTGGGTGAGTATAAGAGACCCTCTGTAGCGAGTATATACTTATTTCCATGAGTTGGCTTTCTTCACAACATTTGAAAGTATAATATGAAATATTCCAGAAGTTCAGTGTTACTTAAAAACAAACAAAACCTTTCCTAACTGAAAATCATTTGATCTTGTGCTATTTTTCTCATTGCTTCACATTACAATATTGCAGCTAATGATACAGCAGTAAGCTGTGACAATTTAGAAACGAAGCTAAAGGTCAAGTGCCTTTAGCCACCTGAAAAATGCACTAATAGTGGATTGATGCTCATGAGTGGCTCATTAATTTCCCATTTAAAAATTATTTGTAGGCCTTAATGCAGTGTATTCCTTTGCTATAAAAAGTAGCTCCTAATAAAGTGATGGAAAAACCAAGGAAAAGAGAAAATACTTTTCCTACTATTTAAAATAGCTTGTTTAGATTGTAAGCTATTTGAAGTGTAAGCTGTTTTGTGTGTTTGTGCAGCATTCAGCATAGTGGAATCCTGATTGATTGCAAGCCCTATTGTAATAAAAATAATTTGCACTATCAGTACCTCAAAGTATGCAGTTTGGGGATGAGAATCTGGCTCGATGTGTGTAGTGGTTGCATTTTGAACAGTGAGGTTCTAACTGTGCACCACTGAGCTACTGCAAAAGTGTTGCATTGAAGTACTAAACCTCTTTGAACAGTCCATGGCCTCAGCCAGAATTGAACTTTTAATTAGTACAGCTTCAGTCACATATTACTACTATGTACCTTCTTTCTTGTAGCCTGTCTTCTGAAAGCATTTGTTCAGAATCTATTGTTTCCTGCCTAATATATTAATTTCCATAACACTGTGTAGCTTCAATATGTTACATGACAAGTATCAGAGGGGTAGTTGTGTTAGTCCATAACTTTGAAAACAGTTTGTAGTCCTGTGGCACCTTAGATTAACAGATACATATCATGAGGTATAGTATCAACAGATACATATAGTATCCCACTTTCTGGCAGCCCTGTCTTGCACACTGAACCCCTCATTTTTGTCCCTACCCCAGAGCCTAAGGGGTCCACAAAATCTACTAACTTGGTAACCACAGAAAAGTAAATCTGGCCTATGAGAAGCCCTGAACCTCAGTCCTCCCTGTCCCTTCCCTTCACCCTGTGAGGCTGGAGCACCAGAGAAGTGAAGTGTCTGGGTTGGGGGTTTTTAGAGGAGTGTTGTTACTTCTCACTTATGTGGTCCCCAACTGATCTTTCTGTGGGTCAGTGGCCCTGACTCAAAAAAAGTTCCCCACCCCTGATGTTAATAAAGAAAACATTGGAAACCTTTTGTTTTGCACATAAATTAATATTTTACTTTATCAAATTTCATCTTAAATAAACATGAGAGAGGTAAAACATCTAGTCTGTTTGATAATTTAAATTTAAACTATTCTTCCTAGCTGCAGCTGGTTCAGAAAGTATCATCACTGTACCCCTGCCCTTGCTCTCCTCTCCCAGTGCATAGATCCATAAATAGAAGTGAGTAAATTAAATCTTGGCATGCCACTTCTGAAAGGTTGCCAACCCTTGTATTAGAACATGAATCAGTGTTTTAATTGTAATGAAAATTACCTGTGAGAATGGCAGAAGCCTGTCTATATGTTGACTTTTCCAAGAGAGTACAGCCGCTTTCCGAGTTACGAACAAGTTACGGACGAAGTGTTGGTCCGTAACTCGAACTGTTCGTAACTCGGACCCCATTGAGTTACACGCAGCCACGCTGTTCGTAAGCGCGGGTCGCGTTCGTAACTCGGGGACCACCTTTACGACTGCTCCTTGGGAGCTTTGGTCGTAAGTGAGAGTGGTCGTAACTCGACCGTTCGCAACTCAGGGAGCGGCTGTATTTAAAACTTGGGCTGTTTAACCAGAAAGCATTACCCGATGTTAATTGGCAACTTTGCCAGGTCCTCTGCCTGCAGCAGGCCAATCCTGCCGCACCATACACAAGGGTCACTCCAGCCCATTTACATCCTCATTTAAAATGTTGAAAATACTTTTATGATATTTCACTAAATGACTATACAATACAATGCACATATGCAAACACTGATAAAATGTTAATCACGGAAAACAATTGCTGGTTCTGATACCTAGGTTTAAAAAAAAATCTTCATTCAACTGCATCTCACTTAAAACATATATATTAGAAACAAGTTACAGAGTAGCCTTGTTAATCTGTTTCAACTAAAACAACAGTTGATTGGCACTTTAAAGACTAACATTCGGGTACTAGCCAAGTAGCCCGCCATAAAACGGGATTTTCAGGTTGTCTTTCCTGACCTTTCTCGCTCTCTCCCTCTCTCTCTCCCCTCCTACTGCCTCCCTCCGTCTCTGCTTTCTGCTCTCTCTTCCTACTGGCCAGCCCCACAGCCCCCGATTGCCCCCAGCTCTGCTTCCTGCCCCACTTCTGGCCAGCTCCGACCCCCCTTCCCCTCCCTGGGTG
>CM057846.1:54973603-54984163 GCA_030068395.1 Apalone spinifera | reverse complement strand
CCCCCCCCCCCCCCCGGCACCTTCAGGTAGGGCAGGGGGCTGAAGCGCCCCCTCCCCCCAAACTCAGATTCAACCCAGGACACTAGTGGTTGTTACCCTTTGTCGCTGTCAGGGAGCAAGGGGAAAGTGCCCAATTTGTTGCATTCCTCACTCTGGTTGGGGAGAGCAGGGGACATGTGAGCTGTGCACTTTGCTCTTGCTCCCTGAAAAGGGCAGGAAGTGGAACAGCAAACAGATACACATCCCCAACACACACACACCAGCCACACACCCAGGCCGCTGCCTTGACGATGACTCCTCTCCATACATACCAACCCCCTGACTCCTGCTCCCCCAAACCTGACCCTTCACCACACAGCAGCCTCTGCTCTGAACCCCTCCAACCCTGGTATGCCCCCACATCTCCAGCTCCTTGCCCTGAGCTTCATCACATCCTGACACTCCCAACCTTGTGCCTTGAGCTGCACTCCTACCCACACTTAAATTTCTTAGTTATCACACCTGCCTCCCAACCTCCAGTGGATACGACTGTACCTATACAAAATTAAACTTGCTTTCACCACTGGACTGAATCAAGATGAGCAAGAAAAATAGGATGGACATGGAATAGGCTGTCTCAATAAACCTTACAGAAAAGAGAGAAAATGGAGAAATTTGGAGTAGTGTTCTTTTTTTGACATAACTAAATCCAATGCTTCAGGTTTGAAAAATAGAAGAAAATATTAATTGAAAACCAAATCAGCTATAGTCCTTTTGTTAAAACACATAGTGAATGATTATAATTTATAGGTATTAAGATAAAAATGCACTTGAAATTACCATTTAAAAAAATTAGTAATAATATTAAACTGAAACATTTTAATGATCCCTTTTTTAAGACATCCAAAATAAAAATTACCTTAATAAAAAAACACTATTTTTGAAAAAGAGAATCGTTTAGATAAAGTATTCACGTTTTCCTTCTTTTAAAAAAAAATTGAGTTAAGGACCCAAGCAATGCCAGGTACATCTGCTATAAATAAACAGGAGTCTGAATGGTATTAGATGCACAAAATTCATGAGGATTTGGGCATTTTTGGCCTTTAGGGTCTATCATAATTTCATCTATAGAAAGGGGATGACAAATCCTACCTATATCACAGGAGTATTGTGAAAATAAGTTCTCAGATACTGTAGTGATGACTGCCATAAAAAAGTCCACAACGAAAATACTAATTCTGTAGTATACTAATTCTGTAGTCAGTGCGGGGTTTGGATGATGTAGCAGGTAAGGTACAAGGTCACACACAAAATGAGAATGAAATAGTTATTTGGTGAGCATAATCCATTCTGTGCACAAGGGGTTGGTAGAAAATACATTGTGATCCTGTAACAAAAGATTGCCATATATATGTACAAGAGGGACACATTAACTTTGCATGAGCAGCCATAATTGTGCTATTCTCTAGCTTTTGAGTTTTGCTTGGCTGTAATTTCAACATTTTTAAATGAAAAATGCGTCTTGTCACAACTGATGGCCTAAACAAAATGGAGATACTATTTTCTTTGAGAGACTTCTGTACTGGAGCAGACTCTCACCTATTGTCACTTAAGCAAATTCCAGCTCTTCAGGTTTCTTCATCTTTTTGGTAACTTACTACATTTTTGCACGTAAGGAAGTTTGCTCCTTTTAGAGCTGGTCTCTTCTTCCTGCTTGATTCTGTAGCAGAGACATGCTGAATCATGACTGCACATTTTCTAAAATTCACTGGAGGAAAAAAATTGATCTCAAAGCCCAGGTCTGTGGCACCAAACAGAAAATTGAGCTGAGGAAAGAGGCTTTTAAAGTTTAGTATCTCCATAGCAAGAAGGATGTTTAAATGGTTTTCCAGATGTTGCTAACAATTTAAAAATTTAATATAGACCGGGTCTGTGGGGGCAGAGGTGAGGGGGGTGTTTTGATTATTTTTTGTTTGTTTGTTTGTTTGTATGGCAGCATTAACTTTTTAAAATAATCCTTGATGTTTGAGGCATTCAAATACCTAACATTGTTTATTGGGGAATGGTTAGGAAAATTTTAGAAGAATAATCAATATAAGCAGTTTGTTCATTTCAACTTATTTTACTTCCATTTTCATTTTAAGGAAATGACAACTATTTTCAGTAACAGCTTTGTATTCTTTTTCAGTCTTTTGTATTATCTCTTTTTCTGGTTAAAATTTAAGGAAAAGATTGAGAAAATGGTTCATTTAACTTAATTCATAGCAGAACATGGGTATTTGAATTTTGTTTGTTCCTTCATGTGAATTAGAATGCAGTTAATTAGGTGAGGACTTCGGTTTCGCATGAAAACTCACCGTTTGGTCCTTTTTAAATTCTTGTGAGGGTTTCAATAAACAGAATATGTTCACGTGGCTGACTATTGCAATTTTCTCCATTTGTAGAGTGTAATGTGCTCCCTGATATCAACATTTACTTTTAGTCTGGCATCATCAAATTCCAAAAAAGGAAAATTGTCTGTCAAGGAATTTTAAGTAAATGGCTTTTTTTAACCACTTATATTGCAATATAATGCATGAATAAGGGGAGAACTTTGTCTACCATGTCAAATCTGTTATCCGAGTTCAGCCTGGGAGGGTAGTTAGTTTTTTGGTCCAGATTTTATAAACCTTGAAACAAATTTATATTGATGACATGCTACAATGTCTAGCATAATTGGACCCTAATCTTCTGTAACATTGGGACAGTAATATATTTTTTGAACACTTGGAGTTATTAATATTTCCAAAATGTGATGCTCTCCTCCTAGTTATTGATCACTTCTCTAAAGTCAAACAATTAGGATTTCTCCTTCGCCTGATTCCCCCTATCCCCATCAGAAGTCATTAATGCTACAATCAAACCAGAAGCACCCAGACTGCAGCTTCAAGCATTTAATTACAAGAGGTTCCCCAAGGTTGGCTGTGGCCACATCCAGATAAGATGGGGACAGGAAGAGGCTTTTCATTTTCCCTCCTGCCCCACTGCCAGATCATGGGGGAGTGGCTTTCGAGCAGAAAGTCTCCTCTTCATATCCCTGTCAACTGCCTTGTTTAGAACCTGATGGGAGAAGCACATGGGCTATTTTCTCCTATATTCATGATGTGTGGTAAGATTACCAGGTCCCTTTTGCATATTCCTTTTATGGAGGGCTTCTTCCAGAATTTGCTTCTTTTTAGATCTGTAGCAGCACAGAAGCACCTCCTTTTTTCCCCATGACTTGCTTCCTCATAGGTAGGTAGAGAAGTATTCCCACTATAACTTGTATGTATGTACTCTGCCATACAATGCCCATCTCTTTCAACAGGGTTGCAGTGTGTTAATAGAAATTTGGGAAAGGATTAGGGATGTTATAGTGTAGTCAATTAACTGATAAGCAAAAGCTCAGACCCCACCTACATGGGCTGCTGCCACCCCTCTTTATCAGAGGCAGCAACACAGGCCGACAAGCAGCTGGTCCTTGAGGGGAGCTGTTTTTTAAACTGTCTCCCATCACGGACCAGCTCCCACCTGGCACCCCGCACTGTTGCTTTTGATAGAGGCAGCAGTGCAAAGTGGCAGGGGGCTCCTCAGAAGTGAGGCTGGAGCACATTGGCTTCTGGCCCTGTCCCCAGAGATGCTTAGAATAGTTGACTAACTGATAAGTATCAGTTAATTGAATAGTCGAGTAACCTCATGAATTCTTAACATCCCTATAAAGGATGCAATTTCATTGGTGAAAGTTACATTGGGTATAATTCAGGTTATCCCCTTTAATGTAGATCATGTGGGTAAGTTAATGCATCAATTAGAACTTCTAACTTTTACATATACTCCCTTGTGTGTGTCTGTGATTTTAGTCTGTAGCCTGGTATACACCTAAAAATTATCTTAAGTACTTTGTTCAGGGCTGTGAAAAATTATGTGCCTTAAGTGCTGTAGTTAGGTCAACCAAGACCCAATTGCAGATACAGTTAGGTAGATGGAAGAATTCTTCCATTGACCTAGATATTGCCTCTTGAAGAGATGGTTTTATTAAATTGACAGGAAAAACCTCTGTTGTATTAGGAAGCTTCTACACTACAGTGCTATAGTGAGACAGCTGTAAGTGTAGACCTAGCCTTAAGGTTAAAGCTGAATTGGCAGCTTATGTATTCTTTATCAACAAAAACAGGAGGAGGAAAAAAGACCTGAGTTCCAGCACTGTGGAACTCTGCAAATTTGTTGGTTTTTAGATGTGCCCACTTGGTAGAGACACTGGCATTTCTAGAAAACATTAATACTCACATAGCTTTCTGCAGTTCTATAGCTCTGAAGGCTGGTTATGCAATGCAAAGCAGTTACTTGACATCGACTGAACTAATTATTTATCTTGGAACTTAGTGTTTTTCAGATTCACAGCAACTCTTCCTCATGGAAAGACAAATTCACTGTCAAGTCTTTTTATGTTTTAATATTGAATTGCTAATATGTAAGTATTTTTCCTTGTTTGCTTTGAAAATAGCAGAAGGGGAATTTATTTACATTCTTGCATTTTGAAGGAAAAAATAACCTTCTGTGAAGTATCAACCAAGTAGTACTGAGCAAACAAAAATGGAGTTTGGCAGCTTAGAGTCCATTTACAAGCCTTAGCTAAAGTGTTCCAGCAAAAGGGGGAGAATGGAGTTTTTAGAATTCCAACTATATAAAACATCTGCTTCTTTGCAGTTACTTTGTAGACCTATTTTTATATGCATTTGCTGTTCAATAACACTTAAGTATTGCAACCCTTCAGAGAAGCAGTAATGTGATGTTTCGTGTGTTTAAATATATGGAAGAATAAATGGTTGGAACCTCCTAACTGCTACATAATTGTTAAATAAGCTGGTTATAATTGAGATGTTCATTGTGCTGCATGCCTGGAATGCGTTAAATCAGTTCTTCTACTCCTAGAGAACACCGTTGCTATTGCATTCTTAATGATTTTTCTGACTTCAAGTTGCCTTGAAATTTGTTTTCCATATGCTGAACTGGTTCACACCTTCCTTCTCATGACTTATTCAATAGGTCTCGTGATTGTGCTGTTTTCTTCTGGAAGTATGTAAAATTGTGCATTTAATTTCTTCAAGTTAAAAATCTTTAAAACAGTTGCTAATAACTTGAATTGTATTCCATTCAAATTCCAGATTTTTATGGTAATGCAAGATCTCTAAATTGTATTAATTTCCCTCCAGTGTGTTTAATTTGGAAAAGTTAATGTGATCACACTGGCATGCAGATTGAGACACAGAAAACCTTTTTAAGTTCTTTAAATTTATGGTGAATTTTAAATATTAATAAATACCTACTGTATCTAACTTTGTAGATTATTGGTTAGCATTGATAGCTTCTTGGAAAACCTAAGTTACAAAATCAAAGGCTGAAACAGGAATAAGATGAGATGCTGGGATAACAGAAAACCAAAAACCATATAGTGCAAAGGAGGGCAACGGTAAGAGAACTGTATAAGAGAACTCTGATAGTTCAATATTTCTAATGGGTGCTGGGAATTCTGAGCAAGGAACTGGTATAAATTAGGAGCAGGTATTAAGTAACTTCTTTGCTAAACTATAGTTTACTCGCACTGACTGCATGACAGTGGTGCAAGCATTGCAAATTTTAGTTAGCTTTCATTATGCTACCTTTCGGGGTTTGTTCCCTTGTTTTAAAAAACATTGTTTCTTTGTTCATTGTTCCTTTTAGTTAAACAATTACCATCCTCCTGCATTTGTTTATACTAGAGACTTCCTAGTGGAACTTCTTGTGGCCATTGACAGCTTTCTAGAGAGTTAACTTTAAATTGACACTGTTGAATAATTACATACATACCCATTAAATTTCATTCTATGTGCATCTGATCTCTCACCAGATTTTAAATGGCACTTTAATTTTTTTAACCTTTTTTGTTTCTCATCTTTTAATTTTTCTCCCAATTCTTGTAGTTGCATTGATCACACTTACACCAAGTAAAAAATCAACAATCAGTTGTCAGAATATCAGACTGGAACAGGTTGTGAGGCCAACTGGAAACAATTCAAGAAAGAAAAAAGAAAAAAAAATCCGATGGAATTTTTTTTTAGTGTACCTGCAATGAACAGAAAAGAAACCATTTAAGCCCACAATTAAAAAAAAAAGTCTCCATATGTGCCATGCAATGTTTTACTGTGCATTTTGTGGATACTGTTATTTCAGTATGGAGCCAAGTTTTTTATAATTCAGACGAGTAATAGATAGCTGAACTGAAAGCTACCAAAAAAAAAGACACCCCACAGAAAACCAGAATGAATCCTCAAACTGGAAGAGGAGTGATAAAGGTTCTAAGGTTTTCTTTCTTTTTTTTTATGGTGTAAACTCCTCCGTCCCATCTCCAGAGAAAAACGCAAGGCAAACAGGAGGAAGATGCAGTTCATGCTACTGCTGTGTGTATGTTCTATGTAAGCTTTCTTTATGTAGCTGTTAAAACTGCTTTATTGAGGGTCTCTTTGTGTTAGATTTTTTTTTTCAAAATAACTTGTAATTAAGCTTTTGATATGACACTGCCAATGACTTACAAACTAATCCTAGCAGACAGTACTAACTGGTTATTGTGTAATGGATTATTTGGGAAATGACCTAAGACTTGGGTTATCCCTGAAGCTAGGAACAGGAAATACTTGCTATTTGGAGACAAATACTATTGTCCAGTTACTGTACAGATGACGTGGAAAGAATGAACAAAATAATCAGAGAATCGGACAAACAAGATGCATTAAAAAAAGGGAAGTTTTTTCTTCAGTCTTTTCAGGTCTATCTCCTTAAGCTTGTACACTATGTAGGAGGGGATACATGCATCTAGTCCTCTATCACAAAACACATGTATTAAATATGGATAGTGTAACGAGTACATATTTTTGGGGATAAAATGGCCTAATTGTGTGTGTCCGTGCATGCCCTTGTCCTATTACATAATTTGGCAAGATAGATCAAAAAAATTCAGAAAAAGCTTTAAGATCAGCCCTCATATGTTGGTATATCATGTTTTTAAGTCCTAACATTTTTAACATTTTTTTCTTTTTCTCTTGAAGTTTGTCTTTTGCACATGCATCCGTTTGCCCTCAGAAATTTATGTACAGTACCTTGTTTTTTTGTTCGGTGATATTACAAACTCCGTGAATACTTAATTGCTGGCTGTAATCTGAGCTATTTGCCCTTTTTTTTGTTCTCCACACACTGTGCTGGGGGACAGCCAGTGTTCCCTGTAAGCTGGGCACTTGGGCAACCACTCAGGAGAGATTCGGATGCTGCCTAGCTGATTAGCAGAGAGCCCACAGCTAGGTTTTGTTTCTACTGGTGGTGCACATTCACATGCTTTGGTGCACATAAAATTTATTCTGTACATGGATGGAAAAATCCTTACAGGAATGAAAAAGATGAGGGAACATTGGAAACAACACCTTTAACCAAGACCATGTAGCACTGTATAAGTAAAAGAAATTGTAATGGGAATATTATTTATATTTGCTTATTTTGATAACAATATCATCAGGGGAAGAAGCTTAATTATGCATTCAGTTTTTCCAATAAAGAGACACTGTTAATAGTTTAAAGAATGATGAAAAACAGGAAGTTTGAGAATAACAAAAATTATAGTCCCCTGCTCTCATGGCAGGACCAAGCACCATCTAGATAATCCATGATCAATGTTTATCTAACCTGCTCTTAAATTTCTCCAATGATAATTTCACAGCCTCACTAGGCAACTTATTCTAGTGCTTAACCACCCTGACAGGAAGGGGTTTTTTTCTGATGTCCAACCTAAACCTCACTTGCTGCAATTTAAGCCCATTGCTTCTTGTCCTACCCTCAAAGGTTAAGGAGAATAATTTTTCTCCCTGTTCCTTGTAATACCCTTTTAGGTACTTGAAAACAGCTATCATGTCCCCCCTCAGTCTTCTCTATTCCAAACTAAAACCCAGTTCTTTCAATCTTCCCTCAGAGGTCATGTTTTTCTGGATGTTTAATCACTTTTATTGCTCTTGTCTGTACAGTCTCCAATTTTTCTACATCTTTACTGAAATGAGGTGCCTAAAACTGGACACAATACTCTAAGACCTAATCAGTACAGACTAAAGTGGAAGAATGACTTCTCATGTCTTGCTCATAAGACACCTGTTTATGCATCACAGAATGATGTTTGGGTTTTTTGCAAGTGTCACACTGACTCATATTTGGCTTGATATCTACTGTGACCTCTAGATCCCTTTGTGTAGTACTCCTTTTTAGACAGTCACTTCCCATTTTGTATGTGTGAACCTGATTGTTCCTTCCTGAGTAGAGTACTTTGCATTTGTTCTTATTGAACTTCATTCTGTTTACCTCTGTTCATTTCTCCAATTTGTCCAGATCATTTTGAACTAGGGCCCTATCCTCGAAAGCACTTGCAACCCCTCCCAGCTTAGTATCATCTGCAAACTTTATAAGTGTACTCTCTGTTCAATATCTTCATCAATTATTTAGATCATGGGTTCCCAAACTGGGGGGGCGTGAAGAAATTCCAGGGAGGGCACCAGGCAACCTAGCCACAAACCCCTGCATCAATCCCACCCCAAGTTTTGCTGCTATTTTTTGGGGAGGGGGGTGTGAGGGTTTCTTAAAAATCAAAAAGGGGGCGTGATGCTGAAAAGTTTGGGAACCACTGATTTAGATGATGGAACAGAACTGGTCCCAAAACTGATGTATGCGGAAAACCACGTAAACCCTTCCAGCATGATTGTGACCCATTTATATCTACTCTGAGAATGATTATCCAACCGGTTACGCATCCACCATATAGTAGCCCCATCTAGGTTGTATTTCCCTAGTTTATTGATAAGGTCAAGCAAGACTGTATCAAATGTTTTACTAAACTCTAGGTGTACCACATCTATCACTTCCCCCTTATACGTAAGGCATGTTATCCTATCAACAAATATTTATACTTTTCAAGTTATAGTGTAAATTTTCAAAATTAATGTTCATAATTAGCCAACAATGCAAAACATTTTGCAGTCTATGTTCTCATTTCTGCTATACTATACTGTCAGCCTTTAGAAAGCCAGTTGCAGGATTGGTGCCTGTATATTTGTGTGTCATCAATATAATCTACACAACAAGGGAAATGTGTGAATAAGAAATTAATATATTTGAGAAGTTGAACAGGGAGAAAAAGGCAAAATTAATCAAATTTAATTGTTTAATCATTTAATTGAGAACACAATAAATGTTCTTTACACTAAAGTCTTTATTATAGATTTATCTCCTCATAGTATGTATCCTGTGTAATCAGGTATCTAGTTATTCTTTAAAGGAATACTGTCTGGTGAAATATGGACTGAAACATATGTACAAAATCAAGAAAAATTGAAATGTTTGCATGGGTTTTAAAATTAAATTGCAGTCAAACTAATGTCTTTCAGCAGTTTGACAAGATTGTTAATTGACACCTGAAAGTTATATTGAGACACTAAGTACAAACAAAGATTACTAGTTTTTATCACAGGGATGGGTAATAATTTTGATGGGAGGCCACTCCAAGAATTTAGTAAGTGGTCAAGGGCTGCACTCTTCCATGATATTAATGGAAGAGTATCAGGTCTGGGATGGAAGCTGGGTGCAGAAGGGAGTTCCAAGAGGGGTTCAGGGCTTGGAAGGAGGTATGTGTGCAGAAGAGGATTCTGACCTGGAGGAGAGGTGTGGGAGGGGGGTTGTGACTAAAGATGTTAAGAGGGTAACTGACTAATTGTGTAGTTGATACAATTTGTATTGACTACACAATTAGTTAAGGAGCCACGCTGTGGCTCTGCAGTTTAAATATAGTAGGAGCCAGGTGTTCGGGCAGCCCAGTCCCTACTACAATTAAACTGCAGAGCCGCAGCAGAGGTAGGTCCCAAATTACTGTGGCTCTGCAATTTAATGTAGCAGGAGCCGCCTGGCTCTTACTACATTTAAAATGCAAAGCTGCGGTGGGGGTAGGTCTGGGATCTGGAGAGAGCTGGGACTTGAGTAGTCCCAGCTCCGACTGGGTCCTAGACCGTTGCACCTCTGCCTCTCCTGCATCGTGGAGATGGTGCTGGGGGGAATTGGCTCCTGCTCTTCCCCCTTCGCTGTCTCTGTATCAGAGGCAGCAAGGGCAGGGGGAGTGAGTAGTCGAGTACTAACTCCACTGCCCAATAAGCCTTATTGGGTAGTCGACTTACTTAATTAGTCGCTTAAATTCCTAGTTGTGATCTGGGGCAGGAGGTGTAGTGGTTTGGGTTGTGACCTAGAGCAATAATGGATTGTGAGCTGGGGCAGGGGATTGGGATGTAGGGTTTGGTGGTGCGTATCTGTGTAGGAGCAGGAGTATAGAGAGTTTGGATTGTGACCTGGTGTGGGTGAGGAGGGCAGAGGGTAGGGGTAATAGGAAGGGTTGGGTGCTAGGTGCAGGCTCTGGCCCAGAGGTGCTTACCTTCAGACAGGCCCCCTACCTGCCATGCTCCTACATGCTGCTCAAAGTGGCCTGCTGTGGGAGGCTATGTGTGTGTCTGC
>CM057846.1:54961937-54973593 GCA_030068395.1 Apalone spinifera | reverse complement strand
CATACCATGTGCCTCGGGGGGGTGGAGGGGGTCTTCACATGCTGTCACGACTCAATTCTCCAACCTGGCACTTCGAGTATAGTCATGGGGGCTGGCTAGCAGAATAAACTCTGTAAGAACCTCTCTCTAACTCCCAAAGACAAACTTGTCTGGTCTGTTTCCTTGAGAGCCAAAAAGAAAGAAAACTGATCGCTGCTACCACAAAGGGTAACTAAAAATAAACCCTTTTCCAGGGAAGAAATCACTTGGAATCTTTTCCCTGAGCCAAAGCTTTCCCTCCTACCCCAACCTCCATTTTGCTTGGAATTGGGAAAACAGAGAGAATCTGTGGAGAATAATAGCAGCGAGGAGTCCTGTGGTACCTTATAGACTAACCAAAGTGTTTGGAGCATAAGCTTTCCACTACGTGCATCTGACGAAGTGGGTCTTTGCCCACGAAAGCTTATGCTCCAAACACTTCGGTTAGTCTATAAGGTGCCACAGGACTCCTCGCCGCTCTTGTGGAGAATAATGGGGCTCTGTTTCTCCCAGGTAACATGGTTTCACTTAGACATGTAGGTTTAACGACACAAAAATCAGCCAATGCTGGTTAACTAAAACAAAATAAAACATTTTTATTATTAAAACAAGACTACTGTTGCAAGCAGAGTTAAAAGCCATGGATTGAAATACTCAGGGAGAATCCCTGGCCTGTAATCCTTAGTTACAAAATTGAAAAACAATTAACCAGCTCAGACATGATTTCCAAACCTGCAAACAAGGAAAACAATAAAACCTGACAGACTATCTAAAACTTTCCCTACTTACACATTTCAATAAATTCAGAGTCTGTTCCTGGGAGAGTCTGTCTCTCGGCTCCATGGGGACGGAAAAAACCACACCTGCTGCTGACTCCAAAAACAAAGGGGAAGGGGGGAGGAGAACCCTCTCTCTTTGAAATTCCTTATCAGCATTTCATTGGCTGAATGCCCAAAGCCCCTTCCCTCCGGTGCCTCACCAAAGTTGATTAACCCTTTCCTTGCTCTCCAGGTAAGTCAGACTCCCCTTTGTGGCTCCTATTAATGACAGTGTCCAGGCAGCTCCCGTTGGCCAGTTTACCAGTAATGTCCCCAGGATCATCTGTGTGACAGTTACATACTCTGGGCCACTTCCACACAGCCCTCCCCAGTACCTCCATTTACTGCAAGCCCTTACAAACACTATCAGATACCAGCAGTACCTCCCAGATCTTTCACAGTACCTTCTTTCCCCAGATCCTTGCATTCAGTGAGCTAACAAAAGGGGAGTAATTTTTACCAGTACTAACTGGTTCTTATTGGCTCATTAATTTGTTCTAGAAAGTTCTTGATTGACTTCAGACCTCAATTGGCCTGTCTGCCTTAACTGTTTCTGGCAAGTTCCTGATTGTTCTGGATTAGTCCTTTTTACCGTACCCAGGAAAAGCAGACCTATTTAATCTGGGGTTATTATGCTTGCCTTTTATTGCTCTCCTGTAGCTGGCTAGCCTGACCCGGTCACAGCTTTATCGATCATCTGAGTGTCTCCAGATTAGAACAATTAACTCGGAAGCTACAAACTTGAGGATACAGGGAATGTTCTAAGAAAGCTATTCTCTGGGTTTTATTTCCCACAAAACTAACCAAACCAGGAGAACACTGCAGTAAATGATACATTTTCTACCTCTGAAAATATCGACTTCATATGTAGGAGGTTTCAATAGTCTTTGTATAAATAGGAATATATTAAGGGAAATGTATGCTCCAAACCCAGGTTCCTCAGACTTTCCACACTGTTTTCCACCCCTGACAAAATTCTAGAGCTGCGGACATCAGTTATTATTGAAGTGAATGTGAGTCAAATGTCTCAGTCTTTAAATATTACATATTTGGCATCCTTTTCCAGAGAAAGCAAACTGAAACAGTACCTTTAAATATAGTAATTTGGAGGCAGATACTCCCACTGGAGCAAAGGTTTCATCCTTCACTGGGACATAAAATGTGCTTGTTTGGCTTAATTATTGATTCATCAGATATGCTATTTTACCTTTCTCAGGAATTATTGATCTCTTGGAGTGTGTGCCTGTCACTTTGGATGGAAAATAACCTAACATAAAGGACTATTCCAATATAACAGTTGAATACTTCACTTTTAAATGAACAATTACTATTTTAAGTATTAAAGAAAATGTATTCTACAATACAAATAATGGAGTACAACAGCCATATTTTCCAGGAAGCAAAAATTGCCTATTGGAGAGGATCATGGGACGAATGCTATGTTTTTGAAGTCAACAGACTTGTTTGCACCTTGGTATTAGGCTTTGTCTACATGCTAAAATGATTTTTTTAATTGATAAGCCTTCAGTTTAAATTCACATCTTGTTCTACCAGCAGTCCACATCTCTTCCCTTTCTACCTCCTTCTCTTGGGGCCCCCCCTCCTGACAGACAGGAACAAAAATGGCATTGTTGGTCGTGCTCATTTCAGAAAGGGTTTAAGTTAAACTGAAAGTCATTTTTATGTCAAAAAAAGCATCCACATCTATTTCACTTGTAAGCTGTACCATGCAGAATACTGAACAAATGACAATAATGAAAGGTGGCAGTATTAGGTACATCAGCAGATCCTCTTGGTCAGGATACACTGGTTAACCCATTCCTTTCATTGGCAGTGCAGGGGTTAGCCTAGCCTGCTGCTCCACTCACACTTCTCTTTGCTCTGGAGATTCTCTAGTATTTATGCATTAGTGTGCATCAAGCTTCTGACACTGCATAAGTGAAGCCTGGAGTATAAATAGCAGGCGAGAGTGACTGGATCTGTATTTGAGAACCCTTGGAACGCAGAGGATTAGCTATGAGTTTCTGTTGCCAGTGCAAAGGATGCAGTTTTCTGTCCTCTCCCTTTGAAGATGTACATTTGGATTATACTTAGGTATGCAGATGTATAAATATACCACAGATCATTAAGCACTGGATTGTATACATTTCATACAGATCTTAACACTGGGCTAGTTGCAGCTCTCTGACTTTGTGCTACTCGGTGTTGACATACCTCAAAGCTGCTGAGGACTCACTCTGGCTTAGCCTCTATTTTGGTAGTGGACAGCTTGATTACATAGATTTGGTTTTGTAGCTGTGTGATGAATAGATTTGGTGTCCAAAGTATCCTGCATCACTCACTGCAGAATATGCTAATTTCTGCTGAAAGAGGAAGAATAATCTTGTGGCAATGGTGGAATCACATGGTTCACCCTTGTAAAGGGAAATGAACTTGTGACTCCGGCATAGGATCCCACTCGACTTAAAAGGCAATTCTGGAGTCCCAGGAGGAATCAGGTTATTGCAATGTTATTCCTCATACTGCTGCCTGACCCAGTGTGGGCCATGGTGTAAAGTCATAATTTTTCTCTTCATATGTCTATTGATCATTGGGGAATAATATCAAAGAGGTCTGCTATGTGATCAGAAGAAAGGAGACACCCCAGTATTAACCCAAGAGAGAAACTAAATCCATGAAGAAGTATAGCTTTCACACCCTTTATTTCCATTTTTGTCCAGATAATCTAAAGCATTGGTACGTGGTGGGGCTCCATGACTCCCACAGGCTCACTGTTCCCTTCCTGGTCACTCAGGAAGTCCCTTTGCATGATGTTTTGGCTGCTGATGGAGAGTGATGTCTCTGGAGTCATGCAAGTTCCATGTTGTCCCGTCACTCAGGAGTGTCCTTGAAGAAGTATCTCCAGCTCCGTAGCAGCTGGAGGAGGACATGATGATGGTTGCTGACTATCAAGTGATTCTTTGGTCATGGCAATAGGTGGATCTCTAAGTAATTTGGCCACTAGTTCCATAAGCCTTTATTTACAGCATCCTGTCTTCTGTTCTGTGAACTAGTTCATCCATGTTCAGGGCTTTATAAAGCAGAGAGTCAGCAACCAGGGAGCTTGTGAACAGGGACTGCAAACGGGGAGTGGGAAGGGGGCGAGATACACTCGCCATTCTTTAAAATCGTTAATAACATCTGAGGAATTTCTCAGAAGGAAGGCAGGTATGGATATTGATAGGTCGTCTGCTGTTACCTGCACAGCATGTGCCATGTTTATCTTCCTCCCAAAAGAAAGAAGGGATTTCATCTGCACTAAGTGCAAGCTGGTTGCTATTTTGGAAAAAAAATTAGAGGACTTGAGGCCCAAGTATCGACCCTAAGCTCCATCAGAGAGGATGAAGGCTTCCTTGATAGAAGGCAGCATTTAATCCTGCAGACACAGCAGGCTGAACAGCCAATGAGGGCAGTAGAGGACAAGGAAGAGAACTGGCAGCATGTAACCTCTAGAAGGCGGCCAACTCGGGTATCCCCTATTCCTGTAGAGATAAGTGTGGCAGGGTCAGTCCCACTCCTGGGCCGCTGACCCCTGTTTAGCCCACTGTCCCACAGTCTAGAAGCCACAGTAATATGGCTTACTCACCTTGGTTTGAGGTTTGTTGTCTCCCTGTAGTCTTTTAACAAGGTTCATGCTGTTCTCTTGACTCCTCCGGTGCCTTTCTCTCTCCAAACTCCTCCTCAGCTCTCCAAACTCTCTCAGTTCTTCAAACGCCTTCTCAATTCGCTCCACACTCTCACAACTCTCCAAACTCCTTCCCAACTCTCTCCCCCCTCACCCACAGGGAGGGTTCTTAAATAGGCCTCCAGGCAGCCTCAATTGGTTTCACCTGAGCCTTAATTGATTTTGCAGCTGCCCTCTCTGAGCTGCCCTTAATTAGCCAGGATTGCTGACTCTCTCTGCCTCTTTCCCCTGCTGTGTCACCCCTGCTCTGTCACATAAATAACCGCTTTCAGGCTCTCTCCACAGGCACTGCAGAGAGAATGCTTTGGCAGGGACTTCTCAGGGAAGAAATCAGAAGGGAACACCATCTACCAGAAGACATGGGATACGTAGTCCTAGGGATGGGGGTTTCACGACCACCACCCCCAAAAGAAGATGACGGGTGATGGTGGTCAGAGACTCTCTAAGAGGGACTGAGTCATTCATCTGCCATCCAGACCTGGAATCTTGAAGTGTGCTGCTTACCAGGAGCTCGCATTCAGGACGTGACTGAGCGCCTTCCAAAACTGATCAAACCTTTGGATCGCTACCCCTTCCTGCTTCTCCATGTGGGAACTAACAATACAGCCAAGAATGACCTTGAGCAGGTAACAGCAGATTATGTAGCACTGGGAAGAAGGATCAAGGAATTTGAAGTGCAAGTGGTGTTCTCGTTCATCTTCCCTGTTGAAGGAAAAGGTCCAAATAGGGATCGTCGAATTGAAGTAAATGTGTGGTTGCACAGATGGCGTCGGAGAGAAGGCTTTGGTTTCTTCTACCATGGGGCTCTGTTCCAGGCACAAGGATTGTTAGGAAGAGATGGGATCCACCTAAGCAAGAGAGGAAAGAGCATCTTCACAGGCAGACTTGCAAACCTAGTAAGGAGGGCTTTAAACTAGGTTCATTGGAGGACGGTGACCAAAGCCCTGAGGTAAGTGAGGAAGTCGGATACTGGGAAGAAACACAAAGAGGAACGAGCAACAAAGAAGGACCCCTGATTTGAATGGAGAGGGTAGGACGATCAACTGGTTCTCTAAGATGTTTGTACACAAATGCAAGAAGCCTGGGAAACAAACAGGAAGAATTAGAAGCCCTGGCCCAGTCAACGAACTATGATTTGATTGGAATAGCAGAGACTTGGTGGGATGACTTGCATGACTGGAGCACTATCATGGAAGGGTATAAATTGTTCAGGAAGAACAGGCGGGGAGAAAAGGAGAAGTTGCATTGCGTGTTGAGCAATATGATTGCTCAGAGCTCCAGTATATAGAGGGAGAAAAGCCTGTTGAGTCAATGGGTTAAGTTTAGAGGTGGAAGTAATAGGGGGTGATGTTGTGGTTGGTGTCTGCTATAGACCACCGGATTAGGTCGATGAGGTAGATGAGACTTTCTTCATACAACTGAGAGAAGCTTCCAGATCACAGGCCCTGGTGCTCATGAGGGACTTTAATCACCTTGACATCTGTTGGGAGACCAATACAGCAATACACAGATAATCCAGGAAGTTTTTGGAGAGTGTTGGGGATAACTTCTTGGTACTAGTGCTGAAGGAACAGACCATGGGCCATGCACAGCTTGACCTGCTCACAAAAAGGGAGGAACTTGTAGGGGAAGTAGAGGTGGGTGAGCAACCTAGGAAGCAGTGATCATGAGAGGGTAGGTTTCAGGATCCTGACAAAGGAAGAAAGAGTAGCAAAATACACACCCTGGACTTCAGAAAAGCAGACTTTGACTCCCTCAGAGAACTGATGGGCAGGATTCCCTGGGATGCTTACATGAAGGGAAAAGGAGTCCAGGAGAGCTGGCAGTATTTTAAAGAAGCCTTATTAAAGGCACAGGAAGAAACCATCCCACTGCACAGCAAGAAAAGCAAATATGGTAGGTGACCAGATTGGCTTACCGGGAAAATCCTTGGTGAGCTTAAACACAAAAAGGAAGCTTACAAGAAGTGGAGACTTAGACAGATGACTAGGGAGGAGTATAAATATATTGCTCAAGAATGCAGGGGAGTTATCAGGAAGGCGAAAGCGCAATTGGAATTCAGCTAGCAAGGGATGTGAAGGGTAACAAGAAAAGTTTCTACAGGCATGTTAGCAATAAGAGGGTGATCAGAGAGGGTGTGGGGCCCCTACTGGATGAGGGCAGTAACCCAGTGACAGATGATGTAGGAAAAGCTGAAGTACTCAATGCTTGCTTTGCCTCTGTCTTCACAGATAAGGTCAGCTCCCAGACTAATGCGCTAGGCAATGCAGTAAGGGAAGGAGGTGAACAGCCCTTGGTGGGGAAAGAACAAATTAGGAACTATTTAGAAAAGCTAAACATACACAAATCCATGGGTCTGGATTTAATGTATCCGAGGACACTGAGGGAGTTGGCAAATGTCATTGTGGAGCCGTTGGTCATTATCTTTGAAAACTCATGGAGATCGGGAGAGATCCCGGATGATTGGAAAAAGGCAAACATAGTGCCCATCTTTTAAAAAGGGAAGAAGGATGATTCAGGGAACTACAGACCAGTCAGCCTTCCCTCCATCCCTAGAAAAATCGTGGAGGGGATCCTCAAGGAGTCCATTTTGAAGCACTTGGAAGAGGGAAAAATGATCAAGAATAGTCAACCTGGATTCACAAAGGGCAAGTCGTACCTGACCAATCTGATTAGCTTCTGTGATGAGGTAACTGGCTCTGTGGATATGGGAAAGTCAGTGGATGACTATAGCAAAGCTTTTGATACGGTCTCCCACAATATTCTTGCCAGCAAGTTAAGGGAGTATGGATTGGATAAATGGACTGTAAGATGAATAGAAAGCTGGCTAGACTGTTGGGCCCAATGGGTAGTGATCAACGGCTCAATGTCAGGTTGGCGGTCTGTTTCTAGCGGAATGCCCCAAGGATTGGTTTTAGGACCGGTTTTGTTCAACATCTTTAATGACCTGGATGAGGGGATGGATTGCACCCTCAGCAAGTTTGCAGATGACACTAAGCTAGGGGGAGAGGTAGATGAGCTGGAGGGTAGGGATAGAATCCAGAGTGACCTAGACAGATTAAAGGATTGGGCCAAAAGAAATCTGATGAGGTTCAACAAGGACAAGTGCAGAGTCCTGCACTTGGGATGGAAGAATCCCAAGCATTGTTACAGGCTGGGGACTGAATAGCTAAGTAGCAGTTCTGCAGAAAAGGACCTAGGAATTACAGTGGATGAGAAACTGGATATGAGTAAACAGTGTGCCCTTGTAGCAAAGAAGGCAAATGGCATATTTGGGTGCATTAGGAGGAGCATTGCCAGCAGATCCAGAGAAGTGATTATTCCCCTTTATTCGTCTCTGGTGAGGCCACGTCTGGAGTATTGTGTCCAGTTCTGGGGCCCTACTATAGAAAGGATGTGGACGCATTGGAGAGGGTCCAGCAGAGGGTGACCATAATGACAGGGGGCTGGAACACATGCCCTATGAGGAGAGACTGAGGGATTTGGGTTTGTTTAGTCTTCAGAAGTGAAGAGTGAGGGTGGATTGATAGTAGCATTCATCTTCCTGAAGGGAGGTTCCAAAGAAGATGGAGAAAGGCTGTTCACAGTAGTGGCGGATGGCAGAAGAAATAGCAATGGTCTCAACAGTGGGAGAGGTCTAGGTTAGTTTTTCCTAATATCCATTTCACTAGGAGGGTGGTGAAGCACTGGAATGGGTTACCTAGGGAGGTGGTGGAATCTCCATCCCTAGAGGTTTTTAAGTCTCCGCTTGACAAAGCCCTGGCTAGGTTGATTTTGTTGAGATTGTCCTGCCTTGGGCAGGGGGCCGGGCTTGATGACATCCTAAGGTCTCTTCCGGCTCTATGATTCTATGTCTCTTCCCACTCCTTTCATGCCCGAAGAAATTCAGCGTTCCTGGTTTCTCCTATTATCCCTATATTGGAGTTGGGAAAAGTTCAGAATAGGGCAACACAAATGAGTAGGTGTATGGAACTGCTGCCATATAAGAAGAGATTAATAAGACTGGGATTTTTCAGATTGGAAAAGAGGTGACTAAGGAGAGAGATTTAAAAAACAATTAGTCTTGCAGCACCTTAAGAGACTAAGAAAACATGTAGATGGTGTCATGAACTTTTGTGGGCACAACCAAAAAGTGGGTTATACCCATGAAAGCTCATGATACCATGTATGTGTTTTGTCAGACTTGCAGTACCTTAGTACCAGTCTTGCAGTTGTTTTTCCAGTTATAGACTAACTCGGTTACCACTCTGAAGCTAAGGAGAGAGATGATAGAAATATGCATAATATGACTGGTGCGGAGAAAGTAAATAGAGAAGTGCTATTTCCTGCTCATAACACAAGAACTAGGGCTCACCAAATTAAATGTATTAGGTAGTAGGCAATGACAGATTAGCTACTGGCCCAATAGGGCCTATGCGCAGAGGCTCCTGCCAATTGGGGGAGCCCTGGGAAAATGGGCACCTTGCACTCAACTTAGAACAGCAGAAGCCCCCATTTCCTGATAGCACAGGGTGGAGGTGTAGAGGGAGAGGACTGGAGATGGGTAAGGGCCCCCATTTGCTCTTGCCTAGGGCCTCATAAAAGCTTAATCTGCCTCTCGCAGTAGGTGTATAAAGCAGACAAAAGTATTTTTTCACATGACGCACCATCAATCTCTGGAACACTTTGCCAGAGGATGTTGTGAAAGCCAGAATTATAACATGGTTTTTAAAAAAAGTAAATTCATGGAGGATAGGTTCATCAATGGCAATTAACCACAATGGGCCGGGATGGTGTCCCTAACCTCTCTGCCGAAGCTGGGAATTAGAAACAGGATGTATCACTTGGTTACCTGTTCTGTTTACTTCCTCTGAGGCACCTGGCATTGGCCACTGTTGGAAGACAGGATCAGGGACTAGATAGACCTTTGGCCTGACCTAGAATGGCCATTTTTATGTTATGAACAGCTTTTCCAGAGTCCTTTTCCATTTGCCTCTGATGTCTCTAAGGTGCTATTCAAGCCATCTTTGTGGAAAGGTTTCCCTCTTCTGAATCAAAATTTGCCAGTTCAAGAGCAGGGAAGTGGCTTTCCAATCCTGTGGAGGAGTTCTGGCAATCTGTCTGAGATGTTTCTGCTAATAGTCATCCTTCTACATATCACTGAATGGAGGGGGTCAAGTCAGCTCAGAAGGTGGATCAAGCAGATTTGCCCTGCCATTAAATCTATTAAGGCCAGCTGGAGTTTCTGCTACACCAGAAATTTGGTGAAATATTTGCTTATAAAACTGGGAGACAATTTGCCTGGAAATTGATTATATCCTCAGCTAACATTAAATATTTTCTCTTCAAAGGAAATCTGAGCCACAAACACCTTTCCTACGTTGGCATCACCACACTCCTCACTGCACAAGCTCTGACCCTTCAGGGACTGCACATTGTGTTTTGTCTTTCTCTCTCAGTCCATTTCAGTGTTAATGTGGCACAAGCAAGGACAGGAGTTTCTGGCCTTGGTGGTGGCTGCCCAGCTCCTCTCGAACTGGGCAGAGACTGAACCCACAAACCCCACACTACCTAGGAAGAGGCCTTATCCCCTAGGCCACTGGAGGATGCTTGTGCCACCTTAACAGTGAAATGGACTGAGACAAAACACAAGAGGTTCCCTGAAGTTTCCAGAAGTTCCAGCCCCTCACTTCTCCAGTGCGAAGGGACACTACATTGTGTTGATTCATCCACCAGACCAGAACCTTCTAACCCCCATTTTTCCAACTTGTGCACTGAGGAGTGAGGAGAGTGGCCAGGGATTTAAAAAAAAAAACTTTGTGTATTTCCAACTTTGTGACCAACCAATATCCTCTGTGACAGTTTTCTTCCTTGCTTCTTCCCAGACCTAGCCCTCCCTGCACCCCCAATCCCTCATGCTCACCACCCGTGCTCTGCACAGCTTCCATGGAGGAGAGAAGGAATCACTGAAACTGTAATCTTCCCAGGGATTAAAGACAACCAACTCCACAAAGTTCCTAACAGCTATCTAATTGTCCCATCCCCAACCAGTACTTTTTAAACCTGCCCTGTCCCATATCTGACCCCTGCCCTGTGCTCATCACATCCAAGGAATGCACAGAGTTTGACACAATGATTCTCCTTAATGTGTTTTTAAGAGTAGTGTTAGCTAAATGCAAAGTAGTGGTTCATTAAAAATCATTGATTCATAAGTGTATTACCTGAAGACCACTTTGGGGTGGAGTCGTTATGAGTCAACAGTGTGCCCTTAGAGCCAAGAAGGCTAACGGCATATTAAAGTGCATTAAGAGGAGCATTGCCAGCACACCTAGAGAAGTGATTATTCCCTTTTATTCAGCTCTGGTGAAGCTACCTCTGGAGTATTGTGTCCAGTTCTGGGCCCCTCATTACAGAAAGGATCTGGATACATTGGAGAGGATCCAGCAGAGGACAACGAAAATGATTAGAGGGCTGGAGCACATGATTTATGAGGAGAGGCTGAGGGCTCAAACTGCAGTCACGGTCACAGTCGCAGCAGCAGTGGCCAGGAGCCATGTGCCCTTTTGTATTGCCAGACCCCAGGGCAATCACCCCATTTGTCCGACCATTGCAGGCCTGGCTTTACCATTTGGTACAACCATGTCAGAAGGAGACTTAAGAGACTGTGAAAACAACAAGGTGATTTCCTATTGTGACTGCAGTGGACCCTGCTTGTGCTTGCCTCTGACATTGGTCCGAGGGTCAGGAAGAAAAGGGTTCAGTGCATTGTGAGAATTGGGGTGGAGGACTAGTGAAACTCTAGACCTGGTATGTGCCCCTTACTGCTAGTCTCGCTGCAAACTGTCATAAATGTGGGGCAGTGCCATGTACTTGCACACATCCCTCAGGTATGCTAGCTTATTCCCCCTGTACTCATCGGAAGACTGACTTCTGGAGGTTAGGTGTGAGCAATGGGGGGTTATGGCACAACCATGGTTATGGACACGTATGTGGGTACTAGCGTAAATGTACCAAAGATGCATGGCCCTTTGATGTTGTTACTTACTGGTCAGTACTTACTTGTTTGAGAGAGACACTCTTGTTGCCCAGGCTCAGCAAGGCCTGGGACGGGGGGGGG
>CM057846.1:54916869-54959630 GCA_030068395.1 Apalone spinifera | reverse complement strand
ACAGGCCTCTATTTAGGCCTGCTGACTCCATGTTACTGACCCTCAACTTACTACTCCAGATGTGGACTCACCAGTGCAAAATAGAAGGGAATAATCACTTTCCTTGATCTCCTCCTAGTACTAGCCCAATGTGCCATCAGTCTTCTTGGCAACAAAGGCACACTGTGGGCTCATGTCTGGCATCTTGTCCACTGTAATCCCCAGGTCCTGTTCTGCAGCACTGCGGCTTAGCCAGTTGGTCCCCCGTCTGTAGTAGTGTTTTAAATTCCTCTGTCCCAAATGCAGGACTCTGCACTTTTCCTGGTTGATCATCATTAGATTTCTTTTGCCCAAATACTCCAGATTGTCTAGGTGACTCTGGATCTTAACCTTACCCTCCAATGTATCTATCTCTCCCCCCACCCCTCCTCCTGCCATCAGCAAACTTGCTAAAGGTGCAATCCATCCCCTCACCTAGGTAAATAATGAAGATGTTGAACAAAACCAGCCACATGGCCATCCCCTGGGGCACTCTAGCCTGATACCAGCTGCCAAGCAGACATCGAATTGTTGTGCCTGATCTAGCAAGTTTTCTATCCATCCTATAGCCCATCTAATCCATACTACTTCAACTTACTTGCAAGAAATCTGTGGGTGACCGTACCAAAAGCTTTCCTAAGGTCAAGGTCTATCACAGTGGTTCTCAAACTTTTTGGACTCCGGAGCCCTTTACATGTGTAAAAATTTATGCGGCCCCCCAGCGGTGTGTGTTAATTGTGTCAGTTCGAGGCGATTCTCAATATGCTTTTGAGGGCTTTCCAGTTTGTCAACCTCGCAGAGCCCTGGAGATGTCTCATGGAGCCCTGGGGCTCCACAGAGCACAGTTTGAGAAACAGTGGTCTATCATATTTACTGCTTTTCCCATATCCACAAAATCAGTTATCTCATCATAGAAAGCAAATAAATTGGTCATGCCTGACCAATCTATGGTGAATCTCTGTTGACTGATCACCTTCCTCTCAAAGTGTTTAAAATGGATTCCTTGAGGACCTGATCTATGATTTTCCAGGGACTGAGGCAAGGATGACTAGTCTGTAGTTCCCTGGATTCTCCTCTTTCCCTTTTTTGAAGATGGGCACTATGTTTGCCTTTTTTCCCAATTGTCTGGGATCTCCCCTTGATCCTCACACGTTTTCAAAGATAATTGCCAATGGCTCTGCAATCACATCAATGAATTCTCTTAGCATCTTTGAATGCAATAGATCTGGCTCCATGGACTTGTGCATGTCCAACTTTTTAAAATAGTCCTTACCCTGTTCTTTCACCACAGAGGGCTTCTCACTTCTTCCCTTTACTATGCTGCCCAGTGCAGCAGTCTGGGAGCTGACCTTGCCTGTGAAGACCGATGCAAAAAAGTCACCTCTCACAGACTGCCACCTGCTTCTATCTCCCCTACCAATTCTTCCTTGTTTGTGAGCAGCGAGTAAAGAGGAGCAAGACCCTGAGTTGGTTCCGTCAGCACTTGCACCAGGAAGTTGTCCCCAACACACTCCAAAAACTTTCTGGATTGTCTGTGTAGTGCTATATTGCTCTTCCAGCAGATGTCAGGGTGATTGAAATTGCCTATGAGAACTAGGGCCTATGATCTAGAAACTTCTGTGAGTTGCCCCAAGAAAGCCTCGTCTACTTCATCCTCTTGGTGTTGTGGTTTATTTCAACCCAAAGACTCTGAACGGGCTCTTCTCCAGTTTCATACTAGAGCTCTGAGCAGTGATGCTGTTCTTACATACAGTACATCCTCCACCTTTTCTCCCTTACTTGTCCTTCCTGACCAGTTTGTACCCATCCATAACAGTGCTTTGGTCTCATGAGTTACCCCATCAAGTTTCTGATGTTCCAGTTGCATCCTTGACTGTGCCAGGAGTGCCAATTCTTTCTGTTTGTTTCCCAGGCACCTAAGATAACTAGCCAACTGCCCTATGAATGAGAAGTCCTCCGCGTTACACCCGCCTCCTTGGCTATATCTACACTGCACCTCTCTTGTGCAAAAGCTTATGCCAATGAAGAGCAGATTAGCATATTGCTGTGCTTCATTTGCATAATTAAATAGGGACCTTTTTGCACAAGAGGCTTTTGTGCAAAAAGGAGCTGTGTAGATGGCTCCTTTTTGCGCAAATGCTCCCTCTTGTGCAAGAGCCGTTCTTCCTCATTTTTTCAAATGAAGGTAAGCCCCCTTTGATAATGAAAGGAGGATGTACACACTAGGGATGTTAAGTAGTGATTAATTTGCTATTCGACTAGTTGAATTATGCTATTTGAGTAGAAATTATGGGATTGTCAACTAGTCGATAAACACGTCCGCATTCAGCCTTTGAAATGTACAACATTTCAAAGTTGGAACTCCGTATGGAACCCAGGGCCGGGGGAAGTCCCACTGACTTTGCATTCCATGTGGATGGTTCCACTTTGAAATACACGAGGTCCCCAGTGGGGGGCTCTTGCGCATTTCGAAGCGGAAGCGCCCGCGTGGAGCCCGGGGTCAGTGGGAGACTCAGTCCTGCACTGGTCCCAGGCTCCATATTGTGCTTCCTCTTTGAAACACACAAGAGCCTCCGCTGGGGACCTCATGCATTTCAAAGCTGGCACGCTGCATGGAGACCAGGGTCAGCAGGGGACTCCTCAGCTGATCCTAGGCTCTATGCGGCGTTGCTGCTTTGAAATGCTGCGAGGCGCTGACATTGGGCTCTGTGCAGCACTGCCACTTTTAAGTACCCCTTTCTTCCTCCACATTGCTGCCTCTATCTGATAGAGGCAGCAAGGGGTGGGGGAGTGACTAGACGACTATCCTGTCGACTATCTGATAAGCATTTATTGTATTAGCATTTGCTTATCGGATAGTCGACTAGTCCTTCACATCCCTAGTGCACACTGACTGCTCCTCAGGTAACAATAATTTTACAATGGGTTTGATAGTGAATAAAGGTGATTTTATTAAGTACAAGCAGTAGGATTTAAGTGGTTGGAAGTGAAAACAGGGAGAGCAAAGTAGGTTACAAATTTAAAATAACAAAAAACGCACAGCTAATTCTAAGGTGAACTCAAGCTTATTACAAACGCACCCTAAAACCATTCTTATTCCAGCCAAGCCTCCAACCAAGGAAAGTCCCTCTTTTTATGGGGTCTTTTGTTATCCTCTTGGGTGGCCATGCCAGCCAAAGACCCAGGGACAGCCAGCTTCCATTGTTTCATAGATTCCACTTTGAGCAGGAATTCTGTTTCTACATTCCACCCTTTCATGGAAAGTTACTTGGTCAAATCCTACCAGTTGGGGTGGTCACATGACTTCTTAAGACCCGCCACTGCTTGGACTCAAAGGACAAAAGAGGCTGTTTACGGTGATTACCCTGACATTGAGGCATCCCCGCATTGGAAATATCCTTGATGGCTTTCATTTGCAGATTTAAAACCCTAAAGCGTTCCATACTTCATATCTCTAACTTTACACACAAGAATGATACATTCACCAAAACAAGCTATACAGACCTAGCCGATTATGACATTAAGATTGATAGGTTACATGAGGTAATTTGTCCAAAGCATCTTTGAGTTGTGCATGTTTGTGCCCATAAGTCCATTTCATAAAGCATGGAGGGGATCCGTTGCATACCCCATCTATATTCCGCAATGAGTGGTCAGCGATGTTTGCCATATTTATCTGTAAGGGCCATAGCACTGATGGCCACAAGAAATTGTCATAGTTTTTTTTTTCTCTGTGGTTGATGATGATGTCTCACTAAGTCTCTAATTTAATGGTCTCATAAACAGATGATATGATTGACTTGTCAGACCTTTTTGAATGTTTGGTTTTTGTGCAATCAGAAATCAGAAGAAATGATGATTGAGAACACTAAGATTTTTATTCAGCAGACTTGGATGACATTGGAGGGTGTTTGTGTAGCTAGTCCACTCTGATCTGAGACAGATTTAGGGTATATTGACCATAGAATAACCTTGTTTAGTTGTCAGATGTTTTGTTCTTACTCTTTCACTTCTACAAACTACTACTTGTCATTCTTAATTCCCAGACTGCGCACCTCAAATGAAAGCTTGGATACTATGGCATGTCTGTTCCTTGTAATTATTCTAGGATTTTTGGTGACTAGTTTGACCTCATTAGATCCCAGCTGTCCTCCAATAACATAAACTTTTGGAGATGAGGCGATCTTTCCACATCGCCTTTCACGTGTCCAGATAGCTTTCAGTTACTATTACTAAAATTATGAAGTTGATCCTAAAACTGCATGTCACTTCGTGCAAATGTAATGTCTGACCTTCGTAGCTGCGTTGTGCCATTGGAGCCCAGTGATAAACAACTTGTCTTATTGCCGTTTTTATTCCAATGGGGAGATGTACAGCCAATTATTTTAAAAAGTGCTTTCCACCTGAGAATTTATTTGAGATGCTGGCTAAGCACTTAGAAACAGTTGTTGCTATTGTTTCTAGGTTCAGGCATAGAATTGTGTAGTCAATTGATGGTTTTGGTTCAATGGCACTTAACAAAAAATATTCAACATGAAATGAAAATTATGAAAAATTTCTTACTGAATGAAAAGTTGAGAAATGCTTCATTTTGGGTTGAATTAAACATTTTGTTCAACCTGAAATGAAATGTCCTTTTAATTTTGAGTGTTTTTAAATTTTTAGAAAAAATAACGTTAAAATAAAATTCAAAGACATTTCTTTAGGTATCCAAAAATAATCAAAATGTTTCATTTTGACATATTTTTAAATGGAAACAGTTTTGTGAATTTGACATAAACTAAACCCAAATCTGCATTTTTGTGTTTAAAAAAAAAAAGTTTGTCCAAGAATTTCACCCAGCTGTAGTTATTAAAATATCAGTTCAGAATTACTAGAAAAGTTTCATTCTATTGTAGCTTGAAGTCTGACCACAGTACTAAGGCAGCCTATTTATTGGTAACAATCCTGTTTTTGTCTCTTTTGATTGTTCCGGCTAACTTAGGCCAAAGAACTTCCCCAAAATAATTCCTATATTATAGCTTTCTGAGCAAACATCAAGTCTTGATTTACAAATTGTCACTGATGTAGAATCCACCACAATGCATGGAAAACTATTCTGATGGTTACTTCCCTTAGTGTAAAAATGTCTCAGCTTCCAGACATTGGATTGTGTTATATCTTTCTCTGCTAGTTTAAAGAATCCATTATTGAATAATAATTCATTAATTGTTCCCCATATAGATGTTTATAGACTAATAGTGACTTTTACCTTCTCTTTGTTAAACTAGATTAAGCTCCGTGTTTCTATTGTTACCAGGGAGGTTTTCTAATCCTTTAATCATTCTTGTGCTGTTTTCCTGAGTCCTTTCTAATTTATCAATAACTTTTTAAAAATTGTGGACACCAGAACTGGATACAGCATTCCTGTAAAATAATCTCTCCACTCCTACTTGAGTCCCCTTTTTATGCAGCCAAGGAAGGATTGCATTAGCCCTTTTGGCCACAGCATCACACTGGGAGTTCATAGTCAGCTGATTAGCCACCAAGACCACCAAATCTTTTTGAGATTCATTATTTCCCAGGGTATAGTCCTCATCGCATAAGTGTGTGAGCTGGGGACAGGTGTTGAAGTATGCACATCCATTCAACTTATAGTGAAGATCTATTGTCTCATTCACCAAAAGGACCATTCACTAATGATGCATCTACGAGGGCTTAAGCAGGGCTTAACTCAAAATAATACATCAATTGCATAGCTTATTTCAAAATCACTTATTTCAAAATTGGGAGTGTCTACACAGCGCTTATTTCAAAATAGAGTACTCAGCCTCCAACTTCCCTTACTCCTTGTACAAGGAGGGTTACAGGAGTCGAAGAAAGAAGTCCTCCAGCATGACAGTATTTCAGCATTATTTCAAAATAACTACCTACTATGTAGACATGGACTATGTTATTTCAATATTACTCTAGTTATTTAAAAATATTGCTGTGTAGACATACCCTTAGTTTTCAACAAACAGCACTCTCGCTCTTTCTCTGATTGTTTGATGAGTTGGCTCCTCACCAGTTATGAGACTTATCTCTTTCAGCATCACCCCCTGCCTTGTCACTTCACCTGTATGTGACTTTTAAGCCAACAACATTGATGACTCCTTCTCTGCTCCTTGTCCCCTTTCTTCCATTGATATTATTGTTGGTTTTCTCTGTTTGACTCTTCTCCACCCTGGACTTGTTTTGCCCTTCTCCCCCATCTTAAGGGCTGTCTCTCTTGCCAACCCACAGTTCTGATTGATCCCCAACATCTGCTTTCTTCAGCCCTGCTCTTGCGCTGTAGTGTGTCTGACAAATACTCTGTGACAAGGCTGACTTTCTCCATTACTAATTAATGTTCTTCAGTTCTGCCATCTTCTAGTCAAGCAACATTATAAATACTCATAGTAGGTCAGCTCAGTGGTCCATCTTGCTCAGTGGCCAGTACTAGAGCTTCAGGAGGAAAGTATAGGATGGAACAATTTTGGTGAGTTCCACCCTGTCTTTCCCTCCCAGCTTCTGTCAGTCAGATGTTTAGGATCAAACAGAGCATGGGGTTACACTACTGACCATCTTGGCTAACAGCCATTCATGGACTTGTCCTCCATGAACTTATCTACTTCTTTTTTTAACCCAGTTACACTTTTGGCCATCACAATATCTCATGCAATGAGTTCCGCAAATTAATTGTGTGGTTTTGTGGAAAAAGTGTTTCCTCTTGTTTAAATTGCTGTCTATTAATTTATTTGGGTCATACCTGGCTTTGTATTGTGGGAAAGGGTAAATAAATAACACTTCTCTGTTCAATTTGTCTACACCCTTTATGACTGTACAGCCCTCTGCCAAATCCCTCCCTTATATGAACAGCCCTAATCTTTTTAGTTTCTTCTCAGATGGAAGCCATCATAATTGTTGCAATTTTCTGAACCTTTTCCAGTTCCACTAGATCCTTTTTGAGATGTGGAGATCAGAACTGAATGCAGTATCCAAGGTGTGGTGCACCCTAGAATTATATAGTAGCATTGTGATATTTTCTGCCTTGTGTTCTAACATTGTTAGCCTTTTTGACTATGGCTGTGAGTTGAGCTGAAGTTTCCAGAGAACTATTCACGATGACTCTAGGATCTTTCTTGAGTGGTAACAGCTAATTTAGAACACCTCACTCTGTTTGGTTGGGATTATGTTTTCCAATGTACTCTGTATTTATCAGTGTTGAATTTCATCTGCCATTCTGCTGCCAAATCACCTAATTTTGTGAGACCACCTTGTAGCTCTTTACAGTTAGATTTAGACATCACTATCTTGAACAATTTTGTATCACCTGCACATTTGCCACGGATACATCTTCAATTTAATTGAATCCCAGCTGTCTTTTCACTGCTTTTGATTAACTTCTCAAACCTTTCCCTCCTGCTTCCAGTTCAGTCTGCACAGAAACTTGCCAAATTTTCCCAAGAAAAAAATTAACTATTATGTGACCTTCCCCTCCCACAAATCTTCTCTTGTCATAGATATGACTGTTTTTGTTTTGCTCTCTTCTATCCTCTTGACATGCCACAGTAACCCTCATCCCATCCCATCTCCTGTTCACCCTCATCCCCTATTTTACTTTTCTTCTTAGATTTTCAGTCTCCTCCATATCTAGAAAGGACAGAACATTGGAACAACACACGTAAGTGAACAGAGAATGTTTAGTTAAATACAAAATCAGGTTAATTACTTTTGGATTTGGTTGAACTCCTCTGCGCTGATTTATGTACTTCCTCCCAGGCTCTTCCCCTGTACACTGTAACTTTTAAACTAAAAACATAGAGAATTGTTTTCCTTGGATGCAATCTGCCTTTTTCCAATTGTTCTGTAATACCTAGTAACCAACTATATCCAAAGTATCTCTTTGTTCTGTTAATAAATTCACCTTTTTAAAGACTATGATCTGATTCCTTGTCCTAGAAGGCAGGAGGTTCTGTGCACGTGCCTGAGACTGAAGACCAGCTTTAAAAAAATTACAGTTTGTTTTCAAGATCTCTCCTGATGAAGGCTTAAAAAGCTTAGGATTACCTCCTAGGAAGAAATTCCTAAGTGAATCTTCCTGGGCTCTCAAGGGGTTTTTGCATTTGAGTAGTGGCAGCGTACCACCCAAGGTCAGGGAATCTGTGATCTTGGAGTTGTGGACTCAGAAGTAGGTGTTGTGACTTAGTAGTTGAGCAGGAGTCAAGTTGAGGGGGATGAACAGACTTCCAGGTTGGGGAACAAAGCTGAGGGTCAGCAGCAAAGCTAATTACCACAGACGGGGCAAGCCAGAGTCAGGAATTGAAGCTGAAAGTCAGAGATAGGACTGGTAACTGATGATGGAAGTGAGATGAAGGTAGGAACTGGAGGAGAGGAAAGGATCAATCATAGAACAAGAGTGAAGGGAGCCGTGAGGCAGGAGCCAGGAGCAGAGAAGGAATTGAGAACTGGGATGGGCGCAGGAGGCAAGCACAAGCAGGGTCTACTGCAATCACAATAAGAAATCACTTTGTTGGTTAGGCAATCTCTTCTGACATAAATAGCATAGTTGGTGGAGCTAAGCCTGCAATGGTGGGACAAAGTAAGCAATTGGCCTGGGTCCAGTAATACAAAAGGCCCCTGGCTCCTTCCCACTGCTTCTGCAACTGTGACTGCAGCTCTAACCCTTTAAATCACCACCAGAGTCCCAGTGGTGCTGAAGGGCTGGTGTGGGGAGGCTAGCCCCAATTACACCCCTTTCACTTGAGGCCCTGCTCTTTTTCTGAGAGCATAGAGCTTCCCAACTTGGCATAAGGGCCCAGCAATTCTGTCCCTCCACCCCCAGTGGAGCCAAGGCAGGGCTCCCATGGGTGGCGTTGCATAAAAAAGCCTCTGCCTGAGCTCACTAGATTTATATACATGGATTTTCTAAGGCTACACCAAACTGTAAGGTCTAAGGTTTAAACTGCAACTTATTGTGATCCTTGTCAATCTTTGTAATCTGTGTAACTCTCAAATTTACTGTAAACTGCAATTTTGTAATCTTTGTAACATGCAGCTACCTTGCTTGTAACTTTCCCTAAAATGCATTCTCCCCTGAGTGAATGGAGAGTGAGTGTGTTTGAAGAAGGCTTGGAACAATGGACCATCTCGCAATGAGTCATCACAGTATGGGCATGCTCTCTGCTGGATCAAGGGAAGTCTGGGCATGCTCCCTGATGACAAGATGAATGAGTCACAGGAGCCATTCAGACACTATATAAAGAGAAGGAGCACATGTGAGACTCTCTTTTTCCTTCCACTGATCCTGAGAAGCTCCCCTCCAGTGTCTTTCCTCCTGACCAGCTTCCCCAGCCACGATGAGCAGACTGACCCTCCAGGATCCACATGCCTTGGCTCCTTCTGCAACCCATATGTCTGTGTAAATGTGTGATTGCCTGAGGGCAGGAATGAATGGGTGTGAATGAATGGAGGGGTGCGTGCGTGTGTGTGTGTGTGTGTGTGTGTGTGTGAGAGAGAGAGAGTTCTATCTTCTTTAGCTTAAACCTTTAGTGGATGCTTTCTCCTCTTTAGTTTTACCTAGTGGAAATAAACCCATACTAGTGTAACCCTGGGTGGTCTCCAGTGAGAATATATTTGGGGTAACAGGTGGTACCATGGCTGAGGCTTAGTCCTACTAGATTCTCAGACCACCAGATTTCAGCATATACATTGCTATTTATACAGATGGGCATGAGTATTCTATGCTCAGCTTAAGTTCATTGGGAGTCTGACTTGGCTGGAGGGTGGAGTAGCCAAAAAAAGGCTGAAGAACAGAGGCAGTGCAGGTACGTGCACTAAACTAGACGGGGTGCTCATGGGAGGTGATAGCTTTCCCAGTTACAAAGGGGTACCAGAAGTGAAAACTTGGAACCAGCCCTGCAAACAAGGGTCATCGAGCACAAGCAGCAGGCAGTGGGACCTGACAACTCAGAGGAGCTTCAATAGCAGCCGTGACAGCATCCACCCAGATGCCAGATACAGGAGTACAGGTACTCAGAGAAAGAGACTAATGTACTTGAGAAACTGAGGTCCAAGATGGACATTTATTGGAAGGCCTATGCAACTCAACTCGCGGAGCAGCAGTGGGGACTCTTTGGGTTGCTGCAGGAGTGGGCAGATGGACCTTAGGGGAGACCAGGTGCCAAGAGCTGGAGGCCAGTGCCTGAATTGAGAAACTGCTATACCTTCAAGAGGAAGTGCCCCTACCAGGAAGGAGTATGGAGGCCCCATTCAGACAGTGAAAAGATCAGGAAAGCACTCTCTATGAGGGTAACAGCCTTCCTCCTCCCCCGCCCCGGATATGTTGGACCTGTGGGGAGCTTGGGCACATAGAGGGAATGCTCCAATGGGACCTGCCAGGCCTAGGATAGCTCTGAGGGATTATGGGAGGCCTGTTGCCAATGGAATGCATGGGAGGTACTTTTACTGTCGACACAAGAGCCATATAAGAAGCCAGATTTTGGGCTCAGGCCAAGACCACCCCAAGGGTAGGTGTGGTAATGACTGGCTCCCAGTCAGAGCAGAGAAGTCCCAGGTAAATAAGGGAACTCAGCTGGAAGCTGAGGGAGCTACAGAAAGGACCCAAAGAGTGGCATATGGTAGTCTTAGTATTGGATAGTCTAAGGCAGGAGGTGGCTCTCTTGCAATCCCAGCTCAGGTCAAAAGCTGGGGCAAGGGATTACCAAATCTTTGCAGGTTGAGAGGCCAGGCAGGGAATCCTGGGAAGTCAGGGCAAAGAACTATAAAGCAAGAGACTATCAGAAACAGAACTCTGCAGGCTAAGGTGCCTGACAGGGAACTTGGAAAAACTGGGACATGAACTATTATAGCTCCCTGAGTGAGGTAGGCCACGAGAGAGAACCCTGATGAACAGGGGAAGTGACATTGTTTTGGGGAGACACCCCGACCTACTTGTTGGAAGGGGGAGAAGCGTGGTAGGGTGGACGAGGTTACAAAGCTCCCTGCTAGAGGTCTGTGGCCTTACCACACCCTGTCTCAGTACACTATAGAATCATAGACTACTAGAACTGAAAGGGACCTCATGAGGTCATCAAGTCCACCCCCCTGCTCTCCTGGCAGGACCAAGTACCATCTAGATCATCCCTGATCGATGTCTATCCAGCCTGCTCTTAAATATCTCCAGTGATAGAGATTCCACAGCCTCCCTAAGCAATTCATTCCAGCGATTAACCACCCTGGAATCAGAAGCCAGGAAGGCCCTATAAAAGGAGCTGGAGGACCAGAGTCAGCCCAGTGCTGCTGGAAATGTCAAGGAGCCATGGGTGACTGCCTGGCTCAGGGAGTGTCAGCATCATGGAGAGCTCCACATGGGGTGCTACTATGGACTATCTGACAAACTGTGAGAGAACCCTGAGATAAGGGTGAGAACAGTGACTCCAGGAAGGGAAGCCCTGGAGGCCCCACTCTCTATCTGAGTGGGGTAATAGACTAAGAGACCATACAGAGGGGAAGGAGATGGGCCTGGTACTCCAGAAGGGGTTTTCAGTGACAAGAGTGTGATTCAATCAGAGGGCTAAGCAGTTGGAAAAGGCTGAAGAACAGAGGCAGTGCGGGCACATGTACTTGGCCAGATTGGGAGTGGGAGATCGCTTGCAGGAGGTGTATGCCAGCCCATGACAGGTATAGTAGGGGCAGTGCCCCCTGCCGCTACGCTTGCCAACCTCCCTCTGCGATAGGCAGCCCTGTCTCCCCCTCTGGACACTGGGGAGAGCCAGGCTGAGGTGTGCCAGGCAAGCCCCAGCTTTCCCCCACACTTTGGCTGCCAGGGGGTTGGGCTGGGCTGAGGCTGTGGCTGGCCTGGCTCGCTTTCCCAGCCACTGAGGAGTTGGGCCAGGCTGAAGCTCTTCCTACCCCTTCTTCTCTTCTCTCTCCCTCTCCTCCCCCCCGCCCCCAGCTTCCCACAGCCAGGGAGGACCCAAGTCTTCCCTGGCTCCTGCTCTTTCCCCTGTCCCTAACCTTGAGGCTGTTCCAGCTCTTACCCCCTCACCCCTGCTCTTGGCCTGCCCTAGTCCTGATCCCCCACATCAACCAACTCTGGCTTTCTCTTCCCCCTGGCCGCTGGGGCAAGGTTGCCTCTAGCTGTTCCCCCTCAGTCGCCGGAGGGAGGGGGGCATCTCTAGGGCCGTATAGTGCCCAAGATCTTTTACCCCTGGCTGCTGGAGGTAGGGTTGCCAGATACCTTCACAAAAAATCCCGGACATGGCGGGGAAAAATTGATTGAGCCAAAAAAAAAAAAAAAAAATTTGCTGCGCCTTTAAATTCGTATTTTCATGCTCATATTTTCTGGGGTTTTTTTACAGGCAAAAACCAGACACCTGGCAACCCTAGCTGGGGATGAGGGGGGCCTCACTAGTCCTGCTCTCTTCCCCAAGTCGCCAAGCACCAGGAAGGCAAAGGGGAGGAGAGAGGGAGAGACTGCAGGTTGCAGAGTGATGTAATGATATCACATGGTCATCCCACAGGAAAAGTTTTTTTTTAAAAAAAGACACACAATATTCAACAATTCAGTGCTCTCTAAATGTCAGCTCCATTCCCATGCTAGTCTATTGGAGTTTGTCACTGATTTTAGTGAAGCAGAGTTTTGGCCTTAATAGACATTTCTACTGTACTCTGTAGCTGAAAGACTTTGTATCTACCATTTGCCAGCAGATGGCAATAGTGTAGGAGTTTGACAATAGCTTAAGAGCACCTTTGTCACCAATTGTTGTGTTCTTTGTGTTCAGAATCCTTCTCTTAAATCTGACAGAGAACTGTGAACATTGTTTTTCCTCTAAGAAATTATCTTCTCATTAGCAAATTTCTGATCTACTAGTAAATGTCTAAAATCATTTTGTTAGCACTGATTTTTCCCATGTATGTGAAAATGTTAACTCTGCCATTATGTTAGTGACAATCAATACTAATTAGATTAAATAACAAATTTCTTACATAGCATTTCTCTAGGTCCCCAAAAGGCACATGTCCTTTAAATAGGCAGGCAGGTCTCTTCAAGATTTTTCCAGTTTCTGACTATAATTTCTGAGAAAAGTAAAGACAATTTACTTTTTTTTATTTTTATTTTTTATATGGTGATACCAAGTGGGTTTCCAGCATATCGGAGATCTCATTAAAACTTTCCTTTCCTGATTTCTGGTTTTTTTTCTTTTCACTTCTAATAACACAGTCTTTAATACCTACATGTGAGTCCCCTGCTTTACATCTCAAAGTGCTTTTCAATGCTAGGTTAGCATTATCTCCATTTTCACAGGTGGGGAGACTGAGGCAAAGAGATTTAATGACCTGTCTGACTTCACAAAGGGAGTCTGCAGCAGAACCAGGTATAAAAGCCAGCTCCCTGCTGTTCATTGGATCATGCGGCTTCCTATTTACATTTCAGCCCTCCTGGCACGGTAAGAAAGTACTTCCTTCCTACATGTGAATCAGAGACAACCAAACTCAAAGATACTCCTCGGGGTGGGATTTTGAAAAATTCCTAAGTATGTGCCTAGCTCCCAAGACAGCTCTTTCTCTCTCACATGAATGATGTCAGTGTTACAGCCTTGTATCCATAGCAGAGGTGATGTTTGGGATGAGGGCATGTCTAGGCCTGCAGATTGGGCTGGGAATGGAGGGGGGCCTGGGAAGCAAAGGGAGCAATTGCCCTAGGGCCAAATGATTTTAAAGGGCTTTTAGCTCCTGGATGCCACTGCTGCCACGAGCAACCAGAGCCCTGGGCCCTTTAGAAGCCTTGCCAGAGCACTGCTGGGGGGGAGGAGGAGGAGAGAGGGGACCACGCTATCTGGGCAGTTCCGGGGGCTGGCTGCCTCACTCCCAACTCTTTTGCCTGAGGCCCCATCACTTATGGAAGCATAGAGCTACCTTTCCACATGCACATTGCCCATGGACCTGGCAATCCTGTCAGCTCCCCTGCGTATGTCGCACCAGATTTCTGCCTTCCATTTGGTACTGAGGTTTTCAAAATGTCACCTCTTGCTAGGAGCTAGTGGATTGGAAGCTGGTACGTATCACCTGGCCTGCTTCAGCCCCGGGCGCTTTCTGATGTGAGAGTCGGGGCATCTTTGCACACCCGGGTGCTCCCCAGGAAGGGTGGATGGCACAGCTCTGAGCCGTATCCCGATACACTTTTGCTTCTCTCCTGAAGGAGCCCAGTGCCATTTGGTGACATTCCTTGGAGCTGGCCCCGGCCTGTGGAGGTGGATCCCAGCTGCTATAAAATGTTCCCCAGGGGTTCACTTGCTGCTTCTGTGGTGCTTTTGGCTCTGCTACTACTGATGCTTCTCCAGAGGCAATTTGAGAGAGTGGCCATGTGTCCCCTCCCTCCCCAGAACATTTAAATTGAACTTTTCTCCCCTCTATCCAGACTTATGTCTCATTTCTGAACCAAAAAATACAGCTTTCGTACTGCATTACATTAAAACAGCCTAGATAACATCTTACCCACCATCTTAGCAGTAGCGTGTACTACCATATGGAGATCAGACTGGGAGAGCCTAGCCCTTTTGTTTCTAAGATTTGCAGGGGAGCGGGCAAGTGTGTTGTAGAGACAGCTTGACCCTAATGGTTTGGGTCTCCATGGGTTCTCTGGCTGACTTTAGGAATGGCACCACCTGCCTCGACACCGGGGTGGGCAATAATTTTTGCTTGGGGGCCACTTCAAAAATTTTTGAAGTAGCTCTGGGCCACCCCAGAAGGGGCGGGGCCTCAATGGGAAAGGACAGGGCTACCCCACCCCCAGATCATGATTGGTCTCGGGGTGGGGGAGTCCCTTTGCTGCTCCTTCCCACTAGGCACCCATGCTCTGGAAGAGGCTTGGCACGTTCACCCATCCTCAGGCCAATCAGGGCCTGGGGGCGGTGGAGCGCACAAAGCCTCCTCCCACCCTGCGAGGAGCATGTGGCACTCTGAAGTGCTGCAAGCTCCTCACAGGGCCAGGGCAGAGTGAAGGAAGCTTCATGCAGTTCCCCTTCCCCCAGGCCCTGATTGGCCTGGGGGCAGGGAAGTGTGTGAAGCCTCCTCCGCTCTCCCCCCGCACCCTACGATCAGCATGCAGTGCTTCAAAGTGCCACGTGCTCCTCGCAGGGTGGGAGGAGGCTTCACGTGCTTTCCTGCTCCCAGGCCAATTAAGGCCTGGGAGCAGGGGAGTGTGCGAAGCCTTCTCCACTCTGCCCCCGCTCTGTGAGCAGCACGTGGCATTTTGAAGCACTGCATGCTGCTTGCAGGGCAGGGGCACAGTGGAGAAGACTTTGGGCACTCCCCCGCCCTCAGGCCCTAACTGGCCTGCAGGGAGCAATAGGACCTCGGTGGGCCAGATCCACCCGCTTGGCGGGCCGGATGTGGCCTGCGGAGGCCCTTTTGCCCAGGCCTGCTCTATACCATATAGTTTAATGGAAAGAGGACATAAGAAAAGAAAAAGGACAATAGGAGGATCTTTGTGCCTTCAAGATGGGTTCAAAACCAGACCATGGCCTGGGAGGAATGGCAAAACAAATACCAACAGTAGCTCTGAGAGGAAATGCCTCAGAAGATGCTTCAAAGATCATCATCCAGTTCATGTACTTTCTAAAGCAAAAGCCCTCTTTTTTTTCTTTCAAATATTATTGATGTTTTTATTCTGGCAGCACCCACAATGCTCTAGGGGCTTTCTCCTGACACATGAAGACCCAGATCTTGCCTCTAAGGACTCTCAGGCTTAGAAAATGAGCAGCATGAAAAGAGTAGGGCAAAGAGATCAAATATGTAATCAAAACTTAGCCAACATGTAAAAAACATCCACTATCCTGAAATGGCCCCAGGCAGCGTTTGTTAGCTGACAGCTTGGCAGTATCTTGACAGAGGTGGGCTTGAGGTGTTGGAGGGAAAAGTAGTAGCCTTATTGAACACTTTTTGGGGGAATGTTTTGCACATAAAGGGCATCATAGAAGAAGTGGGGAAGACAGTTGAGAGAAGTGGACAAAGGGAGGAATCAATATTGCCCAACTGCAAATGTTCAAAAATCTTGAGTCAGGCTCACCAAGAAAACCTATATCAGGCTTAAAAATAATGTACAAAGAAGAGATTTGGTGTTCTTTTCATATGCCTTTTGTGTTTTGAGCCTATAGTGTGTACCGGGATTACATTTGGAAGCTTTCTCCACAGCCATGAGGGCTAGAAACTTGCTTTTCCTTTAAGAAGGAAGGCTGAAATCATGCCACATGCACTGGATTTTGGGAGTGGGGCTTTAAGGAAAACAATGATTATCATGAGAGTCATGACAAAATCATGGGAGCTGGCACTCCAGGGTTGAGGCTGGCATCATGGTTGCAGTGGGCAGCACAATAACTCAGAAAAATAGCTTGTGTGGGGAAGGCAAAGTTATGAAGGGGCTTGGAGGGGAAAGTGAGAAGGTTGAACATGCTGAAGAGGCAGTGGTGGAGGCAGTGGAGTGATATGGTGAGGGGGCTGAAATTAGTGCAGGAGGATGATCTTAGGAGCTGCTTTATGCATGGGTTGGAAGGGGTGGGGGTAATGTCATATGTTTGTCATGGAAGCTAGGGAGGAGAAGACTATGGTAATCAAGACTTTTCTCTTTTGCTGTAACAGATTATGTGGGTGGTGAATCCTCCCTTCTGCACAACCAAAAATGTCTGTGCTTTTGGCTCGCTAGCAAACAAATGTGTCTATATTCTTAGGCTTTCATGCCATGAACAGTACATGCCTGTATATTTGTCAAAGCTATCTCCTGCTTGTTGGCTGACGTGAAGTCAGGGCCGGATTTATGTGCAAGCTAAGCAAGCTACAGCTTAGTCTCAGTTTTAGAGGCTATAATAATGTAATAGTTTTTAGTTGCATCATCACCTATGTACTGGCATATATGCAAATGTAAAACTTTATTATTTCTGTTGTCATTATCCTTTCTGTTAGCATTACCAAAACGTGCATTATTCTACGGCGCCTCTTAAACTTGACATAGTTTAGGGCCTCAGCATGTCTTAATCCCTGCAGGAAGTAAATTAACTTGGGTGCGGGGGAGGGAGGAGTACTTTAGAGATTCCACATCTAATGTGAACAGCATATTTTTACTCCTTTTTTCTGTGTTGGCTTTAGATCTTTTGCCCATACCCATTAGGGTTGCCAGATGGTTTCAACAAAAATACTGGACACACTTGATATTACATCACAATCTACATTACATCTTATTTAGAAAATACCGGACATTTATATTTTCTCAATTTGTTTCCCAAACAGAAAGCTCAAATACTGGACTGTCCGGTTCAAAACAGGACACCTGGCAACCCTAATACCCATTGCACAGTTGCAGTGTTAAATGCTGTGATACCCAGTTGTAACATAAAAGATAACAAATCATTGAATTGGGAGGTGTTATCTAAACACCTCTGGTTATTTTTGTTGTAGTTTTTACACTTCTATGGCATACAGAGAGATAATGCTAAGTACCAGCTGCTGAAAGAATGTGTTCAGCCTTAGATCCGGTATCATGTCTCTTAAACTGACTCTTCGATAATGAGTTTTCTCTTTGCATTTTCCTTGGATGCCAGAGGGAACTGCACCAGAATGCCATTGCCAAGTGGCGGTAGTCTGCTAGTGCCATTGTTGTTTGAGTGGCATGAAACACAAATGTTTGCTCTATTGATTATCTTTCCAAAATATAAATACAAAAATCTCCTTGTTGCAATATCTTAAATATAAAGGCCTGTGTAGAGAAGTTCTGATTGAAAGAACTGGAAGTGTTTTGCAAAATAGATTGTTTTCAAAGATGTAGTGGGTTTGCAAGAGCATGTGTGTAGAGGAAACCTGTACTTGAGTCTAAACCATTCCATTGTTCTATGATGATTCTGGTACATGACGATTGCTTGTTGGCCCTCCTGCAATGCAAATGTTTTGGTTTTCGTCAAAAAGATTGATGGTGACAGGATGCCTACCCTGTGGAAATGGGGTAGGTTTAGAAGTTAAAAATCACTTTAAAAAGTTAGATGTCTGCAAGTGACCAGGTCTTGCATCCTAGAATACTCAAGGAGCTGATAGAAGAGGTATCTGAGCCGTTAGTTATCATCTTTGAAAAGTCATGGAAGTCAGGAGAGATTCCAGAAGACTGAAAAAGGGAAATAAGAACAACCCAGGAAACTACAGGCCAGTCAGTTTTACTTCTGCGCTAGGGAAGATAATGGAGTAAGTAATTAAAGAATTCATCTGCAAACACCTGGAAGAAGATAAGGAGATAGGTAACAGCCTGCATGGATTTGTAAAGAACAAATCGTGTCAAAACAATCTGATAGCTTTCTTTGATAGGACAACAAGTCTTGTGGATAAGGGAGAAGCAGTGGACATGGGACACCTAGACTTTAGTAAGGCATTTGATATGGTCTCGCATGACCATCTTATCTGTAAACTAGGATAATAAAACCTAGATGGGGTTACTGTAAGGTGGGGGCATCACTGGCTAGATAACTGTTCTCACAGAGTAGTTATTAATAGTTCACAGTCATGCTGGAAGGGTGTAACAAGTGCGGTTCCTCAAGGGTCTGTTTTGGGACCGGTTTTATTCAATATCTTCATCAACGATTTAGGTATTGGCTTAGAGAGTATGCTTACTAAGTTTACAGATGATACCAACCTGAGAGGGGTTGTAAGTGCTTTGGAGGGTAGGGTCATAATTCAAAATGATCTAGACAAACTGGAGAAATTGTCTGAGGTAAATAGGATGAAGTTTAATAAGGACAAATGCAAAGTACTCCACTTAGGGAGGAACAATCAGTTTCACACATACAGAATGGGAAGTGACTGTCTAGAAAGACATATTGCAGAAGGAGATCTAGGGGTCATAATGGACACAAGCTAGATATGAGTCAACAGTGTGACGTTATTACAAAAAAAAGCAAGCGTGATTCTGGGATGTATTAATAGGAGTGTGGTGAGCAAGACACGAGAAGTCATTCTTCTGCTCTACTCTATGCTGATTAGGCCTCAGTTGGAGTATTGTGTCCAGTTCTGGTCACCGCATTTCAAGAAAGAAGTGGAGAGATTGGAGAAGGTGCAGAGAAGAGCAACAAAAATCATTAATGGTCTGGAGAACATGAGTTATGAGGGAAAACTGAAAGAGTTGGGCTTGTTTAGTTTAGAAGAAAGAAGACTCAGAGGGGACACGATAGCGGTTTTCAAGTATCTAAAGGATGTTACAAGGAGGAGGGAGAAAAATTGTTCTCCTTGGTCTTTGAGGATAGGACAAGAAGAAATGGAATTAAATTGCAGCAAAGGAGGTTTAGGTTTGACATAAGGAAAAACTTCCTGCCTGTCAGGATGGTTAAACATAGGAATAAATTGCTTAGGGAGGTTGTGGAATCTCCATCACTGGAGATAGATGACTATCCAACCTACTCTTTTATATATAAGGGATCATCTAGACAGTGCTTGGTCCTGTTGTGAGGGCAGGGGGCTATACTTAATGACCTTGTAAGGTCCCTTCCAGTTCTAGTAGTCTGTTTCTATGATTCTATGATAATACAGTGTTCAGTGTTCGAGAGGTTTAACCTAAGCAACAGTATCTTGATCTTTATCTAGTACTTTGCATCAGTCGATCTCAATATACTTTACAAAGGAGGTCACAATCATTAGGCTCATTTTACGGATAAGGGAATCGAGGCACAGCAGCGATGTAATTTGCCCTAAGTCCCAGTGCTCATAAGGCCAGGTGATTGTCTCAGTTTACACTTCATGGGCATATGTTGAAAACTCAGGGGTTTATGTTATGATTTTGCTATGATTTTATTTCCATGGTTTTGGAATTAAATGATAAAGACTCTGCCATTTTCTGAAAGAGTTAATGCAGCATGTTACATAGAGGCGGCCCTTACTTTTATGTTTCTCATTTTGTTTTTCGAAATCTAAAACCAATGTGAAAATATGGATGTGCATTGAGCGTGGAGTGAGGGGGCCTGGAAGGCATTAGTGACATATCTAAGGATATCATTTCTACTCATCTACTAAGTATATGCTTATTGCCATAGCTTTTAACAATGATTTCTGAAAAAATGTGATTGTCACTGTTTGTGGGGTGCTGAGAAACTTCCTTTCCACAGGACACCGAATGAATTGAGCTTCAATGAACCAGTGTGAGGTAGGGAAGTATTACCTATATTTTGCAGATGAGGCATGGGAAAAATAAATAACTTGTCTGAGGCCACACAGAAAGTCTGTGGCAGAGATGAATCCCAGTCCAGTGCCTTCAGCACAAAAATATCCTTCTGAATTTTTATCTTTGAGTCTTGCTGGTTAAGATTATATCCAAGATCCAGGTTTGGCAGGCTAAGACCTGATGAAAATAGGGAATAGGGGATTAACAAAATCTCTCCAAATTGAAATATGTCTTCCATAGGCTGGTGACCTACACCTTTTGGATCCTTTCAGAACTCAAGAAGCATCATTGACCCAGTAAAGAGGCTAGTGGGGTAGAAAACAGCCAGTGGTAGATGAGTAGAGGAGCAGGGAGGTGATAACAGAATGAACAGGTCAGTGAGGTAATTAAAAGCATTAGCAGCCAGTCTGTCAAGTATTTTGTTTAAGGAAATGTTTCACTCCAAAGTGAAAGCAGCTGTGCTCAGTGTAATATAAAACCATCACAGCTGCTTTTGTAATGTCAGCAGACTCTAGTGGTCTGCAGGCAGAATCAAACTTCTGGGACATCTGGAGCTTAGCAACGAAATTCTACTGCATGAACTAAAAGCCAACTGGCTGGTAGCTAAGGCTGTAAAGCAGAGTGACAGGGCGTTTGCCCTGCACTGGCCCTTTAAGGACAAAACTCCAGCCCTGAGTGAGGGCTGAGAGTGAAGCCTCAGCTGAGGCAGCTCTGCTAATGAGGGCCATATAAAGGAGGACTCCTGGAGGGAGGGAAGAACCTGACTGCTGTTCTGGCTGGAAAGCAGTAGGGACCAGACTGCTAGGGAAGTGGGAGGCTTCTTGGAGGCAGAACAGTGCTGGGGAAGGAAGGAAGGCAGAGCTGGGGAGGCTCTGGCCAAGTAAGCCCCCAGGCTGCAAGGCCTAAGCTACTGGGGCTGCAGGAGGCAGCCATGGTAAGCAGGGCAGCAGGTCCACACCCCTTTGCCAGTGATGAGTGGTGGTTACAGACTGCAGTCTGCCCCGGAGGCAGGGGCTAGAAGAAGGTTGGCAGTGGGTCACTGAGGCACAGTGGGTGCAGGGGAACTAGGTGTTCCTGGGGAGAAGAACTGGGGGTCCCTGGGAGAAGGGAGCACCCTAGAGTGTGCAGTAGAGTAAACACTACTCCCCCGGAAGGGGGTGCAGAGAGACTGGAGTGGGCACTGCTGGAGGGCAGAGTCCTGAAGAGGACACCATGGTTAAAGAAGAGCACAGGGAGATACCAGCTAGAGGAAGGCACCTAACGAAACCACAAGTTAATTCCCCAAGGCAACCAGCTGAAGGTTCCATGCTGGTGAGTCTACCCCGTGACAAGCAGACTCATTATTCTCATGTTAGGTGGTCTGGGTGCCACTAGATGGGACAGTAGACCACACCGAGAAAGGGTCACACTTTCATTTTGGAATGCAAAATGAAGAAACAGAAGCATTTCTGTAATTGAATTCTTCAGTGGTGACCTAGAACATAGGGAGCAGTTGTGGAAATTTTGCATTTATCTCTGGGAGAACTTACTATATTAAGAATTGTAGAAACAATTGTGGCACCTTAGAGACTAACAAAAATATCTATAGTATCATGAGCTTTTGTGGCCAAAAGCTACTTCAACAGATGATCTAGAGAGAAATTGTAGGTAATTCCAAAGGGTAGGGTGACCATAGCCCTTCAGGGACTGAGAATAATGAAGGTTGACTAGGCAAATTCGCTCTGATTTTAACATGTCCAGAAAAGTTATCACCTCCTGGAGATCTTTGTCTATATTCAGGCTGCATTCTCCAGAAGCCAAATGGGGTGGGGGGAGGGAGACTTTTGGATCTTTCCAGTTGAGTAAAAGGATAGGAAAGCTTCCTGGACTATCTATTCGAGGAAGACCCCAGTCCTTCCTAGGAAGGGTTGGAAGGTCTTGGCCTTTGCATGGAGGTTCTTGTTCCAAAGAAAATTGTCATGAACTCGTAACCCTAGAAAAATCCCTGGGTTGTGTTTAAAGGACTGATTACCACTCTGAGTCCTTGTTGCAGTTGAGGTGATCTCTGAGCATGCAGGTTCTTTCATTGGTTTTAATATGTTTTATCATTAATGTTTTCTCCTTACAAATGAATGTGCCTGTTTAGAAAGAGCTGTGTGGTAACTTCTAACTGGGTAATTATTACAGCCTCCTACCTGCATTGAGTGGCTGCAGCTCCCTGACCTAGCTCCACAGATCCATCGGTCCTACTCAAGTTTGAGGGGAAAAGCAAGAAATGACAGAGAGGAGGCAGCAGAAAAGGAATGGAAGGGAGTCAGACTTCAGGGGAGATTGCAGCGCTTCTGCTCAGGTATCCAGTTTTTAAATATTACCAAGTTGGCAACCCTACTTAGCTTAATGTAGATTAAATGTTAGTGCTACATCAATGAACGATACAAACATAAGCAACCAGGTATTTGCATTTTGCCCAAGATGGCTGCTTTTCAGTGATGGACACAGACTTCAATTAAAGTACATGTGTCAAGGGTGTGTCCATCATTGAAAAGCATAGGAAATAGCATAGGGCCCTGTCTGCAAGCTCATGTACAGTAGAATTCCTATTGACCTCCATGGGAGTTCCCTTTGAATTCCAAAGGAGTGATGCATGAAAAAGTCTCGTAGCATAGAGTCCGAATTTGGTAAAGTCCTTTGGCATGAACGGTTCTGTATACATGTGAGAAGAATTTATTGTTGCTGTATCTAATATTGATGTGTGTGTGTGTAAATAGTTTGTACCTACGTGGAATTCAAATTCAGTATAATTGAACTGAGAGTTCAAAGAATGTAATGCATGATTTTGTTATAACGCAAAGCCTAATGACACCATTTAATTTGGCTTTAGGCCAAAACCAGATGCCTGTCATAATTAATTGGCTTGTTAGCTAATTAGGAAGAAAGCATATGACTTCTATTAAATAGTGTCAAGTTGGTCTTGACAGAGGTCGGTACAGGTTTCCCTCTAGGATCAATACCTTAACCCTTCTTGCGTACAATCATTATAAATGAAATAGCATGCAACTTAGTGCACACTGCGTTGTGCTCATCTGACTTTATGGTGAGGCAACCTTGGTCAGCAGCCCTCTTGCTGTCCGTTGGAGCTTAGCTTGCTTCAAAGCTCCCCCCATCTTGTATAAAAGGTTTTGTAGATTTGCTCTGCTTTGACTGTCGTCCTCCCCACATTATGTGCTGCCACTTCAGTTCTTTGCTCAGAATGGGGGAAACTTACCTGGAGCCTATTTCACTGGTTGGGTTTACTTTGCATTGTATTAGGGAAGATGTTCTTCTTCACCCAAACACTAACTTAACTCATATATTTGGTGATTTGTTCTTTTCACTTATAAACATGTAGACTTAACTATCTCTAGATAGCTGTTTGCCGCCTTGGCCCTCCAGATCTGTACTGGGATGCCTGTGTGGCCACTGGCACGAATTAGAGCAGCTGGGGAGGCAACCAGACCCAGGCTACATAGGGATTGCAGAGCCTTTATATGTCCCCTCCCACACTTGACTCACCCATTGCAAGAAGTGCAGGAACGTGCTATTTTCATGATCCCTGTGCATGCTACCTCTGCACCAGGGAAATTCTCCTTTTGGCCTGTTGTAGAGCTATGTGGAGGAAATCATTTGCAGGGAGCACAGATTGTATTAAACCTATAAAACCTAAGAACTATGCTATACATTCTTGAGCTTCATCTGTTGGCATGCCATTATTAACTAGTTACCTATGTACATGACAGCTATCATTTAAAGAGTCCTCCTTGTAACACTGTGCTTCAGCTGTGGTGGAGAATGGCACATCTCATTTTTTCCATCCATCATTAGGCCCATGAAGTCACACCCTGCAAAATTGCTTTGGGAAATAGATAACTTAGTAAACCTTGGCTCCCTCCACTCAGAGTGATATGATTTTTTTTTTAATGCTATGAATTACCTTTTCGTTTCTTTTGGGCCTGGACCGTATCACAGTAATTCATGCCTGGTGATTTCTAGCCTGGGTGGCTAGCCTGGGATTTCTAACCTGGGACTCTTTTAATGCACTCCATTGGGGTACCATGAATGACCATTTGGTTCACAATGCAGCTGCTCCCCTGTTAGGTAGTGTCAGCCTAATTAGAAATTATTACTCCATGTCTCCAGACAGCTTCCTTGCTGCTTCTATATGCAAGTCAAGAGGTTGTCTTGGGTCTAACCCTTCCCCCCCCACCCCGCCGAATTGCAATGAAGGGTAACCTAGGCTAGAGAGTGGGACACATGAATGGCCCTCTTTCATCTCAGTGGGCTGCAAGATTGTCTCCTGGGACAAGGTAGTTTTGCTAACTGTGTTTGCATACCTAGAATTTGTTGCGTGCCAATTGAACCATAGCAGTGTTTCGGTTCAATGCGGAGGGAGCTCTCGTAATGCCGTGTGAAATCAGCACACATTACTTCACATTCCCTTGCTTTATGTGTATTTCACTTTTGTAATACTGGGAGGAAAAAATTATGTAGATGGAAACCAGCAGAATCTGGCAAGCTTGTGGCCAATGGTAAACAAAATGTCTTGTGAGCCACACACAGCGCCCCAATGGACCACAGGTTGCCCACCACTGTTATATTGGGTTGAGTCCTGGCTGCTTTAGAGACTACCCATATTGACTAGCACATAAGATACAGGAAGGCCATTGAGTTAACCATTTGGATACTAGTGGCAGGTTGCGTTTTCTGGGAGAAGGGCCTTTGATTCTGGAATTCATTGCCCCTGCCTAACTGACAGAGCCAGAGTCTGCTGACCTTTAAGTGAAAGGGAGGGTTTAGCTTGAAATGAGTGGCTTGGGAGTGAATAGGGAGCTTTGTAGCGGATTAATGGGTAGAATGTCTTTTCTGCTTTTAGTAAACATGTAATTGAAATTGCACATAGTTAATCAGAGTATAGCCCCATGGGACCTGATAATTCTATGCACATTATACATTAAAGGATGATTCCGTAGTAACGGTGTGGTAATTATCAGGGCTTTTGTCATAGGTATCTGTGAGAGTTCATGTTGTGAATGGGAATCTGCTTTTCTCCAGTCCAAGGCCCTTCTGTACCCCTCCACTATCCCACTTAAACCACCCACTCAAAAAGAGGTGTCCTTGTCTCAGTAGGCTACCCTGGTAAATAAAGGAAAGAAAGAAAGCCCACCTAGTCACACTGGCTGTAATTCATTATAGCAATGTCACCCAAATCTAGTGTGGAAGGGGGAGGTGAGTGTTACAAACTGCAGATTTATGCAAGTATTTAATAGTGGCTTGCCAAAAAAGTCACTACTCTTTTCAGAAGAAATCTTTCTTTGTGTCTTTTGATATTTAAAGAGCTGTAATTACAATGGCAAAGCTTTGAATTCTTTTTTTTTCTGTCCTCTTATACACACTAATTTATGGACCAATCCAATATTACAGACAACCTAATGAAAGAATCACACACTCCCTTTATACTTCCTACCCCCCGTTATACAGTTTCACTTGTGTGGATGAATGCAGAGTAGTTGATGCTATAAATAAGTTTAATGATGTATCTTGCCCCTCAATTGCTAGTTGTTGATGCTGCAGTCCTGCATAATAGGAGAAGAAAGGAACTGAATTTAAATCTTTGTCTGTCTGTTTCTTCCTCTCACTCGTGATCTTAAAGGCTCCTCTAACTACTAAATTTAAAGCTCTCAAGATACCCCTTTTTTGTTACTTTTTAGCATTGTGGAAAAGATCAAAATGACATAGGTGAATGCCAAGAGGTTCCATCAAAATATGCATACCCTCTTTACAATGATGCTGTCGTTTTCTTAGGTGGCCAGAGCTGGTGAAGAGCAGAATCAGGAAAAGGATGGAAGGAAACTCATGCTGTGAGCTTTGTGCTACTTTCTGTGAAGTATCCTGAGGCTGACACATCAGACGATTACAATATATAATTTACTTTGAGATAAAGTGCACTGAGACAGGGTGGACCAACCTCACATTGGGCCAATGGGGTCTGACCAATAACAGCGAACCCAGAAAATCTCACACACCCCCTCACACATGCTGCACATGTTCAGGATGCAGCCCAAATAAAAGGATGCAGCCCAGCTCTGCCTGGACTGGCTGCGGAGGAGGAGGAGGACGGAAAGCTCCTACAGAGATGCCTGGGACTCTCCAAGCGGTGGGAACCATGGGTCCTGACTATGCTGCGGACAACCACCTGACTGCAGAGACCCATGGGATGCCAAGCTGCTGCCAGCCAAAGAGACGCCTGAGATGAGCCTTGCTGTAGGAAGTGACCCAGGGAATGTATTTGAAGCTGATGCTTGACCTTTTAACTAAGAATTTTCAATTTCATCTGATGTGTGTCATAGGAGATCCTGCATGTTCAGCAGGCCCACCCCCTTTGGTCCAATGCAAGATTGATACATCCAATCACAGAGTCCTCGGGACTCTCTGTTAGATCAGGCAATTTAAGGAAATCTGGGGAACTCAGGGCTTCTGTCAGGGCCCAGTAAACTCTCCGCCTATGCCTCCTGGCTGGGGCAAGCAGTTGCAGCTGGGCTTTGAACCTCTGGGCAGGTCAAAGACAGCAAATATTCTGCAGTCCGTGGGCAAGGCAAAGCAAACAAACAGCCAGCTGCTCCTATCATTAGAGACCTTTGAATGTGCACTGTCCTCCAAAGCTTTTGGGGGAAATTGGTCCTCACAGCCAGATTGCAGAACTAGCTAACAATCTGACTGACCCCTCCCTTGGTTTCCAGGTTGTAGTGGAGACAGGCCCTTAACCCAACCAACAGGTTCCAAAGCGCATTTAAAGCCCAGACAATGCTGTAAATTGGAGCCATGTTAACAGCTCAGTCAGAAAGAGCCAGGTTGCCTGAAAAGACTGTAGCTGTGAAGTAGCCATGGTTGGAACTTCCAGGGGTGGGTGGGTGTGTGTGTGTGTGTGTGTGTGTGTGTGTGTGTAGGGGGGTGGTATAAACAACATGAGAGGCCTACCTGTGCCCTCTACCCTAGAATATGTGTCGCCCTATTTTTGGCTTCTGGATATCAATTTCAGAAATGAGCCGTTGAAATCATATTATGATTTGGATTTTTAAGGGATAGAGGTGAGTGTTGGCAATGTTTCTCAGGCTGGCAAGGACTGTGATTCATCTTGTTTCTGCCTTCCTCCAGTGTGAGGGAGTCTTGCTTGTGCTAGGTGGGCATTATCAGTTTAATACACCCATGAGTCACTCCCACATTCTCCTCTGGGCTGCATCAGCCCTGTAGGTTGACGACAGATGCACCCTAGCCCAAATCCCTTCAAAGTGTCCCTCTGATTTCTAGTCCCTGATCCCAGATCCTTTATCTTCAGTGTGTCTACACTGCAAAGAAAAGACCCTGGCTCCAAGTCGCAGAGCTTAGGTGAACTGACTAGGGCTTGGGTTGTGAGGCAAAAAATAGCAGTGTTGGATGTTCCTACTTAGCCTGGAATGTGGGCTTGAAACTCGGTGAAGGAGGTGGTCTTGGAGTCCAAGTGCCAGTTCTTCTGTAACAACCTATACAGCTATCTTTGGCCCTAAAGCGTGAGTCCTGGGAGCTCAAATCAGTTAATCCAGGCTCTGCAACTTGGTGCCACAGATTTTTCTTTGCAGTGTAGACATTCCTAATGGAACAGTGTACCTGAGTTTCTTTGGTTGCTGCTCTTGTGTCACATCCACCACCGGAGTTTGATTATAGTAAATCACAAGGAAATGTATCTGAGAAAGTAGAGATTCAAATAGAAACAAGTCTGACTGAGTTATGGAAACAAATGGTTATAGGCAGCACACAAATACAGAACTGAGGCCTGCATTTTTATTAATAATTATCTTTGCTATCTAATAAAATCGATTCTCACTCCAGGGAGCTAGGAGCTAGTCTTTCATGAAGCACTGCCACACATCAAGGTGGTATCTCTTCAGTGAATGTCTATGCACACAGAGCGTCTTCCTCTAGCCAGTGATGTACTGAATCTGTCTTTCGTCTTTATTCACATACACTGCTGGCCCCTCGCTGTCTTATCATTCCTCTTCACTTCACAGTGATTTCATTGTTTATACTTTGTCTTTGATGCTTTCCCTTTGGCTTTTCTGGATTAGTACAATTTGAGCAATGCAGTATCTAATTGGCTAACTAGGGAGAGGTGATGCTCCCCTCCCACCACTCAGGGATGATCTATCACTGAGACATTATTTCCTGATGACTCACTTTCACTGTGAGATCAGGACATAATGTTCAATATAGTGATGGTCCTTAAATATCACCCAGAGACGCATCTCTCCACTTATCAATAAGTTACAAGCTTTCAGTACAGACCTTGCCTGCTAACCTGTATGGATAAATACCATGTGTACTAGGTGTAGTGAGTCTGTCCGGTCTGAGTCAGGAGTTACTCGTAATTCACTAGTGGGGACCACTGGTCTTCTGGGACACATCTGTGCACTTTGCCGTCCTCACCTGATGCAGCTGTGTGACAACTGCTATGTTGATGGGGCTGAATCTAAGCATTGGAATGCCAGGATGTTATGGAACCACAGGTTGGATTCCTGGTAGCTGTGTCTCTTCCTTTATTCTTTCCTTATTACAATGAGCTTCATGAAACTTGGGCCTGGGCCAAATGATCTTTCCACTCGCTAAAATACCTTCAGATCATGTACTTTTGGACAAGGTTGGGAGCTTCTTGACATTCTTCTTTGCTTTGGATGGACATTGACACAGTTGTCACAGAGCCATTTAGCCTGGGGCTTTGCTTTCGTGTTTTGTTGGGAGCTTCTCTTCTCACTCTCGCTATTACTGTGTAGTCCCCACTTGCCAACCCTGAGGTGGTTGTGTTACAGTGATGCTGGATGCACACAATTCCCATACTGTCTCGGACATAAACCAGCAGTATTTAACGTGACTTAAACAGACCGATGTCTAAGGCAATTATTGGGATATTAATAATGTAACAACTGTCACTACTTATAGGGATAGTTCCTCATTTCAGACCCACATTTACTTTCATTCTGGTGCTCTTTCATCCTGTATTGCATATCTACTTAGGAAAAGGATGAATAATTGATTCCCAGATCATTTTAAGTGTTCCTATTCTTTTTTCTATTTTTCATTGTGTATTAACCTGTATTTTTAGGCTATTGCTGGGTATGAAGTCTAGAACACCCTAATGACACAACTTGCCAGATTTGAGACCCAGGTCATTTCTGTTGTCTTTAGATAGGTGCTCTTGGACCAAACTTTAGCTATAGTTCCATGAGTATCGTTTCATAATGACTGCATGCAGGTGAGCATGGAATGTGACTCCCAGTGATCTATGAACACACTAAATTTGTGGCTTGAAATTCCACGCTGTTGATATTATTTTAAGCTTTGTAAGAAGAGAAATATTAGTTATTCCTGCGACACTCTTCCCCAAAAATACAAGTAAACAACTGAGTTGCTTAGTCCAGAGCCCATTGTATTTAGTGAGCTGCATTAATATAGATTCTTTTAAATAAATATTAAGAAGCCCTTTAAAAAGTACAGTTTGCATTACATTGTACAATTTTTTTCAATGAATTATTTTGTTTAGATTATCCCAGCAATACACATTGATTATGAACACATGGATAGTATATTCTTGTGTTCTTGACAACGTGGAAAAAGGTGACTTAGTCTTGTAAAATCCTTAAACATGAGTAGAGTTAAAATAAGGAGACTTAAAAATAAATAACCTTTCTCTGAAAAATATGCTGCTTGCGTCCTTATCCAAAGCCTAGTGTAATATATTGAAGTCTATTCAGTGGCATTGAAATAAGCCCCAAACTTTACATGTTCTTAGACCATGGAAATATTTTACTGTGTTCATGGGTTCCTTTGAATTTGATAAGTGCTTATGCGTGTGCTTAACACTAAAGTTGGAACCTCAATATTGAAAGACTTTTTTCTTTTTATTGCAAAAGTAATGTGTACTCAAATCAATCCTGCGAGAGCTTGAGTTTACTTCATAGAATTTCTTCATACATTTTAGTCTCCAATTTTCAATTGATTACTACATTTATGACACTCAGTTGCTCTCATAATACAAAATCTCTTTGCATTTAATGAAAATATTTAAACAACTTTTTTTGGTGAAGAAGCAAATGATGGTTAATCTGCCTGCCATTTTGCATACAAATTATAAACTAGAGAACAAATAACTCCATAGCCATTATTTTAGGCTGTATAAAATATAAAAAAATGTTCCTTGAATATACTTCTATTGCGTTCAGAGAACAATAGGAGAGCCCTCCTGCAGATAATTAAAACACCTGCAAATGTTCATAGTTCTTAATAGGAAAGTGAATAGGTTAACAGATAATGTGTCCTTTAAATTGCATAAGTAAAACATTTGAAGTACTTTTAAAGCCACACTCTTATTGACACTTTTTGATTACTTTTCCCCATCAATGAACACTTTTCCCATCAATGCCATTACAGATTAATTATTACCAATTTTCTGAAATGCCAAAAAAAACCCCAAACCCAATCCTGAAGTAGCTTATATGTAGGCAGAAGAATATCTGCCATGCTAGAAAGTACATTAAGGTATTTTTTTCAATTCTTAAGCTGTAAAAATTATAAGAAAAAATAATTTTCTTAGGACAATTAACCACAGTTAATCTTTGGTATGCAGTTGACATTTTTCTATCAAAATGTGGTTTTGATAGAAAACCTTTTTGACAAAACAAATAGTTTAATGAAAAAAATGCATTAAAAAAGATTCTCATTGCCCAGATTTTTAAGTTTCATATTTTCCAGTGAAAACCTGAATATCCTTCTTGCCCCTCACCCCTCCCAAAATGCAATTTAAAAAAACAAACTTTTCATGAGGATTTTTCTCTCTCCTCACCCCGCCCCCAAGCTATAAGTATTTTAACATTGGAATTTCCTAGGAGTCAGATATAAATCACTTCAAGATCTTACTCTTAGTGAAAAACTTGTTATGGGAAGAAATATTAAGGTCTTATGTGGAAGAAGGCTGAGAATAGGAACATCTAAATGTGTCCAATTAACGCAGAATCCTCTCTAAACTGTTGTCATTTTTATAGTAAGGTACACCGCCTGCATAATGGATGGTATGCCAATAACAAGGTATGTTTCTTCCTAACTTCGGGAGTATGTCTTAAATTATGAAGTTAAAGAGCCCCATTAAATCTTTATCCTAAAAAGAGAATTCCATCTCCTTTATCCCCCTTATCAATATTCAATATTCCTAGGTGTCCTTTGAAACAAGTGGTGGTCTGTTTTTATATAAGATTTGGGGAAGTGATCTATTTAGTGGGAAGGCCTAAGACTTGATCTTCATTTACTTTCTCCTCAGTGTTAAGGTGACAAACCTAGATGCAGGGCAGTACCTGTATTTCGAGTCTGGTGTAGGTCAGATGTGAAGGAAAGGTGTTAGAACCTGTTAGGTTGTTTGATGGGGAATGAGCAACCAGTCTAAGTCAGGCTAGTGGACAGAGGGGATTCAGGTAAAATAAGTACTGTGTGATGGAGTGTACAAACCCTGCTGTGGGCAACAAATGTTTAGGGAATTACTTTGGGTGCAGCCAACTCTGCCCACTGCACCTGCAGCAAATGCTGCATCTAGCAGAGGATTTAAAAGACAGGAACCAGCTTATTTGATGGCAGACCTGGAAGAGAGCAAACCTTCAATCTATGGCTCCAGAAGCAGGGAGGAGAGGAAAGGCCAAAATCTCTAGGATAACTGCCCTAAAGGGAAGGAAGGACCCACCCCAGAAACAGCCAGAAAGGGAAGCATTTCACCCTCCTCTGCATATGGACCCTGGACTTTGGCAATCCCTTTTTTACTTTCTTGGTGTAGACTACTCTATCAGGGGAAAGCCTTGGACTGAGCTGGTGCAGAGGGACAGGCAGTGGCCCAGGTAGGGTAGCCATAAGCAGCCTTGGTTGCTAGATCACTGGGTTGGAGCTTGGTGGAGTGGGAGAGTCTGGGCTCTCCTATTAACACTTTCCTGCTGGTCATGGGTTGTAGTCCTGACTACTCGGCTACCCTTCTTGACTGACTCCTGTGTGAAGACAGTTACATATTTCCCAAACCCTCAGACTGAACCCAAATCAGAGACCAAAACTTTGAGGTTCATCAATGCTTTTTTCCTAATATTTTGTGCCTCCCCCTGCGCTTCCTTTGGGGAAGTCTGAATCATCTGGATGTGATTTGGGATCCAAACTTTGTGGCTAAGGTACATCTCTGTTACTACCACCACTGCTGGCCCTAAGGTGTACACTTACCAGCAGCCTCTTCAGGAAGCCACAGACTTAGTAGTCATGGAGGACAAAGTGCACTCTCATTGCTAGAAGTGACTCCTCCAAATCAGGACAGGCAGATTCCCATCACTGCTGTCTGGGCTGTACTTGTACTGTAGATATGCAGAAAAATGTCACAAATTAAGGCTTTTGATCTGCCTAAGTAAAAGTGAACATCAACAATTATACAACAATCAAAGCCAAAAATGCACGGTTTGTGAACATATTAAGTCCAGAATTAATAAAGGGGGTTAATAAAAAAAATCACAACTAAATAGGTGACACGAGGGGAATTCACAATATTTAATGATTTCACTTCATTGTTTTTCCCTTCTCACTCTCTTGCTTAAAGCCACTGGAGTCTGAACAGTGCTTGGCAGAGCAGGATTGACTCACAAAGCTGATGTCCGCTGCTGACTTCAACAAACACTGAAATCCAACAGCCACTCTTGCATATAAAACTGCTAGATCTTCACTGTATGCACATGACACTGTAACCCTTCTGTTCTTCTGTGGAATTCTCCCTTTTCCTTGCAAACAGACAGTTGCTGGATCGATTAATGAAGGATGCCCCCTCTTGTGTTTGCGTTCCCTATATTTGTATGCTGGAGAATTGTTTCTGTGAATATCGTTATCTAAGTACCCAGAAAGAGTTAAACAAATTGGGCAATGTTTCTGTGACCGTGGAATTATGACTAGCTCTGACTCTGGAATTCAGCAGCTGATGGGATTCTGTGGGTGTGAAGCTGCAGATGGCTATGCGTTATTGCAGCCGCCGCAGAACTGACGAATATTTGCTGCAGAATTCTCTTGCCCTTGCTGTAGGAATTGACCTTGGAATACTGCACAATTCCAGAATACAAGTAGCAAAAGCACGATTATGCTGGAAATGTTTGATTATGCAGTACAGTAACAATATATTATGGTCTAATTTACCTAAATGGACTACTCAAAATTGATTTGGACACCCTCTATTTCTTAACTGTCTAAAGAATATGTTGTTCTGTGATTTCGGTTTTAGTAATAACAGTTCATGTGATCTCTTGCTATTTTTTGGTGTGTACACTATCTCCCTGAGGCTACATCTAGACTGCAGGCTTCTTTCGGAAGAAGCTTTTCCAGAAGAGAGCGTCTACAACAAAAGTGCATCAAAAAAGCGATCTGCTTTTTCGAAAGATACAGTCCATTCAGTGTGGATGCTATCTCTCATTGAAACTGTGATTACTATAGACAGAGTGGCCACTAGGGCACCTGTGCTTTTTCCTCTTTCCTCTTTTCAAAAGAATTCCTTCACTGTCCACACAGTCGGAAAAAGGCTTCTTCCTCATAGAAAGAGGTTTAACAATGTCAGAAAAACCCCTCTGTTCTTTTGAGTCCCTCCCCCCTCCTCCCCCCCGAAAGAACGCGATTGCAGTGTGGATGTAAGTGAAGTTTTTTTCAGAAAAACAGTTGTTTTTCCAAAAAACCTCTGTAGAGTAGACATAGCCTCAGTCTCTCAACGTCTCCCTCTTGATCCTTTTTTTTTAAACAGACCTCCCCCCCACTCCCAAAAATGAGGGGGGGAGGGTATGATTGCTAGCTCCTGAAATCATCCCCCCTTCATATTCCCTGGCTTATAGTCATTTTAATGAAAATTGTGGTTGTGGGCAGTGAACTTGGTTTTAAAACTACATAAAAATGTCAGTTTATTGTGCAAATGAGTAACTTTACAAACCAGGAAACATCATGGGTTTTTTTCATATCTTGGTAGTCAAAGGAGAAAATGTCTTAAAAAATAACGGGAAAGGAATTAATAATTATTATCCTTTTGTTCCATTTGGTATGTTACATAAGCTCCTATCAAGGATGAATTAAAGATGGATCTGACAGGCCTCTGTTGAGCTGGGTTTTGCATTCTGATGCCCCTTGCTACTTTTCTAGCCTTAATTGCAGCACAACAGGAATCATCCATCCTTCTCCTTTTCTCAATTTTGGAACAGGTTTGGGATTTTCCATTTTCTTATCTGTGTGATGTTCATCCTTGCTCTAGAGTTTCTAGCTCCCATGATTGCATTGCAATTCTCATGATCTTTTGTGTATTTTTAAAGCCCTGGCTCCGGGAGTCAGGTGAATGAGAGAGATTCAGATTTTTTTCCCCCCTAAAATATTTTTAGCTATCTATGGTTATGGAGAGAAGCTTGAAAGTATGACCAGAGTGCCAGCTGTATGATTAAAAAACAGAAAGTAAATAAAAAGAATATTGCATTTATTTGTTTTATCTTAAAATCAGGAGATTTAAAAAATCTCATGATTTTGAGGTGCCTGATTACAATTTTTGAATGTTTGGGGTTGTCCTATCCCTGTATTTATTCTGTGGTGCTACAATCATTTGACATAAAAGGCTTCAAAACTTATAACTCAGGGGCTGCCATATTTGGTAGCAGAGCTATAGACCTCATAAAGCTTTACCTATAACAAGTAGCTTTATCTCCTTTCTAGTCAGTGTTTATACTGCAGATAAATCAGTAGATTTATCTGATTCAATACAAGGAAACTCTTTTGGACTGAGGTTCCTCTTTTTTCATTCCTATGACTCACTGATAGATCACCTAAAGTTGAATAATGCAGATGGTTGCTTAATGAATTAAATGATAAATTGCTGCCCTCAATGATTTTGCAAGGAAGCAGGGTCAGTTGCCTCTTCTGATGGCACAGGAGGAATAGATACCAGCATTTGGCATCTTTTAGGGGGGAAAAAAGTCCATTGTGAATGAAAGATGAATACACAAAACAAAGCAGTGCAGGCAATCCTGGCAAGGTATTTTAATGAAAGTCTTCAAGAATTATTGAATCAATACCTCTGTCTGATTTCTGATGCATTCTGACATACACAAACGAGAACATTCTAGAGATGTAAGAAGAGAGACATTTTAGACAATGTAGATTTTTCCATCTTAAAACTCAGGAATTTCATGTTGAATGATTTTATTTTAAATTGTATGTTGAAAGAACAGAAGTAATGTCTGTCCCTTGAGCAGCATGGTGTGTGGGTTATCCCTAACAGACTCTATCTGAATGGAATACAAAATGCCAGATACTTCTAGCAAATCCCAGACAACTACAAATTTAAAAGTGGAGTACACAAAAACAAGCCTCAGTCACCTAGCTACCACCATGCACTAAAGCTTTACAATGACTAGCCCAAAGGCCTCCATGGGAGTCTGGGGGCAGCCTCCTGACTCTACTCCCCATTCCCAGCACTGGAAGCACAGCTGGCTTGCCACTGTGCTATTAGAATGGCACCATCTCTTCAACCATCTGCACCCACCTGCCATTCCACCCTCCCCCTTGAAGATTCAGAGAATGGGCAAGGTAACTTGATACTGCATCACTAGCATTAATACATGCTGCTTTTAGGGATAGGACTTATGCTGATCTTAGAAGGGAGTGTGCTCTGTAGATTAGTTGCTTTCCATATCTTCACCTAACATTGTTTACAATGCTGTTTCCACACTGTGCACTGAAACAGTTTCCATATGGTTTTGTTTCTTTTGCAACAGCAGAGAAGAACAAAAGGGGCCCAACTATCTCAAGGACTATCCCTCTATCTTTGAACTGAGACAACATGCACTCATCTGGAAAACTTAAGCTTCTTATCCCAAGGATGAAGGCTTTAGTGCTAAGAGATTCTCAGAAGCAGTGATCTCTGATTCTAATCTACAATTTACTACATTGGGAAAGTTGCATAAACCTGCCTACATTCAGATGACACTCTATCATTACTTTATTTTACCAGTATTTTTCGTAAGGGATGGCTCAGTTTCTTGTTGTCAATATCCTTTTCTCTGACTTCTCAATTTTGAGTGCCAATTCAGCCAGGTACGTAAGTATGCACATCATACTATGCAGGTGGGGAGCTCCAGTGATGTCAGACTTTATGGAATCAGGATTTGGTGCTTATGGGAAATGTAGGTTGTTACTTTCTCTCTCTAAGATGTGTTTTGAAATTTCTATCCTCCTGCTCATTCCTAGTTACATGTAACTCAGTACTAAACTGATGGTCTCCATACAAATGTATTTATTATATCCTACCAGTAGGATTTTCCCCTCTCTTCTGATTTGGTAGTTACTTCTCCCTTCCTCCACCCCCAGGAGATGAGGTAGGTATGAACCCCTTCCACAGGTGTTTGGGTGATGCTTCTGAGTATGCTGGGGCCATCTCTGATATTCCAGGGATTCTTTGGATTTGTGATTGTCATAAAAATCTGAGTGTTTATTACAATCATTGTGGTGCTACCATTAACTCATTTGTTGGAGAACAAACATATTAACTTTGGCTCTAGTTTATAGCCTTTCACTACAGATATAAGATTTTGTAAAGACACTGAGGATTAGATGTTCCTTTGTCTTTTAGTTATTAAAAATAAATGATTTCTTTGAAAAATCTCTCACTTTCAACTGAATAGGGGATACTTGAGTAATGGAGCTAGTACTTTGAATGTTATATTGCTATTAAGAAAACCATGATAAACTGCTGTAGTGAAACAAATTGGGATGCAGATACTTGTTTCTTCTGTGTGCCTGAAAGATTCTTAGTTATTATTCTTAACCCAGGAAATATGAAATGCCTCCTTTTGCCACAATCTGATATGCCTCCTTTTCTATAGCTGTAACGTCTTGGGGGAATGTCACATAAAATAGCAGTAGCTCACCCTGAATTACAATACAGAAAAGATGGTTTTGTGGTGGGCTGTGGTTGACAGCTGCCCTGATTTACAGACAGTGATCTTTTAATTTAAAGAATATCTATTAGCTTCAGGAAATAAGTAGAAAACAAAGACTGGAATTCTCCCCTTGCACATTGTCAGTCTTTGTAGTGGAGGAATTCGGGCTAATGATCAGAGAGCAGGTTCCCCTTATTGTGCTCTACAGCGTTGCCCCTGGATGGCGGGAAAGAGATTTTTGGATGCAATTTCTCACTTATCTTCTGTAAGGATTAATATCATGTTACTAGTATTGAATGAGTGTGCTAATAACATGATCTGATATTTTTAGCAGTGAGTGTACCAATGCCAAAATTAACCCTTTGAATTTACCTAGTATGAATTAGGTATTCCCAGCAGACTCTTCTAAGTTCACCGTTTATGCAGTTAAGTGTCTTTTATTTCAGAGTGCGCACTAAATATTACACCTTTATGCTGGGGCTCACCTGTCCCTCCTTCCAGTCCAGACCCTTCTCTTGCCTATTTCCACCCCGTTGCATTTGACCCACTTGAAGGGCTGAGAAACCAGGACAGGGTGAGTCTGGGTCTTGGGTGCTATTGTGTTAATTTCAATGGCGTAAATGGGCCCAGCAAGTCAAAGGCAGGCAATACTAAAACAGTTAAACATGCTGCAGGGTTTTGAGTATGGAGACATTGGCCTAGGCCCACCGACCAGGGCGGAGTGGGCAAAGGGTATGGTTGTTCTGGTGGGATAAAGTTGCATTATGTTGCCGTCTGTCAACCAAACCGTCCTATGCAGAGGTTGTCTAGTTTATTTTTCTTCAGCGCTTTGGGGAATGCTAACTTTCTAACTGTGGCTTAGCTATCCGAATGACTAGAGAATGGAAACTCAAACTTTAAGGACTCTGAAGCTCAGCAACCATTCACTGAATAAGCTATTTTCTCTTATTCATCTTTATGTGGACTGGAATGGTACGGTAGCATGACATTCTTTTTGTATTTGAATGTTTTTCTTTGCTAAATTGCATTCTGGTCAGAACACAGAAGATTTAAAAAAATAATTATTTAATATCTTTGTTACTTAAATTTTGTGTCTGAGAATTCTATAATCATCTCTTTGGGTGGAGCTGTTTATAGAAGATTGTGATGTCTGGCCATGAGGCAACTTACACAAAACCAGCTTGTGTGGTGGAATTCTCCCAACACACACACCTTATGTTGTAGGTCTCTGATGAGACTTTCTTGCCTGAGAGGAGACATATGGTTGATCTGCTATTGCTTGGCCTGGGCTTTTGCACCCATTGGAGACATGCCTCGGCTAAAAACTTACCCTATCAGCAAAGTAGGTATGTATGTTTTTTTAAAAATCCTCTATATGCAATATATACTTTATGCTTTTTATTTCTATTGTTTTCTATATAATTGCTTTTATTTATTTTCTAACCATTTTAATTTGACTAAAATTATATATGAATCCTGTTTTAATATTTTAATTCTAGTGAGGAATGTACAATAGTCGTGCTCTTTCTAATGCTGGTATTTTTGGACCAAATCCCTAGTCTCACTGAATTCAGGGTGAATCTCTCATTGGTATTAATGTGGTCAATCTTTGACCATTTATTAAGTATTTGTATTAAGTTGCATGTAGGGGCTCCAGCCAAGAGGCTCCTACATACATATTCATGGCAAGAGATACTCCCTGCCATACACAGATAAGGTAAAATGTGGGAGAAAGAACAGAGAAATTAAGTGATTTGCCCAAGGTCAAACAGAAGAGCAGTGACACAGTTTGGAATAGGCCCAGACCTCCTGACTCCCAAGTTTGTGCTCTGTCAGTGGAACTACTGCCATTATTTGGTTTTGTTCCTCTTAACTACAGCATATTTCAAAACCAAAGATCAACTGTTTGCAAGGAGTCAGCTGTTTGAATGGCTCTGGCTGTTCCAAGATGGTAACAACTTTGCTAGTGCCACGTATGAAAGCAATTTCTAAAGATTTCAAAAAGAGCTGTCATTCTAGTTGGCATTCTGTAAAACAATTCTCCATTAGAACTAGTCAATGAATTACACATAATTATTCAGAGTCCTGGAACTGCCTTTATTGAGCGCTTTAATGTTTCCCTTCATAAATGCATCCTTCCTGTATGGTTCTCCACTGAGCTCTGGATAGGAAGCTTAAAAAACTTCACAGCTGGAACAGTGTGAGATTATCAGCACTTGCCTGAAAAATGTGAGAATCCCATATGGGGAGAGAGAGAGAGAGAGAGAAAGAAAGAGAGTGTGTGTCTGTTTTTGAGATGTCATGATTTTGGCTAAGGGTGAGTTATTGCCCCTAGGGTTATCTTTGCTACCATGAAAAACTGGATTAAGCGTGACCTTGAAATGTATAGCAAACTGGGCCATGTAAAGATAATATAATTTAACTGCATCATCAATTAGAAACTGCATTCAACTGCAGCTAAATGTGAAAAATGCTTCCAGGATACCTGGAAAACTGAAAAAATTGTGATGAAACAAAGCTGACAGAAACATGATTTTTCTTTTTCTGGATGACTCTGTGAATTTTTCCATAAAGTTTTGTCAGCTATTTTACATGATACCATCAGACCTCTTAACACTCTCACTTCACTTGTGAGACTAAACAGTTTGACTGGAAGGCACCATGCTTGCTGTATTCTTGCAAGTAAGAACCAAACCATTCTCATTAATTTTAATGAGCATTTAATGAACCTCAAGTGTGTTATTTTTACATTCCAAGATTTGTGATGGTTAGACATTGAGCCGTATGGATTTTTTTAACAATGTCCTACAATGTGGTGTTCCTCCGCTTCTTTGCATATGGCAGAGCAGCACAGCACAAGGTGAATTTTTATTTGAAGTATATAATTAAATGTTCAGCCCTCATGTGCCCGGATAAAAATTAAAGTGAAACAAACACTTCAGGACATCAGGAGATCGGAAGGCTTTTAACATATTGCTCTCTTTTGACTTCACTGAGCTTCTGACGTTCATGGCAACACAAGGAAACCTGAGTCATCAGAATAAGATCATCATCCTGTCAAAGAATCCTATTCCATTGACATTGTCTTTCCATTATGCAGTATTTGCGTGTGTTTAGTTGCTATTACTTATTTATATTTCAGGAAGATGGGCATCTTTCTCTCTTATCTCGTGTCAGACTTTTATTGGCAATGTCAGTCTTTTCATAACAGCTGACTGCTTAATCAGGGAAAGCTACTTCCTTAAATTATGCAGCTGGAGTCAGAACCTATATATTAGATTATATCAACTTGATTAAATTTGTTTTTGTGTATCTCTGTTGGAAATGCTTTCTGAGAGTAAAATAAAGACCTTTTGAATTTGCCTACTATTTGATCAGGACATGCTGTCCCCCCTCCCTCTCCTTCAATTTTTTTTTTGGATCAGGGTATAGTTCTGCTAATTAAAAATCAGAGCAACCTCAGCCAAAATCCAAATTAAATCAGCAGTGCAGATATTTAAGGTCTGACTAATATCTATAGCTTTTTAAAAAAGACCTTCCTTCATTACCATTGACAATTTAGGGTTGAAGCAGAGTAATTACCACTGCAGGGTAATTTAATGCTCTTTTATTAACACTGACTTACAGCTCAGAGGAGTTCTGGGATCCATGAGGATGTCCATTTTCTATAAAATACTGCCCCAATTAAGGAAATTAAATTGTAATATACAGTTTTATTAAACACATGAAAGAATAAAGATGGATTGGAATTTATTCATGCAATAAATATATGAACCCACTAACCTGCATCTTTGTTGGTTTTGTACTGTGTGCTAATTAGGATTTTAGTGATCCTTATGCCCCTGCTTTTCTTGAATTCCTGAGCAAACACGTCAACTGGATGGGTAGAAGCTTGAGTTTTCATGAAAGCTATGATCATATTGGGATCTTACCCACCAGGGTGGCTAAATAGTGGAAAACCTTCCTGGGAAGGCATGTTTAACCATCTTACAATGCAATTTATAACCCTGGTTTCCAACCATTGTAAGGGTCACTCGTGCAAATCATGTTGTGCTACAAGTTGAACCTCTCTAATTTAGCACTCTTTGATCAGGCAACATCTGTAGTATGGCATGATTTTAGTTAGCCAGATGTCCACTTATCATGGGGGTGGCCATGTTTTCTGTGATCCCATGAAGCTAGTTTATGGCTACTAGAGCCAGGACTGATATTCTGTGCTTTTATTTAGTTCTAATTTACTCTTAAATGTCTTCTAAGACCCTCCCTCCCACCAATGAGCGGTGGAAGTGTTGATAATGCTGCTAGACATGGTCCAGCAAATTGGTTTGGCACCGGTCAGGTCCTGAGGGTGCCGCCCTAGAATGGTTCAACCTGTAGTGTAAATTGTATCTGGGCTATAAGTTTGCACTCATGTAGCCATACTTGTGGTTAAAATCATATTGTAGACCAGACCAAAAAAGCATGAATATAAAATAGTTCTCAAAAAATGTTGTTTAAATGTGAGGATAACTTTTCTCGTGAATGACATTGGCTTTTTATAGACTTCTGCTTACAAAAACTCCCCAGGGTCACAGATTCACTGGTTCTGGGAGACAGGCTGCCACCATTAAGTGAATTAAAACCCTGAAAATCAGGAAGAAACATTTGAACTTCTTCCCAACAGGTACTCCAAGCTCTTTTACTACAAGAAAGCTTGAAAAAAAAATCCACAGGCAACAAAATGCATTCTCTGATAGCTGACCTTTCAGTGTAGGCAGGCACGCACATGGATCTCCTGTTACTTTTCAGGACACAAGAATCAAATCATTTCCTTAAAGGTGATTTTATTAACAAAACAAAAAGACATACTTGATAAAGCAGACTTGGTTGCTAGGCGTTATAGAACAACTGAGAAAAGAACAGATTAAAACACAAAGCAACGTAGTCTTTTTGGGCTGCCGCTTAGATACGGTGAATGGGGAAGGGAAGGCACGTGGATCCCACACAGAAAAGCTTAACCAAACAACAAAACAAAGAAAATAACTTGATCACAACTAAATATACCTTTCCCCCCTATTTCCTCACTATCCCTTCATGATCCAGTCCATTTCCATGCCCAGTATTCCTTGGAGGCATGGTAGTTTTGCCTGGATTTAAATCATCCTGTTTCTCCCTACTCCTGCCTTAAACTCACACAAAGAGAAACAGCAGGCAGGTATATGTTCACAATTCAAATTTCAGCACTGTATCCCATTGGTTCTTCTGGCTCCCTGCCAACACGCCCTTAACTACCTGAGTTTAACCCTATAGTTACTGAGTGCTAGCCAGCACTACTCCTATCCAAGGCTTTTGATACGGTCTCCCACAATATTCTTGCCAGCAAGTTAAGGGAATGTGGATTGGATAAATGGACGGGAAGATGGCTAGAAGGCCGGGCCTAGAGGGTAGTGATCAACGGCTCGATGTCAGGATGGCGGTTGGTTTCTAGCACAGTACCCCAAGGTTCGGTTTTAGGGCTGGTTTTGTTCAATATCTTTATTAATGACCTAGATGAGGGGATGGATTGCACC
>CM057846.1:54886894-54916769 GCA_030068395.1 Apalone spinifera | reverse complement strand
GGGGCTGGACTTGATGACCTTCTGAGGTCTCTTCCAGCTCTATGATACTATGATCATCACAGAGTCATATCAAAGTTCTTAGCTAGCACTACAAAATTGTATATTGTGATATATTTTAGCATTAATGAGCCATTTGGAAATTTCTGTGATGTAATTAGTGGTTGGAGAAATTGAAGGCCAGAGGTGATTGAGGATTTTTTTAAAAAATTATAATTGGGGATCTGTTTTGTTGGTATTAGCCCTTTTTACACTTTTCTATGAATATTCTGATCAATTTATTTTTGTTAGCAAGAATGTTCCTGTCCAATGCCAGTCTTCTGAAAATTTGAGCCAACAATTGTTCCTGCTGGAAGTGTTTCTATGGCCATTTTGGAAACTGGTTCAACAAGTGACTTATTTAAAACTTCTTCCTATTTACACAAATTTTAGTGCCACAGAAGGAATACTGCACATGAGTGTAGGAAAAGAGAATTCCCAATACATTCAGAACAGTAATCACTGGACTAGATTATAAGCAATCATTTGGCTGAATTAAAGTGGTGTAAAACATCTCTTGAATAGTTTTAAATAACAAACATCTGGGAAAATCATGACCTTTGTTCAGAAGGGGCTAACTTGAGGAATTCTTTGATGAATAGTTCACCTAGCTCTAATCTTGTGTAACTGATGAACAGCATGAAACACATCATTAGTATTCTATGCAACATGCAAAGAAGTTGGTGTCATCCCCCCAACCTACAGATAGCTGAGGATTTTTTTGCAGTGGATACAGTGATTACAATAGCTGCACATGTACTGGCCACATAAGTAGTGTTTTGGAAGGGGAAGGAGAAATATTACCCATGTAGCAGTGCCAAGAGGCAGTATTACTTAATAAGGCATAATGCCTCCATAAGTCCTGAGAGAACATTTGGCTGCAGGACTTGGAAAGGGTGCACTCACCCAGTGCAGATCTGTTGTCACACAGTAGAGCCAGGATGGGCTGCTACCAAATCCCCTTAGGACTGCTCTCCCTCCTCTGCACTCAGGAGCATAGCTATTTGAGTTAGGAATGCCTCATGTATGGGTGCACCGTGGGAGGGGCAGGAAGTAGGAAGGAAAGAAGGGCTCTTTGCATCTTCTCTCTCCAGCACAGATCTAGACATAATTTGTCCCCTACTGTAATTCTGGGCTGCGATTTGGGATCTTCTGGAATGAGAGGGCCATATGGCTCTATATATTATGGCTACGTCTACACTGCAGGCTTCTTCCGCAAGAACTGTTTTGTGCAAGAGTTCTTGCAGAAAAGGTCTTGCGCAAGAATGCGTCCACACTGCCATGTGCTTTTGCGCAAGAGCGTCCATGGCAGTGTGGACGCTCTCGTGCAAGAAAGCTCTGATGGCAATTTTAGCCATACGGGTTTCTTTCGCAAGAAACCCCTGTTGCCTGCTACACTGTCGTCTTGTGCAAGAGGGCTTATTCCTCATGGGGAGAGGAATAACTCTTGAACAAGAAGCCCTCTGTTCTGACGCTTTACTGTAAATTTACTTGTGCAACAATGCACGGGCAGCGTAGATGCTCCGCAAGTTTTTGCGCAAGAACGGCTGTTCTTGAGCAAGAAGCCTCCAGTGTAGACATAGCCTATGATTATGCGGTGGCTGCTACATTCAGTCTGTTAGAAATTAAAGGGTTTCCGAAAAGCCCATGTACTGAACATTCTCCTAGACTTTGTAAAAATGGAATAATTAACTTTTGATGCATCACAGATCAACTGTGGCAAAATATAGGGAATTTGTTATGTTCAGACATAGGAGGATTTTGCTAGTTCATTAATAGACTCGTTGCTACTCTATTATTGCTTAATATTTATATTATGTTAACACCTAGAAGTCCCAGGCTGTACATTGTAAGCACACCCAATGAAGATAGTCTATGTCCCAAAGAGCTGGCAACCAAAGTAATTTATTTTTAGTACTCAAAAAGTCTTTACATATGAGTTGACAATCATTTTTCAGTCAGTCAGATCACAGGATTCATAAGAATATGATGATTCAAGGAATGACCCATTATCATGAGATCTTACCCATTCAACTGAGGAGAGAAAGATGAAAGGAAAAGGGTAAAGGTCACTTGACTACTAGAGATTGTGAGGTATGTAGCCATGTAACTGTGATGGTTTTGTTTTCTCTATAACCATGCCTTTAAAGAGATTGCTTATCTGCAGAGGCAGCTGTCATTCTGAGGCAGAGCTGATGTACAATGTTATATACTATGATCTTTCATGGAGATTTATTTGTTCTTTTGTTGTTTTTATTAGTCAAAGGCATGGTTTTTTTTCAGGCCCAGGATAAAATTCTATCCCAACTGAAGTCAATGTGAGCTTATCCTTTGATTTCATTGTAGCAAAATTTTACCCAAAAAGGAAGAATCACTCATGGAAAACCGAACAAAAATCTTGTTTGTAATGTTTTATGCTAACAAGTGAATTTGGTGGCTATACAAATGATAGACATACCTTTAGCATTTGTGTAGAGAGTTACTGTGATAGCTTCCCTCACAGAGTTCAGTCTATGGCTTTCAAACCTGAGTGCATCACATCAGCCAAATTCTGTCATATCAACTTGACTGATACGTTTTTCTGAGACTTTATTTGAAGAGAGTCAAACTATGCAGACTGCCTTGGTGCTTTAATAATGTGGATCATCTCCACTGCGAACTAGAGTGAGACACCAAAATCATTTACACTTGTGATTTAAATAGGTTCTGAAGCCAGAAATGAAAGTGAAAGATTAGCATACACTTCCAATGCACCACACCAGCCTCTCTAAACAAGAGACGGCCTGAACTGCAAAAGTAGACCAGGAATCCCAACTTGTCTACAGCTGGATCAGTGTTCCCTGTAACTTTTTCTGTCCCTGTGTGAAGTAAATTTTGTTGTGTGGATATGCACCACTAGTAGAAACCCATGCTGTGGGCCACTGTGAGCACTCTTCTAATCAGCTGGGTGGCATTTGAATCTCTCCTGGGTGGCTGCCCAAGCATTCATCTTACAGGGAATGCTATGCTGGATCGGAGGTTTGGTTTCATCATTGAAACAAGACAGCTTCTGATGACTCAGTGGTCATTTTGTCTATGGCTGAATATCAAAAGGAATGACCCCTGTCTTTCTCCCTTGCTGGCTGGAAGATACCAGATAATGGCAGAATTGTATGGACTTGAGGAATCAGTTTCTAATAATGCATAATAATAATTGGCCATGAAAAAAGATGTTCATCAGCTTCTGGAGACAGGATGCTGCCCCTAATGAAATGCATAGATAGTGAGAAGAAGCAAAGTCATGAGTATTCTCAGGACTCACGTAAAAACAAATGGGGATTGGTCATTTTAAAAATGATGCATCCCTTGAAGTTTTTCACTGTTCTGAGGTGAGTGCCCTTATCATTCTTGCTTAGTGAGATAATTTTTCAGAATTGGACTCTGCTTTTTCAACCGGGCAACTCCGTTCTAAATAGCAGAGAGTATTAAAAGGTGTCTATTAATAGCAAGCAGTTCCATAAAACAATAGGAAAATTAATTGTAAGAGGACCTGGCATAATTTAGTTAAGCATAATATTCTTAGGATGGGCGAGCACAAAAGTGCTGTTGGGCATGCTGTGATAGATCTGCTTGCTTTCACAGCTACCATTCAAATAGAATTTAAATACCACGTACAAAAGTCTTTTCATGATAGTACTGAGACTGTAATACAGCTGCAAAGTTCCAGAGGAAAATACTGCATTGCAGCTCTCCTTCTGTTTTGTACCAAATCTCCGTTGGCATGTAACATACAGGGGAGGAGCTACGTCACATGCAGGCTGTTTTCAGCTTCATTATGCAGATCTACTATCTCCATCATCCACATTAGAAAAACATCTTTGACTTCCTTTGGGGGGAGGGAGGGAAGGAGGTCAGATGGCTTACACACTGATTTCTCCTGGCACTATTGTACCACTAGCTCCCAAAGGGTAATCTTTTGCCTTCACGCAGATGCAACAGATTTGACATCCATGTTGCTTAATTTGAACAAATGATTATCACTGGAATTTAGCATTAGACTCTGTGGCTGGGGCTTTGTGGGAGCCTGAAAGGAATATTCTCTGCTGTCTTAGCCAACTGGCAGCTCTTCCCTGCTGGGCTGAATGGACATTGATTTGTGGCCACTAGCTGAGGTGAGAAAGGGAGGGAGACCTTTCCAATAACCTTGAGACTAGGGCTGGCCAACAGCTTCTCCTGTGTTGAAGTGAAAGAAAGGGATTAGTAGCACTGCATTTGCAGCATGGTGATATCGGGCAACCTCCCTCCCTCTGAGAGGATTTGCTCTTTGTCTCTGCTTGTTCAGGAGCCTCTTATAAAAGGAGAAGTCAAAGTGCTGTAAATAGGAAAGAACCCTGCGTGTTCTAATTAGGGAAATAAGAGCATGAGTGTGATTAGGGGAGCAGACTTCATGGGGAAGCTCTAGAGCCCTTCGACACCCCTACAGAAAGAGGAGGCTTTCAGTTCTGTGGTCTTCCCCTTACCTGCAGGTAAGGACTGACTAGGGTGGGGGACCACCCTGGTTCCCTTTCCATTCTACAGGACTAGAGCATCAAACTGAGGGGGCAGCCTCTCCTTTCTAGCAGAGGCAGGCTGAAAATGAGAAGGGAGCAATAATCAATTCCTCTGTCACCCCACAAATTCTGTGGTGTGTGGGGAGATTCTGCTCTATCTAGCAGGTTCAGCTTCTGAAGAAGTGTTCTAAAGCCTGGCTTGACTGATTCCAATAAAGCACAGATAGCAAACCAGGGATTTCTCTCCCTCATTCGCCTATGAAGTTAAAAAATATCAGTAGTAATATGTCATGATACAACCTGCCAGTAGGGTTGGCAACTCACATTTTTTTCCATGCATCTGGCAATGTTTGATGCTTTTCTTTAGCCCCGAGCTTGGGTGTCAGCATCTTGGCTTGTATTTAAGAGCTCAAGATAAATCTCTAGCCCTTCTGGTTATGGAGAAAAGCTTTGCAATGTGAACCCTAAAGGCCCCAAACTAGAAGGCAAAAAACTGGCTCCAACATGATGACTTAATCAGATCTGATGATTTTTAAAGCCAATTTCATGATTTTCAGGGGCTGATGTGATATTCTTGAACATATGAAGTTGGCAATACTGCACCAACTGAGCTTAAAATGTACTAGGTGTTAAGTATGTGAACCCCTCTTCCCAGTAGAGTTGGCAGCAACCAGGCCCAACTTCTATATCTAGGTTCCTTTTCAACACTGTGGCACAGAACCAACTAAAGAAGTAACCTGGGAAAGTTACATACCACCTCTAGGTACTTCTAAGAGGCAATACGTCCCCTCCTTCTCACGAGCATAGAGTCTGAGAGAAGAAAAGACATGTCAAGTGATTTCCCTCATCATTAAACATTAGAGAAAATGCCACAAGGATTAATAAATATAAAATCATACACTGTCTAGAGTGCATGGGGCAGGGCCGTCTGCCTCATGCTCTTGAGTTCTGCAATCAAAAGTTTCTTTACCGTGCCCCTCTTTGTTTTCCCCAAGCACATCCCACTCGCTGCGGTTGCCCATGGTCAGGGAGGACCCAGAGTTCAGCATACGTAACAAAACAAAAGACTTCTAATAGAGCCTTACTTAGCTGTATCTTGGAACAGTGTGGAGGAACAGGTTAAATCACATCAGGGACCACAGATAATGTCCATACCTTCTGGCAGGGACACCTGTCCCAACCCCCTCTTGCTTTCATTTTCACAATGGTCTGCATCCAAGCCCCCAACACAATGCATTCATTTCAGTTGAGGGTTGACCCCCTTAATCAGGACAGACTAAGAACTGTTCTGCTCCCCTTTACTCTCTCACAATAAAGGTAACAAAACTAATAACATGTAACTACCCCTGCTTTCAGTACTCAAGTGGTTTGTAACCCAATGCCAACCAAAGTTGATCACTTTAGGTAACACAGTTCTGTCTGCTGTGTACCTAGTCAGAGTGGGTATGTTCATGTAAATAGAGTCTGTTCCTGAAGTCTCTTCCCCTCCCCAGCTAGCTGTCAGGGGAGAGCTCATTTAGTCTCTGTTTACACACCCACACCCACACCCCCTCTCTCACGCTCTCTCTCTCTCTCGCGCTCTCTCTCTCTTTTGTCCTGCCTTATGCATCAATAAATGTTACCACTACCCAAGCAAAATTTGTGTCCCTGCTGTAGCCTCAAAGTGATAATTTTGGCCAACAGCTTCTACCTGAGGTTTCAAAATGTATCATTTTAAATTTCATTCAGAAATAAGTTCCCCGTGTCTCCTCTGACTGAGAGGCACCCATGGTAAATTCTTTCTTACACTGCCAAATCCTTTCTAAATAAAACCTTCCTCTCCTGGGAGATGGGGAGGGGGAGAAGGGAGACTCATGTTTCACATTTAAATGAAATCAATTGGTTCTCTTGGAAATGCATGTTTGCAGCAGAAAGCAGTTTATAAAAGGAGACTGCTCAGCACAGGTGAGGCATGGGAGGCACAAAAGGGCTTGTACTCCCAAAATGCCATGGGCAGGAGGGTCAAGGGACCTGCCAGCAGCTGGCAGGAGACTAGCAGGGAGCGGGGGTCTGGTGCCCGCAGCAGGAGTCTGCCACCCCCTTCCCTGCACTCACTGGCAGTGGCAGGGCAAGAGGAGCAATGGCCCCAACTTGTGCTCCTGCGGCCATGTTGCTCTGGGGAGAGATGGGACCAGCCCACAATCACTCATGAAAGCTGAGCTTGGCCCACCACTGCTGTTGAATGCAGAGGGTAGAGCCCTGCTGTCAGTGCTGGTCCTGCTAGCCCCTCAGGGAGGGGGAAGAGGTGGGGCAAGGGTGGAGCAAAGGTAGGAAGCGACAGACCAGAAGTGGGGAGAGGCGGGGCTTGAGGTAGAGAAGCCATTCCTTATGCTGCAGAGTGGGGGGTTTCACATGACTAGTGGCTCCTGTTGCCCCTTTCACCAGTCGCCTCTGCTGCTCAGTGAGTTTTTGTTCTTTTCTGTTCAGCAGCAGAGGCCCATGTGAGTTCAACTTTTGCATATGAAGCCTAATGCAGAATCTAGGAGGCTGGTGAATCTGCAGTGAATTCTAGCCATTCCTAGGAGAATGCTTACAGCTCAGTTAACAAGGCTGTAGTTGCATGGCCCGAGGCAACATCTTCTATTTTGGGGGGAAAAGGCAGTACACAAGTTGGAATAGCTTTTTCAGTTATCTCTTAACTTTTCATTAGGAATGAATCATTTTTTGCTACCTTATTAAAATATTGCCAGAGTAGTTGGGTTCAACCAAAATATTCATAATCTTGCCTTGTAGAGCCTGTGTAGATAAATACTTCAAGTAATTGAATACCTAGCTTATTTTTCCATGTGTCTGTTGTTGCAGTGTATCTGACATTGAAGGAGTAGCTCTGAGAAAGAGGAGCATTGTACAGTATGGTGTACATTTGCACAGCAGTCTGGTTAATTGACATAGCGACATTTCTCACATTTGGCTATCTCTGATGTTCATTGCATAGACCCTGAATAAATAATCAGGTATTTTCAAACCAGGATGAAAGTTACCAAAAATGTCTTTTCCCCATGAAAAATGTCAAATGTGCCAGGTGAACTGTGAGTGGTGGCAAAGGGATGTAGGTAAGAGGCTACATATTCAGCCTTCTTGCTAGTGTTTGGGCACTGAGAGAATGGATAGTGGTTTGGTAAGAGAAAAATGTATTGTTCCCCATACAGTAGCACCTGCTCTTTGCCATACCATCAAGTTGAAGAATTGGCTTTCTATTTTCAACCTCCAGACTTTCACTTTGAAATATTCATAGGTCACTTGTTGCTTGAGACTGCAGTTTTCACATAAAAATCATCCTGCTCCTGAATTGTCAAGTGAAGAACAAAGCCATTTACTGTCTCATTAATTTTAATGGGGATTTTAAACATCTGAAGGTGTAAGAAATAAATAAATCCACTCAAGACGTTTTTAACTGCTTAAAGCTGAGAAGGATTAATTCTTGCCTAAAGAGCATCTTTTGAATATATTTCAGAGGGACAGAGAAGTCCAGTTCCTGACAGGCTCAACAGGCAGTATTCAACAGTTTGATGTCTAGTTGGCAGCCACAGTGCCCCAGGGGTCAGTCCGGGGGCTGAATGTGTTCAACAGCTTCATTGATGATTGAGATGATGGTTGCCTTGCACCCTCAGCAAGTTCACAGATGACACCAAGGTGTGGGGAGAGCCTTGTCCACAGAGCCAGTTTCCTCCTCATAGAAGGCAATCAGTTTGGTCAGGCATGACTTGTCCTGGGCGAATCTATGTTGACTATTCCTGATCACTTTCCTCTCTTCCAACTGCTTCAGAAAGCCCAGGCTGAGATGATTTAGTTGGGGTTTGTCCTGCTTTGAGCAGGGGCTGAACTAGGTGACCTCCTGAGGTCTCTTCCAACCCTCATCTTCTATGATAACACTGAAAGTGTATAGTCATAGGCTCCTTCAACACAGTAGGTAACAAGGCAGCTACTGGCAGGTCAGGATCCTGTGTTACTGGAGGTACTATTTTCTAGGGCAGTGGGTATCCTAGGGTAACACACTTTAAATCACTGCCTTTAGAACTGAACATGTATTGGAAGATGGAGTGGAAGGAGAACAGTCAGCCTGTGTTGAATATTGAGCCATCCTAGAGAAGAACGTGTCTCTTTTTTTTTTTACTGGAGTTAGGAATCAAACATTAAATTTCAGAAATTTAATGTTTATATTGAATCTACATTGTGAGTTACCATGCAAAAATGGAAGACCTTCTTGACATTGCATAAGTTTTTATTGACACAAATTTGTTTTGCTGAGTGCAGTGATAATATCCCTATTACTCTCAGACATTTTGGAAGCTCTTGAATTGAAAAATATCCTAATGTATTAAGACTGTTCAGTGGGGAAAACCTCTTGACTGACTACCCGTCTACTCTCATTACAGGAAGATTAGTAGAACCTTGTCTGCTCCCAAATAGGTAGCAGTGTACCTCACTTTTTTCTCTTTTAAATACATATTTACACAGTTATTTGTATTTAGTATTTTTCATAGCATTTAAGGTCAGAAGAGATCCAGAAGGGAAATATGTTGCTGACCTTTCTGGGTATCACAAGCCATTAACAGCACCTTGTGTCTGCACGCTAAATCCAATAATTCAAATTAGATCAAATTCTATTGCTCTTTTTTCTGCCTTCAACAAACTCTTCCGTACAGCAACTCTTTTTTTGTGACCTATCAGCATCCAGTCACTGGAAAGGCATGTGAATTGACCCAGTCTGTAGTCATTGCTAAGGCCTTGATCCTGCAATGGGGTCTTCTTCAGTACAGATCCAGTTGCAAGATGAGGTCATTAGGCTAAAGGGGGGATGTTCAAAAGTGCTCATCATTGGCCTGACTCTGCTTCAATGAAAGTCCAGTAGGAGCAAAGTTAGGCCAATGCCTACAACTTTTGAAATCCTTACCCTAATTTCCATTGAAGTCCAGTCCACCAGTCAGCCCTAAAAATGGAAACAGTTCAGTTATAACTATAATACTGGATTCCATTTTCCAGCACTCAAAAGCACAAATATGGAAGGGGTCATTTGGTTTAGATTTCAAATTTTAGTTTCTTTGTAAAAGACTGGCTGAGCTTGGACTATTAGTATGAAATTAACAAAAGTTATGTTAAAAATGTAAACCTAACTTTACAATGATGGAAACCTGCATTACCCTACAGCAGCAGTCCCCTAGAATTAAACAAATCAGTCTTCTAGCTAAACAAAGTACAAAGTGCAAACAAACAAATTAAAATAGATTTAAAATATTTTCCCAGTTTAATAAAACAGGTAATTAAAATAAAAAAATAGATATATTTGATGGCATTCCTTAAACACACATCCAATTTATCCATTATGAAGCTCACTTCTTTAAATGCTAATCAGAGGAAGTTTTATCCAGTGATATTGTTTGTGAGCACAGCTTTTTCACTATCTTTCTATTAGACAAATAAATAAGCATGTCTCAAATGTTGGCCAAGAGTGAGTACAATATACCAGTATTTTCATTAGTGTTGCTAGTGCTATGATGGTCACTGTGGAATATTAAAGATTGGAAATCGATAGCACAGTTGAATTTTTATAGCACACTTTAAGAATAATTACTAATACCACAATCCTCAGCATGTCAATATTACATCAGCAAAAACTGGCCTTGACAAATTAGTAATATGAACAGTTGAATTACTTAAAACTGTTGGACTGGGAAGTTAAATGCTGGGCAAGTAATTTATTGGGTAATACATAAGGTTCTACGGAAATTTTGGATGTGTCATTATAAAACAGTGAAACATATGCCGCTACTCGGGGCAACAGGCACATTTACATTCAATTCTCTTTCCCCTTTGCTTTTTCAAAAGCAAATACAATATGCAGTGAAAGCAAAACCATAATCGGCCTTTACATCTAATCTTATATGGCCCCTGTCACCAGGGCATTTTAGCACATCAGATGTGAATGAATTTCTCCTCCATCTGGGGGAAATATTCTTTTTCCCAGGGAACTTATGCATGCAAGGCTCTGATCCTCCAGCGGGGTCTGTTGGAGTAGACTCCTGCAGACCCTCACTGACTTCACTCGGATACCTCACATGCCGAGGGCACATATTAGCAGATCCTGATGCAGAATTAGAGGCCTAATCATTGGGCACTGAGAGAATGGACACTGAAAGTCCGTGGCTGAGACAGGAATTGTACCCAAAGCTCCTGAGCCCCTGTCCAGTGCCTAAACTCTGTCATCATTCCTTCCTTCAATAATATTGTGCTGGTTGTAACATTGACAGGTGGAACAAACCTGGGACCTTTGTGCCTGATCCTCTACCGCTTGAGCTAAAAGCCAGCTGGCTCTCAGCTAAGGCTATAGAGCAGACTCATTCCCTCTCTCTGTAAGTGGTCTCAGTACCACTAAATGGGAGAGTGAACTACACCCAGCAGGTGTGCGGATTACACTAACAGGATGTTAAACGGGGACAGAACTGAGTTCTAAGTGTGAATCAGAGAGCTTTCATATGGACCTTGATAAAACTCAAACATTGCAAAATTCTGCGATTTTGGGACACCCAATTACAGCAGAGATTGTGGGAGGGTAAAAAAAATACTTTCCCTCACTTCCTTTGTTCAGCAGCTAAATGACCCTTCCCATGATACATATTTTGATGTGTTTTAATACCTCCGGCTGTCTTTCAGTCTCCTGCTTGTTTTTTTACCAAATTATAAAGTGCACTCTCTCTGTTTGTAGTGACACTAAAGAACTATTCATGTGTTGTTTGTGGTATTGGGATGAGAAGCAAGGCTTTTTTTTATGGTAATTGATCATCTCTTTAATAGTTCAGTATCTCAGAACAAACACACAGTCAAATAGTTTCGTGTAGGAAAGAGGAATATGGGTACCAGCATTATGTCCAGGGCTCGACAAATAATACAATCTACTCGCCCGGGGCGAGTAGATTGTAACCCGGAAGAACTGGGTTCGAGCGATCTGCGTGTGCGCATGCGCAGAACGCTGGACAGTTATGTCCATTGACTCCTGCTTTGTCACTGAAAGAGAATCTGGTTTGCAAGTGAACACAACCCCCAGATATACTGGAGAAGAGGTGGTGATATCAGCGGGGTTAAACTACAGGTTGGAGGACCATACCAACAAAGTGATGCCGTAGCATATTAATATACATTGCATATGATTTAAGAGTTCCCTGAAGTAACAATAAAGATGAAAGAAAGAAGCAAGTAATACTATGTTGGGGAGAGTACACAACTAGAGATGAGCTGATACAGAAATATCCCAAACATGAAGGTAATGCCAAATCTCCTTTGTCCAAAAGACTTTGTCTTGTGTCCTTATGCAGTTCAAGCATAGTGTATTATTTTTAAGAGAAATTTAAATATTTAAATTCCTGTGATCATCATGTTATAAGAGCGAACCCATTCATAATATTGCAAAGCCCTATGGCATATGCTAAAGCAAAGCAAGAGCTCCTGGAACTCGTCCCTTCCTAGCACTGCAGTCTTTTAGACAAAAGATCAGAGCAAAATCCAAAGGTTAATTGTCTTACCCCGTCTAGCCACAAGAGGGAGTTTGAAGAACACCATCTGTTTTGGAACTTCATCAGAAGCCTCTGCTTTCCTGCATTGTACAACTCCACAGATTCCTCATACAGTGTGTCTTCAGCAACATGTATGCTACTTAGGAAGACACAAGCTATGAAAATGTTCTCCACACCTTTGTGTTGTATGGCCTTCTACTGGAGAAGGAGGGTGGGAATATGACTTTCAAACAGAAGAAATCACCACATTTTGAGAGGTTTTTCACAGTAATTCTGTGCTTTCTGAGGGCATGTCTACACTAGGAAATTATTTTGAAATAACTTATTTCAAAATAACTCCTGAAATAACTATTTCAAAATAGTGTGTCCACACTACAGGGAAGCCTAGAAATTAGTCCATGGCAGGCTCCCTTTAGGCTATGTTTATATTACAGCACTATTTCGGGATGCTGGAGGTGTCCATTATTTCAAAATATAACGGGCTTGCAATTCTGACATCCCTTTAAACCTCATTCCACAATGGTTAAGGGAAGTATTGGAATAATGATTTATTTCTAAATAAGTGCTGTGTAGACAGTGCCAAATTTCAAAATAAGCTCTTTCTAAATTAACTCAAAATAAGCTACACAATTTGCATAGTTTATTTTGAGCTCCAGATGCAGTGTAGATGCACCCTTAATGTGGACATGCTATCTTGACGTACAGCCCCAAGAAGCACGGGGGAGTAATTACTTTGAATGACTCTGAGGAGTAGTTATTTCAAAATAGCAGCAGTGGACCATCTACTGATATTTTGAAATAACTATCTTGAAATAAGCATTATTGCTCATGGAAATCAGGAGTAGTTATTTCAAAATAACCAGCCCCTTATTTCAAAACAACAGGCTTGGTAGTGTGGATGCTCCACCTGTTTCAAAATAAGGGGAGTTATTGTAATCTAGGGCTGAGAGGGTAGCTTTGGTGCACATAGATAGTACTGTTGTTTATACTTCTTTGAAGGGGTCTAACTGCTTTCTATTTCTCATGCTACCTTTTTCCTGTTTTCTTGAAGCATTTCATCTGGCCAGGTATGTCTCCTCTTATAACCTCGGTGGTTTCCTACTTCCCATTAATATGCTGATTCCATTACATTTTTCTTTCTCCTGTGAATTTTGCTCAGTTCTTTTGCTTTTATATGAAATAACAGTTCTGTAACTAAGAATACAATCTACCTACATCCCCATTTACTTGGCTTTTATTCCTCCTTTTAGAGAACTTAATTACTGGCTTTTTAACTTCCAGGGTAGACCAGCAGGGCACAGGAGTGCTGTTCATCAAAGCCACGGTACTAGTGCTGCTGCATGAGCTGACTGGCATGGAGTACAACAGAATGCCACAGGTTCATTATTTCCTCTGTTTTTGACTCATGACCTTGGAGAAGGGGAATGTTAAATCCATGATCATTCTAGACTCTACTCTGTCATTTCATGTGCACAGGCACCTTTCTTCTTTCTTTTTTTCCTCTTTCATTCTTCAAACAGTCATTTTTCTGTCCCTTAGGGAAAAACTCAGGCTGCAAGTTATTTCAAGTTACAATTGCTTAGCAACATCTTTCAGAGGGGGGTAAGTTACTGAAGCATTATGATTAAATAGAGTTTGAATAAACTTTTCAAAGTGCCTATATGATTTAGGAGCCTAAATTGCATTTTCTAAAGTCATTTAGAGTCAAGACTTTTAAAAATAACCTAGAGATTTTTTTTGAGAACCTAGTTTTCAGATGTACAACTTGGAGCACCTTAAAGGGGTCAGATTTTCAGAAAATGCTGAGAACATTCACACTGAAAATCAGGTCACTCTAAGAGGCCCTTATGTTGGACACCAGAAATGGAGGCACCCAAAATGATAGTCACTGTTGAAATCTGGGCTTCATGCACTTATGGAGAGGATAAGTCTTTTTGAAAGCTAATGGGACCAAGGATTTATGTACATAGCAAGGCAGGTCCCTCTTGTCTGATAGACAAAAAGAACCCACTGGGGTATTTCCCAAACAGTCTGTTGCACACAAAAATGACACTTTTTATGATCAGAAAACCCTCAACATGTCACCAAAACTGAGTACTGACAAACAGATATAGGAGCTACAGAGCAATATGTTGAGTTGCTTCTCCTGATCCCATCCAAACACAGTCACTGAAATGGAAGAGGCAAAAATATTACTCTTCTCTTCTCAAAGACACGTGCGCTTTCCTGATTTGAAAATAGTGAAGAAGTGGAAGTGGTGGTTCTTCTTTGGGTAGTGTCCCTGCGGGTACTCCACTATGGGTGTCGGGCTCGTCCCGGCACTGCAGTTCAGAGATCTTTCAGCCGTTGTCTGTTGGACCGTGCATGCGTGGCAGCCATCTTGCGGCTTTTCGTGCCATTTCTGGTCACGCGGTCTGGCTCCCGCTAGTTCTTCCTAACCGTCTTCAGGTGCAGACGGAGAAATAGGTCCCTCTTGTGTTGATCCTGTCAGGACTGAGAGGAGAATTTGTATATAGTTAATTAGTTAAGGTTATAGTTAATGTCACAGTAAGTAGATTCTAGTTAGCTTAGTGCGTTTTAGAAAACAACAACAAAAAAACCCAGCTTTTGCTCTCAGCATGCCTGGGTCACCTGGCGTGCTGGGAGTCAATGCCCGCGTCAGACGGGCACTCCTCATGTATAAGGTGCCTGGGGGAAGGACATATTTCCCAAAAGTGCCCACACTGTACGAAGCTGATGGCCAGGGCACACCACGACCAGGAGATGCGGCTAAAGATGCTCTTATTCTATAAGGCACCTCAACCGCAGGCGGAAACCCTAGCTCAACCGCCGTCTCTCCCCGCCATGACTTGTTGGCCTTCCCCCAAGGTGACGAGCTCAGAAAAGAGATGATCGCCATCTCGCTCCTTACCAGCTCTCAGAGTGAGCACGGGAGATAAGACAGGTACCTTGGGGATAGTGGCAGCCCGAAAGCTGCATAAAAACAGACCAGTGCATAATACATCAGCACTGAGCCCAACGGTGCGTTTGACACCAAGACCAAAGTGAGCACCGACGTTGGCGCCAGTCGCGGCATCGGTACCATTGGCACCTGCCCCATCTCCCTTTGACCTACTGGCACCGATGCCAGCACTGGAGACCATATTGGTGCAGTCTGCACCTCATTCCCCAGCACTGACAAACTCGGCACCGGGACGCACCATAGCAATGCGCAAGGCGCCAGCTCCACCGGCACCGATGGATATGGCACAGGCACAGTTGACTCTGACACACTCGGCACCGGAACCATTGGCACCAGCACAGCACTCTCCAACATCTCCATACTCGCGCCGAATTTCAACTCCTAGCGTGACACCACCCACGCCTCGTATGCAGCTCTCCACTTCTTCCACTGCAGAGGAAGAGCAGCGAGTCTGCAACAGGGGATCTTTTCCCCCGAGTCCCCTTCTCCATCTCCAACTCAGCATGAATCCAGGCAGCTCCAACCTAGTGTTTCCCCTCGACCAAAGCACTACTATCTTCGATACTATCTCTCGCCGTCTCCTTGCTATTCTTGGCACAGATCCAGATCCCCAAGGTCTCCCTCATATTCCAGGAGCTCTAGATACAGGGACCACCACAGGCGTAGATACCAACCTTGTTACGATGATCCCTGGCATAGATACCATAGTCATCAAGAGCGATATTCCCATTCAACTCGCACCTCATCTTCTCAAGCTCCATCATTCACAACTTGTGACTGGAGCAGATCCCCCACCTTGCTCTCAGCTAGACCACCTACTCCATCCAGTGATCAACCACCAACAGAGCAGCCCACCGTGGAAGTAGTGCACACCTCTGACACGGAAGCATCACATCAAAGGTCCCTTACAGAAGTGATGTTCGCCAGACAATGCCATCCTTACTGGAGACACCTCACCTCAGATGACTTGCAGGAATTTCAGGAGTTATTCAGGGTGGGTAGCTGACGCCCAGAACGTACAGTTAATGAAGGTCCAACAGAAACAACATCATCTGTTGAGAAACTTACATCCTTTCTCCCACTCATCTAAGGTCGCTCTCCCACTGGATGAGGCCATATTTGAAATTGCCAATGGGATATGGCAAACTCCTGCCACAGCACCAGCCGACCAATAAAAAGGCCGACAAAAAGTATTTCATCCCAGCCAATGGGATGGAATTCTTGTTTAACCATCCCCAGCCTAACTCCTAGGTCGTCGACGCAGCTCAACAAAGGGCCAAAGCCCCTCAATACAAAACCACCACTGGAGATAAGGACAAGAATTGCCTAGATCTCTTGGGCAGAAAGGTGTACTCCTCGGCCACGCTAACGCGCCGAATGACCAATTATGCGGCGCTGTTAGCAAATCACAACTTCGACAATTACACAACGTTAGTTCTCCTACTCGACCACCTGTCAGTTACTAAGCGACAGATGCTCAAAGCTGCTATTCAAGAGGGCTACACCGCCTTTCGTTCAGCATTTCACATCGCTCTAGACACAGCGGATGCAGCAGCAAGGACGACAGCAACATTTGTCATAATGCACAGGGCGTCATGGCTCCACATGTCAGCAGTTCCGAGGGAGCTTCAATCTAAAGTCGAAGACTTGCCCTTCGACAGACAAGGCCTCTTTGCGGACAAGACAGACCAGCTGCTTCACTCTGGCAAAAATTCGCACACCACGCTTAGGACCTTGGGCATGTATACACCCCCATATTGACGGAAAAAGTATACGCCCTGTCAGAGACAAAGACCTTTTTCTTATGCGCAACCACGACAATAGGAGCACCAACGACCTAGGCAATGGCCTCAAAGATGCCGGCCACAAGCCACCAGACCAACAAATCAGCAACAAACCAAACAGCAAGTTTGACACGTGGATCGAGGGATTGCAAGCCATTCAAATACTACCTGCCTCAAATGCCAGTACTATGCTTTTCCGCCATCACTAAAGACCCTTTCACCATCGCTGGGCTGCAAAAACAACAGACAGATGGGTCATGCAGCTAATAACAGCGGGCTACGTAATTCCCTTTACGTCCCTTCCTCCTACCACTCCTCCCCTCCTATCCCTCTTCAGGGACCCATCTCATGAACTCGTCAAGCGGGAGGTAGCTCGCCTGCTCGACATTGGAGCAATAGAGAGGGTACCAGTTCCCATTCGTGCTGTTGAGCAAAGTGCCTGCTGAGCGTGTCTGTCATCGTGTTGTCATCCCCAGGGAGGTATGCTGCTGTAATCATGATATTGTGGCGATTGCACCAATTCCACCTCATATGGTCAGAACCCATTCTACCAGGGCAGTAGCGTCCTCTACAGCCTCTCTCAAAGGAGTCCCCATCAAGGACATTTGCTGAGCGGCGACGTGGTCCTCCGACCTTACGTTAGCAAACCACTACGCACTACCAAAGATCATCATCTCTGACACAGTAGTAGCCACTGCGGTCCTCTCCTTAGCGGCAACAAACTGACTTCGCACCCTCTGCTGTATGTCGGCTATTGCTGTGCAATCACCCACAGTGGAGTACCCCCGGGGACACTACCCGATGAAGAAGAAGAAGTTACTCGCCTTGTGCAGTAATGATGGTTCTTCGAGGTGTGTCTCTCCGCCCCCCCCCCCCCCCCCCCCCCCCCCCCGCCATGGGTGCTCCACGACCTGCCCTCCTGCCCTCTTCGGAGTCTGTTGTTTTGTCTTCCAGACCTCGATCAGGAGGAACTGGCAGGGGCCAGACCGCACGACCAGAAACAGCACGAAAAGCCGCAAGATGGCCGCTGTGAATGTGTGGTCTGGCAGACAACGACTGAAAGACCTCCAAACTGCGGCTCTGGGACAAGCCTGACACCCACAGTGGAGTACCCACGGGGGGGACACACCTTGAAGAACCATCGTTACTGCACAAGGTGAGTAACTTCTTCTTCTGTATCATACAGATTTCATCTCGGCAATTCTCCGGGATTCATATATGGGACCTCTTTCAGATTGAACTAGATTTATTGTCATATGAACAAACTAGTTAATTTTTGTTATAATTTGGTCTCTTTGGGGTTTTTCCTCTTTCTACAGATCTTTGAGGTCTTCAGTGTCGCTTTTATACTATGTCCATCTTTGGCAAGCACTTTTAATTTCATCCTTACACACAGTCACAAAGGACCTGATAAAAAGCACATGCCAGAATGCAAATTAATTTGAAAGAATGGTGGTCAAAAGTAAAGAAATTATTTTGGACTACTTTTTAGAACTCAAGCAACCTAGACATATGATACACAACCTTGCAGTATAGCATTAGATGAACAGAGCACAGGTAGCAATGCAGATTGGCTTAATCCTGAATCTTACTTTTTAAATGGGCTGTGGGAGTGTAGGGGCATTCCATTCATTTATTTAAAGCAGGCATTTTGGCCCCTGGACCAAAGCCATTGTGTTTAGTGAGTGTAACTGATAGTTAAAGCATATGAATACACACTTCAGTTTTTCAGAAACATGATGTTTAGTGCAAGGGCGCTTTTTAACTATAGTACATGCTTTAACAGGAAGAGAAGGCTGCAGGCATCATTGATGTACATACAGGTGGACTGCATTTATAGCCTGATATGATGAGCTCTGTCGTTACCCTGTGGGGAATGGCGAAAGCTCAGCATTTACAGAATTGGGCCCTTCTATTTAATTTCCAGTATCACTTATTTTCAGTGGGTTTTTAGCCTAGTTCTACATGCAAGGGTAGTGAATGTGACATGCCAGGTTTGACTGAATTATTTGTATTACAACAGCCATGAAAGGTCCTTGTCAAGATCAGAACTCCATTGGTATAATCGTTGTAGAAGCACATACCAAGGCATTGGCCTTGAAGAGCTTAAGTGTGAGCAGCCCAGAAAATGGTGGGGATTGTTGTGTGGACAATTCTGACTTTATCAGCAAACTTTTTTTGGCTAGCAGCATTTTCAGGTTTTCAATAAAATGTTGAAACTTTCTGCAGAAAGCAGGAACATTTTGCAAAAAAAAGTTTAGTCAAAACTCCCAAGTTTGTCAGTTTTGATGGAAATGTTTTGAGCAGCAAAGCACTCTTGATTCTGTGTACCTCAGGGTAGCAGGATCCCCTTACAAGTTTCGCCCCCGTAAGAACATAAGAATGGCCTTACTGGGTCCAACCAACAGTCCATCTAGCCCAGTATCCTGTCTGCCGACAGCGCCTAATGCCAGATGCCCCAGAGGGAGGGAACACAACAGGTAATCCTCATGCGATCCCTCTGCTGTCACCCATTTCCGGACAAATGAGTGATTGTACCTCTTGTAGTGCACGTCAGAATTGTTCATGTGCTCCCTGTGACCAGGACTGGAGAGTGTTCCCTAGCAGTATACGTGTGGTCCATACATTTGCCTGTCTCACATTGCTAGACTTGCCCTGCCTTACTTCCCTGTTACTGCTGGTGGTCTGGGCCAGAACGTCAGTGTTCTTGCTGACTTCAGTTTTTTCCCTATAAATAGTTTTAAATCTTTCATATAAGATTGTAGTATAGTTAGTAAACAAATACCAGCCAGTTTAAGTGCCTCTTTGTCACTCCCTCTCAACATGATTTTTTGGTTTCTTTGCTTTGATTTTTAACTTTGCGGTGGGGAAGCTATGTAAAATAGGTGCGTTTCTCCATTGTTGTTTTGAGGCTGGTGAGCTCTGTTCATATCTTTGCTGTGTTCTGGGAGCCAGACCTTGAATTGCTGTCCTACTCTGAGAAAGCTCTGAACACTGTGTGATTTGAGCTGTCAAAGGCAGCTGCCATGGCGGAGTGAAGGGATTTCTCAGGTAATCTGAGCCTGGTCCATGGAGGATGGTAACTTGAATCTGTATTTCATGGGGAGCCAATCTAGAGAGTTTAGCATGGGGGTGAGGCATACTCAATGATCTGAACTGTTGAGTTGCTGCATTCTGGACCTTTTCCAGTATCGGCAGCTTCATACCTAAATATAATGACATTAAATAATCCTGCTGTAGAGATTGAATCACAGGGACCAAATCAGAGTATGATTGCAAGGCATAAGAGGGTGTTCATAGTAGCCATAGCTATGTCGGATTTCTAGAATTATTAGTGCGGAATCCAGGACTGACTTGATGGTTGGAAAACAGAATCCCTAGATGAAGGGTGACACTTTAGACAATGGACAGTTGTCTTTCTTTCCTGTCATAGTTTACATCTTGCCCAGTGGAGACAGCCAGGTTTCTGTATCCTCAGGAACCTTGTGGCCAATTCATTACTGTGCCATAAGCAATTCTATATATTAAACATGGCTTGCTAATGTCCTGATTCACCTTTAGCACAGTATGACACAGCTTCAGTGAGCACCAGTAGTGAAGAATGGATGGGGTTTTGAGAGATTTAGAAGGAGCCTATTAGCAATGATGGTATCTCCTGTCAGAACATTTCTTTGTTTGCCCTGGGCATCCTGTGTATCTGTGATGGTCTCTGCCAGACCAGGGACTCAACTCACGAGTCTTTCTAATGTTGTGAAAATAGGACAAGCTGTCTCATCAGTTGTCAGTAAGAAGGGCCATAGCTGCCAATAGGGAGATGGAGGGGCAAAAGGGGCAGCTTCCTTGGGGCCCAGCGATTTGAAAGGGCCCAGGGATCCTGGCTGCCACTGCTGCTATTGCAGAAGTGTCCAGCACCACAGGCCCTTTAAATCACTACTGGAGCCCCACATAGTGTGCTCCGGGCACTGCTGAAAAGCTGGCTGGGGCCCCACTCCTTTTGGGTGCATTGAGCAGAGCGCTCTCCCACCTTGCTCAATGTCTGTCAGCAGCCCTGAGGGGGCCCTGTGGCATAGGGGAAATGTCTGCTCTCTGATTTGAGAGATCTCTTCCTCTGCTCAATGTTGGTCTGAGGCCTATGATGGGGAGATTGATTTATTTGCATCCTGTCCATGAATATCCTTCGATTGGTGCTGTATATCCAAACCCTAGTGGTTTGAAATAATATCATTAGGTGCACTCTTGGTACACTGTTCAGCCTCTGACTGTAAAGAAGGCAACTTTAAGGAGAACTGTGTTACTTTATACTGTGGCACTGATGATGTAGTTTTATCAACAGGAGAGTACAATATCATAATGCTCTGGATTATGTGCTGAAAGCACATAGCCTTCATCTGAGTACTGCTCCATTGTGGATCATACCAGGTGTCACCCCCAGTTGCCTGGTTGACTTTAGAGTGTGTATCTGAGCGTCAAAACATGCCCTGGAAACATAATCAGGACTCCACCGGTATAATCGTTGTAGGAGCACATACAACGATTATACCAATCCGCCACAAATCAAAACAGAAATGGAAGCCTCTGAGGCCTTGTGTACATTTAAAATGCTGCAGCAGCTCAGCTGTACTCCGGTGGCACTTCAGTGAAGCCATTGCCTATGCCAATGGGAGGGTTCTCCCATCAGTGTATGGCATCCAGCTCCCTGAGAGGTGGTGGCTAATTCAACAGGTGAATCTTCCAGTGGATGTAGTGATGCTGACACCAGGAGTTAGGTTGGTTTCACTGTGTTACTCAGGGGTGTAGATTTTTCACACCTGTGTGATTTTGATATACTGACCTAACTTCCTCCTGTAGACAAGGCCTGACTTCAGAAAACTGGAGCCCAGAAATAACATCCCTCTCTTTAGGAATGTAAATGTGGTAAAGAGAAACAATCCTGTGTGGGGATATGTGTGTTAGGGTGAGTTCAGGGTGATGCATTGCTAGTCTCCTATGAAGAATAGGTAGCTACTTCCTCTGAGGAAGTGAATGGAGGTGCCTCCCCATTGGAGGAAGGGGAAGACACAGTTGGAGGAGAAGTAGGGGTGGTTGAGAGAGAGAGATAGGGAGTGCGAAGATACAGGGAGATAGTAAATGAATAGAGGTGGGGGAGGGAGGGAACAGAGGGGAAATTGGGACTGAGAAATGAACACTGAGTAGAGAGACTAAGACTGAGTAGCAAAGGGAGACATGCAGAACAGGATCCCTTAAGTATAAGGCTGGCTGGTTGTGTGTTCCAGAATGTCCTTTCCTGATCATTTAGATCTGGTCATTTCCTACCATTAATTTGCATTGCTCCGGAGATCCAGATCAGGTGAAACAAAGGTCCTTCAGATATGTGGTTCTGGTCTGTTTCCCTCTGCAAGCAAGCACCACTGGAGTCAAATCCATCTCTCCAGGAAGTCACAAGAAGTGCTTTAGACTCGAAGACTGATTTAGGCATTAAACAGTACCTAGAGGGAGATCTGGGGACAGGGAACCATGACCTAGGAAAACAACCTATAAGATACTAGCCTATGCAAACAAACACAGATATAGATATGTTGTTTCTTTGAGTGACTGCCCATGTCCATTCCATGTATGTGTGCGTGTGTAGCATGCATAGATTGTCAGAAGGTTTTTCCATAGTGGTACCTGTTGGGCCAGCAAGTGAGCCTCCTGGAGTGGCACCCATATTTGGCCACATACATACCCCTGCTGGCCCTCCACCCCCTTAGTTCCTTCTTATTGCCCATGATGGTTGTTGGAAAGTTTCTCACTTGCTCTGCAAGTGCACCTTAGCAGTTCTCGTTCTAAATAGCTTTTATTAACAGTTCTAGTTTTCTAGTGTTAGTGTTAGTCGTTTAGTAGTATGTTAATTTTATATGTTTATAGTTAGGGGTTCACTTTCATGTCCCTGTGGTCCTCACGGGGCCATGCCCGGGCCTCAAGGCTTTAAGCTGATGCCCTGTGGTGACCCGCACAAAGCCTGGCTCATCTCTTTGTCAACTGCAAGATCTGCTATAGCGTCAAGCCCTGTACTAAATGAGAAAGGGTCTCATGGCTGAAGATCTTGCTAATGAAGACGGTGCTCTGCCCAGCACCGGCCACCCAGAGCGCACCTGCTTCAGTGTGGGAGGTGCCCGGACATTCCAGATCATCCCCGGTGCTGTGGTGTACCATGGCTCAGCACCTCTCCCAATCTCTGGTGCCTTATAAGAAGCAGAGGCCTAGCCAGGGGCAGGTCTCCATTGCGGCACACACCAAAAGTGTGTCCCCAAGCAGGGCACTCAGTCGCTTCAGCCACGGTGCCCAGGCTGAAGGCCTGCTTGTGGTCGGCTTCAGTTGAGCTCAGCTCCTGGTTGGCACCAGTTGAGCCTGCCCTGGGATCCAAGCCCGGAGGTTGATTTGGTTGAAGTGGACCAGCCCTCCATGCCAGAGGGAGCTTGTAGAGCTGACCTCTTCCTGAGCCTCTCCCTCTGGCCTGGTACACGGGCAGGATACCCCTGTCACCCGCACCAACCCACTGGCATTGGCTCCAGCTTCAGCACTGTCAGTCAAGCCCCATTCGAGCCGTAGGGGACCTTCGGTACCACCTTAGGTGGCTTCCCCAGTACACTGGCCTTCGGCACTATCATCAGTACCAGCTCCATCAGTGGACGTGCCTTTGGGGCAGCCGATGCGGCTTCCTCCATCTCAGCACAGGGGGAAGCTAATGTTGATGGCCAGGCACACTCCCTGGCACCATTCTCCTGCACCAACATCCTCTGCTCTGCCCGGGTCGGCCTCTAGCTATTTTTCTAACTCCAAGACTGAGTGAGTTTTCTCAAGGAATGGGGCATCCAGGTCATGCTCCTGGCACTGGAGTGCCTCAATACAGCCTTTCCAGGCCCCAAGGCCTCCGCAGTGGTAGCCTCTGGTGCAGTGACAATTCTGGAACCTCTGGGCTTATCAGGCCCAGGGTCGTGGGCCTTCCCTCCCTACTTCTACTTACTGAGGTCTGTGGGTTCCGCCATCTGCAATGCCATTGACCTGTTCCCCACCGGAGACCCATTCCCATGTCCCCCATAAGCCCCTGCCCAGATCCTTGGGAGACGGGGCAGTGAAAGCACCCCTCGAAGTGGGCCAGGAGCAGTCGGTGGTCCCCCAAGACCCAGAGCAGCAGCAATAGCAGGAGGAGCAAGTGTTGAGGAAGTGCTCTTGCTCATGGCCAGATGAGGCCCTGTGGAGATCCATGCTATCTTATGTCATCAATGGGCTCAAGAGCCCACTAGGACCTTTTAAAATGCCTCACACAGAGTCTGGGGGTCCAGGCTTGAGAGGGTATCAGAGGATTACAATCTTATGGTGGACATCCTTAATGTGGATGCTCCAATCAGGATGGCACTCCCCCTTAACAAGACGGTGAGCAAGACCACCAAAACCCTCTGGTAAACTCCAGCCTCCATCCTGCCAACTTATAAGCGGGTTGAGTGCAGGTAATTTGTTCCCCAGGTGAGTCATGAGCACCAGTTTTCCCACGCCCCCCCTTCTGGAACCCTTGTAGTTCAGGTGGATAATCATAGGGAGTGCCAGGGTCAGCCAGGGCTGATCCCTAAGAACAGAGAGGTGAAAAAGACGAACCTCTTGGGCTGCAAGGCATATGCCTCTGGAGGGTTGCAGCTCAGGAGCCAACCAGCAAGTGCTCCTGAGTAGTTATTCCTATAACTCCTGGGTGGTGATGGACAAGTTTAAAGATTTGGTACCTCAGGACTCACAGCAGGAATTTAAGGCCCTGTTTCCGCGGAGGGAAGGGTTGTCTCCACAGCCGCTCTGCAGGCAGCACTGGACTCAGTCGATACAATCACCCATACCATGGTCATGGGACCGGTCCTTCACTGTAGTTCCTGGCACCAGGTCTCCGGTATCCCTCTAGGACTTGCCCTGTGGGGGGAGGGTGTTTTCCAAGCAGACGGACAACTGGTCTAAAGGACTCAAGGGCCACACACACACCTGCCGTGCCAAGACACTTCCTTAATCCTAGGGGCCTGTCATGTCCCTTCCAGCAGGCTCCCAGGCCTGATTTTACTAGATAGAGGGGCAGGAACACTGGTAACAGGAACAGTACATGCTGTTCCCATTACTCATCCAACCCGGGGGGTGGGACCTTCCAACAAGTCTCAGGGTTCGCGTCATATATTTTGAAGGTACGACTGGGGACAGAGTACGAATTGGTAATTTGATCCTTCCCTTCCTAGAACATCTGTTCGTATTCTACTGTGCCTGGTCTGCAATAACAACAGACCGTTGTGTCCTAGACACGGTGGAAAATGGATATTCTATCTCATTCCTCTCCCACCCTTCCTACCACCATTCTTCCCCGTCCCACTTCAGGGACCCCCTCTCATGAGCATCTTTTACACAAGGAGGTGCAGCAACTCCTTGAGTTAGGAGGAGCGGAAGAGGTTCCCACGGTGTTCAGGGGCAAGGGTTTCTACTCCCATTATTTCCTTTATCCCCAAGGCCTAGGGAGGTTTTTGTCCCATTTTGGACCTCAGGGATCTCAACGTCTTCATTGACAAGACAAGGTTCAAAATAGTGATGTTCGCATCAATTATCCCGTCCCTCATTATGGGAGACCAGTCTGCTGCCTCAATTTAAAAGATGCATATTTTCATATTTCGATTACGCTGGCTCACAGGCGTTTCCTTTGCTTCACAGTGGGCCTGAACCACTGCCAGTTTGGCTTGTCGATGGCCCCCAGAGTCTTTACCGAGTGCATGGCAGTGATGGCTGCCTTCCTCCGGAAGCGGCGAGCTCAGGTCTTTCCCTATTTGGATGATTGGCTGGTCGGGGGGACCCTGACCTGAGCCGCCTCCTGAATGAGGCCAAGTCCACTGTGGTGCCTACTCAAAAAATAGAGTTCATGGCCCCTGCTGGACTCCACACTAGCCACAGCCTCTCTGCCCAAGATGCAGTTTCTAGCCATCAAGCAAACTATCCTGTGCCTGTGTGGCTCTCCTATGAACACTGCCAGGAACTCCATGAGGCTCCTTGGCTTCAGGGTGGCATGCACTTACATGGTGCAGCACAGCAGGCTCTGACTCTGCCCTCTACAGCTGTGGCTGGCTCGGTGCACAATCCAGCCTACAAGCCCTGGGACATGGTGGTGACCGTCCTGGTGGAAGTCATGGCCTCCCTTTGCTGGTGGCTTCAAGAAGACGTGGTCTGCGCTGGGGTCCCATTTTCCCGGCCCCCTCTGTCAGTCTGGCTCATGATGGATGCCTCCGACACCGGCAGGGAGCCCAGATCGGGAGCCTGAGGATGTGATCCCAGTCAGAGCTGTTGCTGCATATAAATATCGGAGTGATCCTCAAGGTCAGGGAATTCAGGCCCCCCTAATCCTAGTAGATCCAGGGTGGCCACGGAAGCATTGGTTCACATCCCTAATAAGCCTATTGGCAGAGTGGCTGATGGCCCTCCCACTGCACCCAGACTTGATATCCCAGGATCGTGGCAGACTTTGCAGCTCAAACCTGCAGTCCCTGTAATGGCAGACAGTGCTAGAATATCAGCGCTCAGAGCAAGTTCGAAGGGTCCTGTTGGGGAGCAGGACACCCTCTATCAGAGCCACATATTTAGCAAAGTGAAAGTGCTTTTTATATGGGTGGACCAAAGGGGAGTTCCCTTGAGGATGCCCCTAGCCCCTCTGTCCTCAACTATCTTCTGGACCTTAGGATTCAGGGACTGTCTTTGTCCTCAGTCAGAGTATACTTGGCGTCTATCTCCACCTTTCGCTTGGTCTCCTAGGGCAAATTGCTCTTTGCGAACCCTATAGGTCACTGTTTTTTGAGGGGTCTGCACAGGCTTTATTCCCATGTTCGCCAACCGGTTCCCCCGTGGGATCTCAGTTTGGTCCTTACCAAGTTCACTGGTTCCCCCTTCAAGCACCTAGCGATGTATTCCTCTTGCCCTTATCATGAAAGGCATCCTTTTGGCCATTACATCGGGTAGATAGGTGTCTGAACTTAGGGCTCTAATTTCAGTCCTTCCTTATACAGTTTTCTTTAAGGATAAAGTCAGACTCCATCCGCATCCTGCTTTCCTGCCCAAGGTGGTGTCCCATTTTCATGTTAATCAGGATTTTTTTTGCCTGTGTTTTACCCCAAACCACATGCTTCTGATAAAGAATGGACTCTACACACGTTAGGGGCTGCGTCTAGACTGGCAAGTTTTTCTGCAAAAGCAGTCGCTGCACAAAAGGTCTCTGCTGCAATCTGGAGGAAGTATTGGGGGGAGGGGGGGGGCGGAGTTACCCATTGGGTCTGCATTGTGTGGAACATCCAGAGGTGATGCCCTGAGTATGGGTGGCATTGTGGGTCATAAGCCCCATTTGTTCCCCCAAAGGGGAACCTGCTGACGTCAGGTGGAGGATTCTGCCTCCCTCCCCATTACTTGTTCATGCTGCAGAACCTGGCCGTCTTACACTGGCTTTGCTCTATGGCACAGGAAAAGGCCCTGCATGCTAAATGCTATGTTGGAGGATCTTGAACAACATGATGTGTTGTTTATTTTGTCAGAAGGAAACAATGGTCCAAAAGGCTAACAGCCCTTTTTTCTGAATGATTAGAGAGGCTTGGGGAGATTAACTTGTAGCTACTGCTCCTCTCTATGGGCTGAAATAATCACCCCTTATACTTCACAGCCATCATGTGTGGCATTTAGGTCCAGCTGTAGATCCCACATAATATCCCTTGGCTTGAATTTTCCCACATACCTCTCAGCACAGCTAAGTCTATAGGGCTCCAGGGGACTGGCTGGTGTTGTGCCAGACCTCCATTCCCCAGGGGCCTCAGTCTAATGAATGGCTCTTGTTACATTGACTTCAATGCCAGCAGGTTTGGTTCCCACATCTCAAAGGCTGAGGGACTAGGGCTCCACTTTGACACTGTGTTTGATGACATATCTACTATTGTTTTAAAACAATATATTAATTTATACTGTTGGAATTGTGGTAAGCTGTCCTAGTTGCAGGCATTGTGCTAGGCACTGTACAAACACAGACCAAAAAGATGGCCCCATGCCCCAAGAGTTTACCAAGGAGGCACAGTGTAGTCAGACCGACCACAAGCACACAGTGTTGATCAGTGTGTCTACAAATGTCCTCATTTCTAGCAAGGAAAAGCCTGCTGCCTTATTGCACATTGACTTGAACTCACGGCAATCTCTGTCAACTAAAATAAAGCTCTCAAGGGGAAAGTTCCTCATCATCGTTCCAGCCCCTTCCTGCTGGATTGGTGAAAGGGATGCAAAAGCTCCAACTGGAGGGAGAATCCCACCAGCACAGGTCCTCTGAAAGGCAGCCAGCCATAAAGCTGCCTTTGGAGGGATCCCTTGCAGTTCCTGCCGGGGTGGGGGGTGGGGAGAGGCGTCTTCCAGGAATCAGACTGAGGATGGGAGATGTTTGAGGAGGTGTGCTACAGATGACTCTAGGCATGGCTGTGTGCTATGGTTCATAGGGAAGCTCCAAGGAGGCTTCCATCACTTAAAGAAGCCCTCAGGGCAGTCCCAAATGTCAGGAGCCCAGAGCAGCTGAGGATTGGGAACTCAAAAGGCAGCTTAAAGTTACCATAGTTCCCTATTTTCCATTGGCTACAAGTTCTGCACTGTGCCTCTGAGCTCTCACCCACAGTATGTTCATTGCAACTAATTAGGAGCTTTAGTTGCATCACATGTACTTTTCTGATGAGAGGATAAAATGTGAAAAATTTGCAATTTTAAAAATCTCTGCTCTTAACAATTTCTATTACCCTTCTCTGCTAGGATTTTGATGTACGGAAAGGTGTTGTTTCAAACAGATCTAATAACGATACATTTTTGGAATCCTGTATCTTTTTTTCTTATTTGGATCATTTAAAACAGCCTAAATTAGTGCTTGCTTCTTTTCTCCTCTTTCCTCCTGACAGGCAGAGGGGACAACAAGAGGCTGTGTTTCAAGGATCTTCCAGGGCTCTCTAGTATGGGTCATGTTTTTCTCTTCTCTCCTCTCATGGCAAAGTGGGTAATGTGAAGAAATGCAGTTGATCCATTCTTTGTGATTTGGAAAAGAAAATTCCATTCAGTTCTTTATGCTGGGAAATTTTACACGAGTAGTTGTTCACTCCAGTGCTTTTTTGTCACTGAATTGAAGCTGCATGGGCTTTTCTTAGGAGCTGCCATCACTTTTTGATCTGGGTAACACTTGCATCTGCATCCTGTTGAACTGGCATTCAGCAAGTATTTTACTTTTGTGCCCCTATCCATGATGAACCCAGTCAGGCTCTGGGTTCTGGGCAGTCTTGCCTAGTGGTTAAAGCCATAGTCAACAACGGGTACCAAAGGTCAAAGCAGCCATAGTCAGGTACTGACTGAGGGCAGTGCTCAGACTGGGGGGTGTGGGCAGGATGTGGGTCAAAACTGTGGTCAGTGGTGGAGCCAGCAGGATTGTCTGTTCTGTGGGCAATGTGCATAAGGGGGGTAATCTCTGTACTCCCGGAAGGGACTGGGCTTTGGGCAGAAGGGGTGGGTTTGGGGCAGCCAGTTCTCAGCGCCTCCTGGAGCATGCAGTACCCCTCCCTCCACCCGGTTGTTCTTTAGAGCCAGCTGAAGCATGTTGTGCGGGGCTCTAGAGTATGTTGTCAGGCACCAGGTTCTGGCGATTCTGAAGGGCGCAGGCCTCTGCCCCTTAGAAGCTAAAGACATTGGGCTGAGCTTGAAAAGAGACAAGAGTTGGCTGGGAAATACATGGGTTATGTCTAGACTGCAGGCTTCTTTCAGAAGAACCTTTTTTCAGAAGAGATCTTCAGAAAAAACTTCTTCTGAAAGAGAGCGTCCACACACAAAAGTGCATCAAAAAAGCGATCTGCTTTTTCGACAGATAGTGTCCACACTGAATGAGCCATGGTCATCTTTAGGGCTGTGTCTAGACTGGCCTTTTTTGCAGAAAATCATCTGCTTTTCCGCAAAAACTTGCCAGCTGTCTACACT
>CM057846.1:54868366-54886794 GCA_030068395.1 Apalone spinifera | reverse complement strand
TCCGTTAAAAGCATTTTCGGAAAATCATGCCAGTCTAGACGTAGCCAAGATGTACTGAAAAATCCCTTTTGAAATGCTGGTATTGTTAACATGTCTTCTGATTGAATAGAGAAGGAAGCAATATGCGTGTAGGGGGTTTAATACTATATGACAGGTTAGGTGTATGACAAGTCACAATACATGAAAGCCTCTACTGAGCACCTACAGCAGGTCAATTGCTCTTTTGGTATTTCAGTATCTTCCGTAGATGAGCTAAAAGACAGAAAATTATGAATCCGGTTTTTTCTCTTCTCTTGAAGAAAATAACCCAATTTACTGATCAGAAAAAACACATGATGGCAGTCTACAAATTGGAGAAGCTTATTGAACATCTTACTGCAGTGCTTTTATAGATGGAGAATCTCCTAATTTAATTAGAGAAGATATTTTATGATTAGATCAAGGATCTTACTTACGTTCTTTCTCTCACTCCCAACAGCTTTCCTATCCGTGAAGACATCAATTTATTTTTTATACAAAATTTAAGAACTTTTTTTGTTGTAAGAAACCTAAAAACAAATATCAACATCTTTCTTTTTCATGTGGTATAATTAATCTTTTGACTGAACTTCCTGCTGTGACATGGGATCAGGATTAATGCACATTTTGTAGTTTGTGATTATTTTTGTGCTGGGAATAAAAGGAGAGCGAATAGTCGTAGGTCAGACGTGCTGGTATAGAGTAATAAATGTAGTTTTCTCTTATCTAAAACCTTTAATTTTGAATTCTAATTAAATCTCCTGATTTTAAATAGAAGGGAATAAGGACTTAGCGTTATATATCCAAGGTAACCCCCATTTAGCTGAGCATCAGCCAGTCTTTATATATTTATCTTTGCTATATCTCTGTAAGGTAGGTAAGCATCTCCATTTTACAGATAAGGAACTGAGGCACAAAGGGAGAAAGCATGTGGGCATGGACACCTTCCTTGTGTCAGAGTCGGTGACTCTCTCAATTATAGAGAAGTACAGCAAGTGCCCACTCTGTTCTGATTGTACCAGAGTAAGTGGTTGGTTCCTCTAAGTTGACAGTCACCAAGGAAAACTGAATGGTTGATTCAAGAACGAAACACTGATGGAGAGATAAAGGTGCCCAGTAGGGATGAAGCTCCCACCTCATGGAGGCTGAGGAGGAAGAAGGATAAAAACAGTCTCTAGCCCTCCCCCCATAAAGGGACAATGTTTAATACATGTGTTGGGAATCTGTTCTGATGCCCCGCTTCCCCACATTACTGCTCTGTGAGGCATAATGCAGCCCTTGAAGGTCTTCTTTGTGTTTGGGGAATGGGCCACTAAGCTTGGTGGGGAGGTAGAGGTGGTGACTCAACTGTCAGAATCAGCCAAGCTGGTGCAATCACACTGTGTGGGCCTACCATTTATTTCCTCACTCCTGTGTGAGACTGGCCCAGTATTTAGCCTGTTTTGAAGAGTTCACTGTCTTCTTTCTGTGGCTTATTTTCAAATGTAAATAACTTAGCAATATTGGTTTTTTTTATTATTATTGTTAATTGTTACTTTGTTCCTAAATAGGCTAAATTGACTATTAAAATGAAATGGGAAACAAATCTTATCAGGTATTTTTTAAATTAAAAACCAACTTGTGAGTTTTAAAAAAGCGAAAGCATCTTGCATCCTTACATTACTTTTCCCTTTCGTGTATCTATTTCTCTAGCTCTTGATGCCTCATTAATGTAGTATTTGAGGGCCTACATTATGTAATGTATATGATGTAATGGTAGAAAACTTTAAACACAGGATGATGGAGCAGATGTTTGAAAAGCATGTAGCTTTTTTGTTACGGAATCTGAGTATCAAAGGAGAACAAATAGATGTTGCTATTTCAAATACACTAGCCTCTAGTTTTGAAAAAATCCATGATATTTTCTATCCAGAACATTGACCATTGCAGATGCACTTTTAGGGGATGTTTTCTCTCAGTGTTTCAGTACTATTGAACTTTCCATTATATATTTACCCTTTTTTTCCCCTTGCATGCCCTTCTGATAGATAGCTGCATCTTTACATTTGGGGAAGATGAAAAACTGCAACTTCACTATTGCGATTTTGCCCAAAACACCATCTTTGCTATTAGTTAGTAAGCATTCTTGGCTCTTAATATATTTTCCCTTTCTCTCATGCCTACAGGGATGGTGTATCTTCACATCCTAAAACTGATGAAATAGGATTTTTGATGTTGTACAAACATTGTTGTTTACCTGAATGGAATAGTGGACATAGAATTTATCAAGGTAAAAGGAAGGAGGTATAGAGAGAAGAGAAACTGAGACAAAAGTAACCTGCTGTCAGGCTCAGTGCTTGATTGCCACATTTCAGACCAGATCAATCCTTGCTATAATTCTGTGAAGAACACCACTGTAATTAGAAAGGAAAATATAAATAATGTGCTAACGAGAGTAGGGAAAACTTTGTAAATAAAGCAAGAAAAGTAAAACCAATATTGTAATTGGTCTTAGTATGTAGAATACTGGTGCCTCTGGAGAAAATTGGTGGCCTTTGATAAAATTGAGATTTATCATAATTTGACTAGACCAGTGAATTTACGAACAGGTTGATCTGCATCACTGAATAGGAAAAAAAAAAAAAACCCTACAAGGAACCTATTTTGATTTGAGGAATTTTTGAAGGGCTATTTTAATTTAATTAATGAAAATCACAGGTTAATTGCCTCCTGCTTTAATGTGAGGGTATTATGCATGCAGGCATATTTTATTTATATCTTGACTGTTTGATGTACACAATCAATTCAAAAAGGGATAATGAAGAAGTGTTCCGCCCTGTGTAGAATAGTAATTAGGGACTCTAGTGCAGCTTTTTTTTATTAATTGTGCAGTTCTGTAAACATGTTTGACATAATGCTGAGAAAAGCAATTGTCAAATTTTGCCATTCTCCTCTTTTTTTTTCTTCCATTTATTTAATTCCCATTGTATCATATTAACCCTCTTTGCCTCAGGAGCACACTAACTTTTATATGACAGATATACAGTAGTCGTCAAGACAGCAAGCAAAAGCTTCTTCAGAAAGGTTCAAGTCACGAGAGGTACGTATGACCAGAATATAAATGTTATCATTTGTGGGCTTGAGATAGGTCCAGGAAAATATGCTGAGCTGTAATGAGGTTGCAGATCTTGGTTCAGCAACAGGCTTACATATCAAACAGAGGTCAATGTGGCAATGAAAGTAATAGTTCTCTTATACAGAAATCTAGGCCACATTCTGCCACAAGGGCAGGGGAGATCATGGTAATGAAATCTCCTTGCTCTGCTCAGCTTTCTATTTCATCAGTCATTTTACAGCATGGTCTGCAAAAACACTGCCTATTTTCAGCACAGGAAAATATCACATGGCAAACTGGAGTATGACTACTCCCCAAACCTGTTACACTCAAACCCTTCAAAAAGAAAAAGGTATCTATCTTTCAGGGAATTGATTTGAGTGTGTGCTGCAGAGCTGTTTTATACCTTTTCTCCCCCTCATCCCTCTTTGAATCTGGTATGTTATTTTGAATGTCCAATCATTATCTCATTTTAGAGATCACTCAAGAATACCATGTCTGCACTGAAACAAAGTGTATTCATAAGAATGATCAAATTATTCTGCCTATCTAGGCACACTCTGGCATCCACTCAGGAACAGCTGAGTATTTCACAAAAATGTGTTCATTCGTTTACATCAGTGGGGGGCAATCTAGGCTAGTGAGAGGGCCACATGAGTGGCCCTCCTTCATCCCAGTGGGCCTCAAGATTGTTAACCACGACAATCTCCTGGGATAGAATAGTTTTGCTAACTGCGCTTGCATACCTAGAACGTGCAGGCTGTGCCGATTCAATCGCAGCTGCAGTTTGATTGGATGCAGAAGGGGCGCACAGTACTCAGAGTGTTGTGTGCAAACAGCCCACACCTCACTTCATGTGCCCTTGCTTTAGGTGTGTGTAACTTCTGTAATACTGGTAGGAAAAAACCTACATGGATGAAAGCCAGTAGAACCTGGCAACCCTGTGCATGAGCAATAGTCAACAACACGTCGTCTTATAGGCCACGCATGTGAGCCCCAATTGATCACAGGCAGCCCTCAGGTTGCAGGTTGCCCACCACAGGCCTATGTTCCCCCTCTCCCTCTCCCTCAATGTTATCCCCATTGAACAGATGGGTATCTGAGGCAAAAAGAAATTAAGCAACTAAGCCAGAGCCTATGACAGTGCTGGAAGTTACCCTGGTCTCCTAAATCCCAGGATCAAGCCTTAAACACAAGGCCATCCCTTGCTCCCAGATTGCACTGGCCATCCTTTTTCTTCTGCCTAGGGGTACAACGGGGTCTCCGACAACCCAGGTGGATGTCCTCACCATTACGCTATTGGGTTCAAGAAGAGTGGCAGTGGTATCTCCTGCTGTTTGGTTTTGAGGATTGTACATAAATCCCCTTGTGAATCTAGCCTGAAAAACTGAAACCTTTCATTTTGATAGTATTTTAACATTTCAGAATTTTCTGCTTTCTTTTTTTCTTTTGATTGAAACAATTTGCCAAAATCAGCCTCAATTTGTGAAATTTCCATGGACCCAAATTTGCTGCTTTGGGGCAAAAAAGTTTTGGCCAAAATTTCTTTGCCCAGCTCCTGGGGCAAATGGTGGAGGAAAAAGCCCAGGTAATGTAGCTTTATGCGGTAGGGAGTGGAATGGAGCCAGTGCAGAATACCTTCATGGGGGTGGCCTTGACCTGCTCTGGATCCCCACTGTTTTCAAGCTTTTAATGGCTGATTTTACTTCTACTTCTGCTAGGGAAGAGGGCTCTAGCTCAGTGGTTTTCAAACTTTTTCTCATGACCCAGCTAAAGGAAATTGTTGATGCCCATGTCCCAACATAATTTGAGTAGAGTGTGGGCTCTGGGGTGGGGCTGAGGATGAAATGGGGAGATGGGTCAGGGCAGTGGCAGGAGGGGCTTACCTGGAGCGGCGCCTGGTCAGTAGTGCTGTGTGTGTGTGTGTGTGTGTGTGTGTGTGTGTGTGTGTGTGTGTGTGTGTGTGTGTGTGTGGTGGGGGTGCTAAGACAGGCTTCCTGCCTCTCCTGGCACCGCAGAGCATGCTGCCCCCAGAAGCAGCCAGCAGCAGGTTCTAGCCAACGGGAGTGCAGAGCTAGTGCTTAGGGGAGGGGCAGTGTGTGGAGCCCTGTGCGCTCTCCTCCTGACCCATCTAGGAGCTGGGCCTATTGCTGGCTGCTTCTGGGACACAGCACAGTCTGTGGTGCTAGGGCATGCAGGTAGCCTGCCTTAGCACTCCCGTTGGTCACCTGATTCCCCTGCAGCAATGCAACTCTGTGTCTGACATTCCATGACCCAGTACGGGTCGCGACCCCTACTTTGAAAACCATTGCTCTAGCTGACTCCACAGAAGCAATACATTGCAATTACATGATGTGTATGGGAGATGTGCTCCCCAGATCTAGAGCAAATGGCCTAAACCCTTTCCTTGCCTAGGAAAAAATCCTAACTTCTTTGACTTCTGCATTTTATTTTATCACAGTATAATAAATACATACATTTCATGTAAATGCTGAGCACCTTTTAAATGCCCAAATCCCAGGAGAGATCTTTGGGATTCATTTGGCTTTTCTTGGAAGAATCCCAGGCCCCACAATAAGATAATAAAATGTTGTTAATTCAGATTTAGTAGGCCACAATATCTGAAAGATTTTGGATGTCGTAAATAAAGGCTTATGTTGGATTTCTGGCTTATTTTTATAAGGAAATCTCTAAAGCTTTTTACAAACAGAGCCGAGGCTTCAGAATTAGTCAAAGGAGTATTATTCAAAGGTAAGTCTATTGCTTTGTCATGTGGATAAACAAAATACAGTGTGTTAAATAAACATTGAGTGAGGAAATCTAGGAAGCTGCCAAAGTTAAATTACTGGCAATGATTATTTTGAGTTTTTTAGGGGTAACATAGTCACCTGCCATTTTTCAAGAACAGTTTAATGGCTTCTCCTGAGCAGGGAGAGCTGCAAGAGCCTTTCCCTTCTGCTGGAACGTTTTCCTATGGGGTATTGCTACATGTATAGTGCCTGTACTCTACTTGCTGCTGGCCTTGTTGTAAGTCAAGTTTTCTGGACCTTGAATGATTCTTGTAGGGTTTTTTTAAGCCCTTTTTATTTTGCCAACATTCTATTGGAAGTGTGGAAACAATAACTGAACACCATGTTCCATTAGGAGTGATGATGACACTTGCTTCTATCCAGTTTCTACCTGTGTATGCTGTCAAGAATCAAATTTGTTCTCTTAGGGCACATCTACACAGCAGGGCTAAAGTTGAAGTAAGCTATGCAACTTGAGCTATATCAATTGTGTAGCTGAAGTCGAAATAGTTTCATTCGGCTTTTGGCGCGGTCTACACAGCAGGAGGTTGAAGGAAGAGCACTCTCCCTTCAACTTCCCTTACTCCTAGTGAAATGAGAGTTACAGGAGTCAGAGTAAGAAGTCCTCCAGTTCAACATTATTTTGAAATAAGGACTTGTAGTGTAGATGTGCTCTTTGTTATTTCAGAATAAAATTAGTTATTCCAAAATATTGCTGCTGTGTAGATGTACCCTTAATCTCCCAGTGCAGCTGGTTATATGCCAGGACTCCTAAGTCTTTTTCTGAGTTTCTGCTTTCCAAAATACAGTTTCCCTCATATGTTCTGAATTCTGAAGTTTATCTGCTTTTAAAATGCATGTTGTTCAAGTGAGCCCAAATTATCATGTGATTCAGATTTGCTCTGTGAATTTGATTTGTCTTTATCATTAATTACTTCTCCATCATTTTTTGTCTTCAAACTTTACTAGGAATTATTTTGTTTTCTTCCAGGTTATTGATAAAGATATTGAATACAGGTTGAAACTCTAAACTCTGGTACTCCCTGATCTGGCAACATCTGTGGACCAGCAACATCATGGGTATTGCTGGACCAGAGAGCCTGGCTGGGTGTAGGGGCAGTGTTAGAAGTGCAGCCTCCACTGGTGACTGGTAACAGCAAGACCAGATTGGTTGCAAGCACAGCCCCAGCTGTGGCTGGCGGCAGTGGGCTCGCAGCAGGGAGTGCAGCTCCAGGCAGAGCCAGGAGCAGAGCCCAATGGCCGGGGCTGATGCTCAGGAATGGGGCTGATGGCTGGGAGAGGATCCTTGACCACCCCTGATCTGGAAAACTTCTTGGTTCATGACCTCTCAGGTCCCAAGGGTTCTGGATCAGGGAAATCCAACCTGTACCATTGGGCCAAGAATAAATGCTAGCCTAGAAATGTCTCCATTGAAATTACTTTTTGAGATCTATTGGTTAGCTAGTTTTTAATCATTCATTATGTGCTGCATTGATTTAGTTTTATGAAGAACTTGCAACATTGATCAATCTGAATTTTAGATTAATCACCTGGTAAACTGAGAATCAAAATCATTACCAATATTTTTATCAGAGTATCATGAAGGACCATTAAATCCTTAGAGAAATCTAGCTACATTTAAGTATATAATTACCATTGTCCAAACTTGCAATCTCATCAAGTAATGCACTATCACTGTTTTCTGCAAAACCATAAGGAGTGGTATTAATTGTGCTACAATCTTTTATTTCTTTCCCGATTGCATCCCATATCAGCTCTCTTCACGATTTTCCCAGGATTAGAGTTGAACAAACAGGGTTATGCCTAACTGAATCATCTCATTTATCCTTCTTAAAATGGTACTAAGTTCACTGTTTATTTCTTTACAGTTCTCTGGAAGTTCCTTAATAGTCTAAGATTTTTTTAAAAATAGGAACATTAGTGGTCAGAGAACTCCTCAGCCATTTATTTCAACACTCTTAGGTGCAAGTTATCCTGTCCTGATAATTTAAAAATGTTTAAGTGTAGCAGTTACTGGTTAACGTCCTGCCTCATCACTGTGGAATAGAACATATTTCATTATCACTATAAGATAGGTGTACATATTCTTGTTTTTTCCATATACAGAACAATGTATTGAAGACTTTTGCTTTTTCTTTATCTCCATTGCTGACAGTTTTACCATACCTTTCTATTTATGGACTTATGCCATTGCTGTGTGACAGATTCTGATCCAAGTTACTTGTATGGTCACTCAGCATCTTTGTGTTTTATCTTTTGCGGAAAGTAAGAGCAAGAAGCATGAAGATAAAAGGATGCATCCCTGCATGCAGCCAGATTGTGAGTTGCCATTAATTAAATATGAAGAACTGTGCTTACTTGCTGAGATGGGAACAGAGAGAATGCGGGATGGAGAGTGAAAAATGAAAGCAACCCTAAAAAAGATTTGTTGCTGATGCAGAAGAAAAGAATAACATCCAGAACAAAACAATGCAGCTTTCTAGACTGGTCCAGCAATGGAAGAACAGGGAAAGCTTGGAAACTCGCAGGCTTTTCTTTGGCGGGCTGCAGAGTAATGGGGGAGAGAACTCAGTTATCTAGTAGATGTGTTGCAAGCTCTCCCAGCTCCAGTAATTAGATAGGTTTGTCTGTCTTTGAGTGGCCCACGATTACTGATTAATGTTCCACTTGTGCACAGCGGTGATTTAGCTTTCTGCTGAATAAACATAACATGGGGATGGAAAGGTGATAACTACCATGCTCAGCAAAAAGGCGGAGGCTATAAATATGCCAGTGGGTCAATAGAAGTGATTTCAGTCTTCCTTCACAGAGCTGCTGATGAAGTCTGACAGGGCAGTGCTACTTCATTAATGCATCACAATGGTGAAGAAAGCCTGAAGGGCAAAAAGAGCCGCCTGCAGCAGATTGGAGCCTGGGCTGCAGCTGTCAGAGAACAGCCAGGGAGAAATGAAAAGGGCTGCAACAATGAAATAAGGAAGTCTGCTGCAGTGCTGTTTTCTCCCTTCCCTGAAATGGCTGATAGGAGAGCTGCAAAGAGCAGAGGGAGATTGTGGAAGGGAAGCTCTAATCGGAATGAGAAACAATTCTGGAGGAAGAGCTGAGTGTATGAAGAGCGTGTGGTTACCAGATTAAACTGAAGAACTCTAATTCTAGGGGTGGACAAAGAGAGAAACTTAACAGTTCATAAAATAAATCAGGAGGCATCTATTCAAGGAAATTACTCGGCATGCAATAAGGAATTACTGTACTGTATATAGGGGTGGAGTCAGACTCTGAGCTCAGCCATACATGCATAAATCTAGAGTATCGTTGAATCTACTGGATTTATGTTGGTCTAAATGAGATCAGACTCCCACCCATATTAATTATACTACTAAATAGGTCTACATTGCACACTCCTTATGATCGTTTATAGAGTACATACAAGCCTACACCCCTCCTCCCCCCAAACACAGGTATAAATAGCATGGTAGTGGATGGAGTAAAGACATGCATGAACCTGAGGGTATATACTTCACATGGCTCTCTACCAGTCCATGCAGTGCTTCCCATGTCTATACTGCCATTTTAGCAGTGCAGTATCTTGCTGCTAGAGTCTTTCCTTACCACAGAGAGGCTCTGGCAGTGGGAAAAAGCTCCATCAGTGGGTGGCGGGGGGAGGAGAGAGAGATCTGCCAGAGCTTTCCCTATTGCCTCCCTGCTGCCAGAGTCTTTCACTGAGTTGTGTCTCTACATGCATCAGTGCTTGCTTTTCACGGAGGTATGTAGCTAACTCCACCACGCCAGCACTAGTGGTGTGCAGGGAAGATACAGCCTTAATGGTAATAGCATTAAAGTTTTGGGGATTAAAAACAAATCTTATACCCACCCCTGCCCTCATCTCTGTACTTTCCTCACTAAGTCTCAAGGGACTCCTCTGTGGGCTGCAGGCTTCTGTCCCTGCTTCAGGCCCAGTTAATTTTCTGCTTTGGCCATCATTATTTTAATTAATTCCCTGTTCTGCTTCCATTCTATTTTTGTATAGCTGGAAGAGGGAATTTAAGAGAGGCTGCCTGCTGGTCCCCTCAAACAGTACCCTGGTAATCCTTGATTGCTAGTTCTTCCTTTACTCTTCTGGGCTCTTCTCCCCTCCTCCCCCACCTTTAAAAAACATAAACATTACATACAGTCCCTAAATGCTTTACTTTCACTCACAATAAACAATAACTAAAAAGAGGCTAAGTGTCAGATTCAGACCACAGGTTTCAAAATTGTTGGGATACAAATGAACCAAGTGAGCAGTTAAAGTTTGAGCTGTCACCCATTGTAGTTGCAGTCCTCCCAAATGAGCTCCTCTTCAGTTCAATTAAACTAGATTTGTAACTAAATTAAATGGGATACAAAGATGCTGCTACAAAACTGACTTAGTGAGATAAAAGAGTTGAGATTCGAAGTACAGATTGAACCTCTCTAATCCGGCACTCTCTGGCCCAGCAACATCTATGGTCCAGCATGGTTTTAATTAGCCAGATGTCCACTTATCATGGGTGTCGCCAAGTTTCCTACAGTCCCATAAAGTTTGTTTACAGCCACCAATCCTGGCTTTGTGTTCTGCTATTATTTAGATTTAATTTACCCCTAAATGTCTTTTAAGAGCCCAGTAAGCAGTGGTAATGTTGGTAATGCTGCTTGACAATATTGACCTTCCGTGGTTGAGCAAATTTTCTGGTTCAGGACTGATCAAGTCCTGAGGGTGCTGGATTAGAGAGGTTCAACCTGTATTAGTATTTTATTCTCTAGATGGAAGGCATTGATTTAATCACCTTTTTTCAGTTTTGTGAGGCTGAAATTTAGGGCGCTTGGAGAAAGGTTCACAAGATAGAGATGGCAGAGTTGGAAATATTAAATTGCAGGATCCATTAGCATTCAACTGACAGAGGACAATGAGTCCTACATAGCCCTTAACCTCTCCCCATTGCTGGTCTGCTCTTTGCTTAATCAGCAAGGTATTGATATGTGGATTACATTATATTTGCATGAACTGCAAACAGCAGGGAGGATGGCAAAATCATACAAAGGGACTGAAAAAGGTTAGAAACATGAAGCCTCCTCATGCATGGATCTCCCCCTTCCTGTGTGGAAGGGAAGGCTCAACTGCCTTTGCAGCAGCGTTCCTCTCTGACATCATGAGGCAGTCTCACTGTGAAGTTGGAATCTGCAAGAAGGGGGACATGGCTGGGGACTATTAAGCCAGGGGTGGGCAGCTCTCCACTGGGTGCAGAAAGAAATTCCCCAGAAAAAAAGTGATATTTTCCCATGGAGGCTCCTTTTGAATGGGGGAAAACCCCCTTTAAGTGAATTCCCTGGGCAGTGGTAGCCAGAGGTGATTGCTGGCAGCACAGGTCTACTTCACTACAGGTTCCTGGCAGCTTACTCAAAATTCACATTCATATTAAGGTGCAGAGGAAGGGGATCAACATTTGGCCCCATGCACTGACATCTGCATTGGCCACTGAAGTAAGTCTTTCCTATGTTTTGTAGGCATTAGATGGGAAAAATATCAAACCAAATTGTGAGGGAAACCATCACTGATTAAGTAACGTTAGAAGCCTGACATGTTTCTTAAACATGTACCAGCCAAGAAACTGAGGGTATGTCTACACTACAGCGCTATTTCGAATTAACTTAATTCGAAATAGTTAATTAGAATTAAGCTAATTTGAAATAACAAATCTAGACACAAAAACTATTTCGAAATAGCATTTTGCTATTTCAAAATAGCACGTCTACACTGAGTGGACCTTGAACCGAAGTTAAGGCTGGCCAGAACCAGTGCTGGCAAGGCATCAGGTTAGGACTTAGTGTGTGGGGCTGCTGCCTGAGGCTAACTGAGCTCCGTGCTTAAAGTGACCCTACCCCCACCACGGACAGACAGTTCTCAAGGTTCCTCGCTTTCTTGTCTACCTCGATGAGGGACAGCAAAGCAGTCCTGTCTTGGAGTGCCCTGAGTGCCCCCACTCGGGACACCACAGAACTTGGCCACATGGAGCCAGAGCTGCCCCTGGGCACACTGGTGCATCTCGTGGGGTTGTTGCCATCAGCCCGGCTGCACTTGCTGCAGGCTGCCATCCAGGGGGTCCATCGGGGGGCTGTCAAGATCCAGGAGGTCCTGAAGGACAGAGTCCACCCTGAGATGCCCTCAGAGCCTCCCCAGTCCTCCCCACCAGGGGCTCGTGCCCCATTCCTTCCTCACATCCTTCCACTTGCCCCTCCCTAGCCCCCTTCCTGATGGCTCAGGGATGGGGGTCTCGCCGGACCAACCTGACTTTCATGCTAACCTGCTCCTGGGTTCGCATGTGGCTTTTGGTGGCCAGGCTGGCAGCTATCCTGCCATAGACGGCCACATTCCTCTGTCTAGTGTGGAGATCATGGATGTTGGGGGCATCCCTCTCAAACCTGAATGGGTCCATGATCTCCACCCTGGACCGGGAAGGTGCCCGCCTTCTCCGGCTCCTGTCAGGCTCCCGGGAGCTGGCAGACTGCTCCAGGAGAGCGGTGGAGGGCTGGCTGCCAGTGGCTTGCTGGCTCATGTTTTGGGGCTACTGGGTCAAGGGTCCTGGTGGCCACTGCTGGCTCTGGGCTGGCAGGCTTGGAGCTGGCACAGGCACTGTGGCCAGAGTCTACCCCTTTAATGGCTCCGGGGCTGGGGGGAGAGGAGAGTAAGCTTTCCTGGTTGTGCCCAGAGTGGCCACCAGGGCTCCCTGGGAAGGGCTGGAGGCCCCCTATTTCGAATTAAGTGTCTACACAGCACTTAATTTGAAATAGCTATTTCGAATTTGGTGTTACTCCTCGTAGAATGAGGTTTACCAAATTCAAAATAATTTATTTCGAATTAGCTTATTTTGAATTTATTTCGAATTTATTTCGAAATAGCTGTTTGCCTGTGTAGACGCTATTAAAGTTAATTCGAAATAACTACTGTTATTTCGAATTAACTTTGTAGTGTAGACATACCCTGACTGATTAGGCTAAAAATTGGCCAAGTCCTCTGTCTTGCGACATTGTGCTGACTTTCTTTTGTTTCTTGAGCAGTAAGCCAAATCCTGGGCCTCAGAAGCAGTCAAAGTGACCAAGCTGTTATGTGGCTAATCACACAAAGAATTGGAGGAAGGGACACTTTCCATGACATGGCAATCACAGTAGGGCAGCTGCTACCATGACCCAGAGGCTGAGGGGCTGCCATGGCACTGGCTTGCTTGCCCCTGGATTTGCATAGCAATTGTTTGATGTACCGCACAGTTGGGTAATAACATAAGAAGACTCCATGTTTCTAAAACTAAACTGGTCCTTTATTGAAAGAACTATTTATAGAGCTGCTGCAATTGCAGCTAACATTCCAGCCATGTGCACTCAGACTGGTTGCCTGGTGCCTCCTCCAAACTCTTCCCTCCTGCAAACCTTCTCCAAGGTCTTTCCAAGATCCATGCAGGTTGCTGAGACAGTCTGTTCCTGGTTCAGGCTTCTTGCAGAGTTGTCCCTAGAATTACGCTCCCAGTGTGCTGGCCATGCACACCCCAGGCATGGGTTTCAGAAATCTATTTGTAGGTGATTGTGGAATCTCTGCTGTAATGATATTTCTGACTTCAAGTTACCATTTGTGAGCCTATCGTGTGCCTTTTTGATCAAGTCTGAGGTGCTCTGCTGACTGATCTGGTAAAGCTGAAAATGTTACATCCCAGGAACTGATTTCTTTAGATGTAGTCTGCTCCCATTGAAGTCAATGGGAATCTTGATAGTCAAACCACTCATGAGACGAGAAACCCCAAGACATGGTACTGAAAGCACAGCACAGTGTACTGCATTCCCAGCTGGGACCTGAGATCATGAATTCCCAAAGCAGAAAGTCAATAAACTAAAGTGGATGCATTAGAGTTAAGTGCCATGCTGGCTGCTGTCGCAAAGCCTCATATAAATATTACACCTCGCAAGACGCTCACTGTTTGGTTTCTGAACCTATTAATATATAATGAAGATATGGTGTAATTAATATAGTTTGTTTTGATTTTCCTATAAATCTACTTTAGCAATAAGAATGCAAAGTAATTATTCCAAAAAGCCCTTTCAATAAATGGCAGTTTTCACTGATTAAAAATCAAATCAGTGTTTTGTTTAAGTGATTACCAGTGTGCTTTAAGCTGAAATGAATAATTCTCGGTTATTGAACTACAGGATACCTGCAAAGGAATGCCGTTCTTTTTCATTTAACTTGAGCATACATATCACAGGCTGCATCAGGGAGTTTTAGACAGATGGCAAGTCCCTTGATTTTATCATAATCTTTTATACTCAGATTAGATGAGATCAGTTTTGTAATAGAAAATGAAGGCCCTGAGATTTTTTGGAAAAAAAAATTAATGTTGCAATTACTTTTTGCTGCATTTCAATATTCACCATCCTTTTAGTTCATGATACTCTGTGTTTCTCTAATCTGGATTCTCTGGTAAAATTAATTTCTATTGGAAGATTACCAGTCAGCCAATAAAGAATCAAAGTAAGTTTGATTGAAGATGATTATACTACAGACCATGGCCTCTGTTATACCCATGAAACTCCACTGAGAACAGATTTAGGCCCTTTTAAAAATATCCTCACAGACAGCTCTATTTATAAATTGCTGTATAACAAAACTGCACCTGCCTCTGACACATCCTGTGTGCGTGTGTTAGAAAGTGGAGGGCTGTTGTATTTATAGAGAATCACAGATTGGTATCTGTAGCTGGCTTTTTTTTTTTTTTTTTTGAAACCGCTTAATTAGGAATGTTTCAGGTCCTTTACCTGACAGGGGGAATCAGACAAGCACTTGAACATGCAATCACTCTTCTTTGTTTAAAGTGCCCCTCTGTTGCAAGTGTTGTGAATTCTGGGTCAGTGGGAAAAGCTAGCCAAGTATTGGAATAAAAAGGAGCCCTGCCTTGCCTACATTCACCCAGCAGTGTGTCACAAAAGAAGGCATTACTTGGAGTTTTGCATAAGATTATGATGGGCATGGAAAAAAGGAGACTATTGGAGTATTTTCTGCTTTTTTATGACACACACTCTGAGGTAAAAGTGAGCAGATGTGCTCTAGTGCGCAGCTCCGACAAGAGCTGGCTGAGCTGCGGCAAAAGCCAGCAGGGAATTATTTAAAGAGCTGGCAGGGACCGGGGCTGCAATAGGACAGTACCTGTAAGAACCTTTAAGTTATTTTCACCGCTGCACAAACTCCTTTTTACTTCCATACCACAGTTTGTGATGGCCATGGTCTGAGTCTGTTAGCTCTTCATTGTAACATTCCATATGCATATCCAATGTTCAAGGCCTTTAGTGTAAGGCCTGAGATCAGGGTCAGTCTCATCACATATATAAGATGACCTCTCGAGGTCCCTTCCAGTCCTAGTATTCTATGATTCTATGATTTCTTGGTCCAGGAAGTGAGCTGGGAAGGTAGCAAACCTGCTGTTGGGAAAATTCTTTGTTCTGTTTCAGTTGCATTGGTTTGTTGTTCGCAGTTTAGAGAAGTCTAATAAAGTCTCATCAACTCTGGTAGAGAGTCTGCCACACATCAATTTGTGGTTTCAGTATGTTTTAGTGGGAAGGCAGCCTTCTTGGCACAGAACTTGTAAAGTGGAGAAAAGGCTATAAATGTCAAATCAAAGTGTGGCTTAGTGCGTGAGAGCATCAAGCGCTCTTGTGCCGGTCTAGATAAATCCAGGTACTTATGCTGAAATGAAACTATTCTTTCTTTAGCTCAGAAGGTAGGACTTGTACTTCTGCTAGTGAAGGTGCCGAGTTCAATGCCTGCTGAAGAGTGTAGAATATAAATATTTGAGACCAGGCCTTTCTTTACAAATTCTTCATATGCTTTGACTGTGGGGTAATACAGCAGTTTCCTCTCTCTGGATTAAATAACTGTTTTAGAGGTCTGAAATGGAATTAGGTAGAGCTTACTTACTTATCTTTTATTTCAAAGAGTGGTCGATAACACATGACCGCTGCTTCAGTTATAGAGTGGTTGCTCATTTACAGTATGTCAATTTCCTGTGAAGTCCCTAAGCAACCCAATATCAAATACTAAATGATCTAAAAGTTTACAATTAGGTAGGATGAAAATCTTGGGAATGTGAAGACCTCAATAATTTCATGGCATCAGCAAATTAAATTTATGCAATAACGACTTACGATATAATGAGGTCACATTAGAGGAATAAGAGGCCCAGATGTCTCAATGATTTAATCTGCCTCTTCCTGGAGGCCTGCACCTAATTTTAATGAGTATTTTTGATAGATAACTTATTTGGTTCAAAATAGGTCTTTGAAGATAGTTGGCAGAGTATTACATTTTAAAGATGCGGGGATAGAAATTCATTTCATTAACTAGCTGATAAGAAAAAACGACTCTACAAATGTGCTGGTATCAGACATACTATTATGACCCATCTGCTCTTATTGAGTAAAGTGACAGTAATATATCTTTATTGGTCTGTTCCTTGAATGCTATAGAGGCTCATTTTCCTTGTCTAATGAAAAGCCAAGTGACACTAATGAAACAGGTACAGAATATTCCTTAACTTCAGGAAAGAAACAGAACACCATGTAAAAACGGGCTTAATAGAGAACTTCTGCAGACAGGGTCAGATGTAGAACTCGCACAAATAGGAAAAATATAACAACATTGGTTTATACAGTCACATGTATTGAATAAACTGTACAGGGATAAGGATAATAGGAATGGCTAACACAAATACATGTCACCTGTCCCCACTTAGTTATGCTTGTAGCTGAGGTGTTTGTCCTCATTTGGAAGCCAGAGCAAATCTCATTACAAGCTTTCTACATTTAAGTAAAATTTAATTCCTGGGTCCTGTCTCAAGCTGCTCTCTCTAGCTGCTATCTTACTCCAGAGAGGCAAAGCATGTCACTCCCGTAGTTAGTTTATCTAGATAGTGTAAGCAAAGGAAGCACAGGTCCTTTTTTGGGTATTTTGTTCTGTGTTCTTTTCCGTTCTTGACTAATTACGTTTTCTTTTCTATTTAAGCTATGCCCATCACTGTGGTATTTGAACATATTCCAGAGTGAACACCATTCCAATTAAAGGTTCCCTTCAACTCTCCTTATTGTAGGGAGTCAGCACTGTTTTTTTCCCTGTATATAAATTCTAATCATGCACTAGTTTTGTAGGAGAATGGGGTCCACGTTTCACTTTTAGACTTAGAAAGTCATGAGATTTGGGAATGAATTTTGCAGATTGGGCAAATTGTTGATAGCATCCTGTTGCCTACATATATAAACTTCACCCTTCACCACAGATGATTCCATTGTTTCTGAGAAGTGGTTGAGCTCTCCAAGGTGAAGAAGTGTTTTAGAATTCTAGGACCTGGAGGTTTTGAAAATAAGTACTGAGATCTTAAACATAACATGTTATAAGCTGGCTCCCCATGGGCAATGGCTCCCAAGTCTCCCCTTTCCTCCTCCCTGCTGCATCTGATACAGTGCATGTAGCCATTAAGATTAACAGATAAGTCTTGGCTTCTCGGTTAATCATGGAAACAAGTACATGCTAATATCCCTAATTTTTATTATGATACAGTTTGCATGACCCATAATATTTTTTCCACAAGACCCTTATCTTTGCATCATTCAATATTGGGTCCCATCCTTTATGTATGCCATGTTATGCAAACCCTGCACTAAATAAATTGCCTAGGGAGGTTGTGGAATCTCTATCACTGGAGATATTTAAGAGCAGGTTAGACAGACACTGTCAGGGATGATGTAGACGGTGCTTGGGCCTGCTGTAAGGGCAGGGGACTGGCCTTGATGATCTCTCGAGGTCCCTTCCAGTTCTAGTATTCTACGATTCTATGAATACAGAATGATTAATTTCATCATGGTCTTTTCTATGGTGCTTTCCTCATAGTTTTTTAGGTCTTTAGAAACATTAATGAATTTATCTACACAACAGCCTGGTGAGGTGAGAGGATGATATTATTTCCATTTTGCAGATGGTGAACTGAGACATAAGATTAAAATGGTCAAATGTATTAATTAAATTGGGAATTTGGGAAGCCTTAGGTCTGATTTTTCAGAGTATAGAGCATTCTATAGCACTTTATACGTTCAAAGCAGAGCTCAGATTGACATCTGCTGCAGCTGTGAATGCTTGGAATTCTGCAAATCAGAGCTCTGCATCTAAAGTCAGGTCAGGGTGAAAGTAACTTAAGTTTCTTACTGGTACTGTGGTAGCGCAGCTCCCTGGGAGTACCTCAGGACAAAGAGAGAGGGGGTGTGATACAACAGTATGTGTAAGAAATGTAAGGCTATGTCTAGACTACATTCCTCTTTCGAAAGAGGAACGTAAATGAACCCGATCGAAAGTGCAAATGAAACACAGATTTAAATATCCCATGCTTCATTTGCATATTCGCATCCGATCGCTGTTTCGAAAAAGGGTTTTTCGAAAGTGAAACTGCAGTCTGGACGGGGTTCTT
>CM057846.1:54826410-54868266 GCA_030068395.1 Apalone spinifera | reverse complement strand
GGGGGTTAGAGATGTGGGGGTGCAGGAGTCAGGGCAGGAGCTTTGGGTGTGGGGGCACACAGCAGTGGGCTGGAGGTTTGTGTGGGTGTGCAGAAGTCAGGGATGGGGGTCTGGAGAGGGGCAGAGGGCTGAAGCGTGTAGGGGTGCAGGAGTATGAGTTTGGGAGAGGTGTAGGGTGCAAAAGTCAGGGTAGGGGCTAGTGTAAGTGTGGAGGGGGGCCAAGGTCACCATTTCAGGGGGAAGAAGAGCTGCAACTGCACATACCCGGATGCTGCTGCTCTTCTCCCCCTTCCTCTAACTATCAGGCAGTGAGGAGAAAGTGTACAGCCTGCATTAATTGTTCCTCTGCTTCTCCCCTCTGCAGCAGGAGTGAGAGGAACACAAGCAAGCTGGGTACTTTCCCCTCACTCCCTGACAGTCAGAGGAAGGGGGAAATGAGCAGCAGTATTCTGAATATACATGGTTGCAGTCCCCTGCCCTCCCTAAAGGGTGCAGGGAGGGGTGAGTCAGGCCTGGTGCAGTCATGCACTGTTGTGGGGGGCATGCCTCCAACCAGCCCCTTTCACCTGCCAGGCTGTCTGCTGCTTAGCACTGCAGCCTGCAGGAAGCCCCGGGAGCCTGACTGGGAGTGCTCCTCTGCTCCTCCCGCAGCTGAATGCCCCAGCTGGTTGGCTCCTTCTTACCTGAGCAGTGCATTGGGGGGGAGAGGAGGGGGTGCACTGGCTTACTTACATGTCTGGTTGGGCATGCCTGAAATGACAGACATACAGCGGCCACATATGAATGTTTCCATATAAATGACTGCCCATTATCAGACAGGAACTCAATGGCAGAGAAAGAGAGAGATCCAGTTCTTCCAGACAACAGTCAACTCCCTTAACTGTAAAACTATCTTCTCTTTCTGCCATTCTGTGCTGCACTGCTCATACTCCTTCATCTACTGCAGCAAAGGAGGCAGAGTGCCTACAGACACAACAGTCACCTACAGAACTCAGTTCTCATTTCTCCCCGAAGCAGATCCATCCTGTGGAGAATGGGCAGGAGTCCTGTTGAAACCATATTATGTGACTTGTAATTAGCATTATCCTAATGCATATGCCTAAGGAATACTGAAGTAAAGCTCTCCAGATAAACTTAGTTCTTGTGTTTCCTAACCTGAGAGTGCATGACTTGGCAACCTTCATGTTCTTATTGATTTTTTTAAAAATATGTAATTTCTTAAGTGTTTAAAAAGTTTAAACATTAAAAAAAAAAGTCCATTATTGGCTCACCAGCAGGATTGGGATTTTCAGATCCATCACACAGTTCTCTACAACTTATATTAGCCTGTTACCATAGGTAGAAGAGATAAATGCTGTTTGATCTGTTACATGAACATTGAGCCTCAGGAACAGTGGGTTAAATTCCAAATTCTGGAGGAGGGTGTGCTCTAGTTGTTACATTCTTCTGCTCTTGTCACCACACCCTCAGCTCCTACCACTATCAACTGGGCCATCCCCCTACCACCATCCCCATCAATTGCTATCCCCTCTGGCTCCTGCTTTTCTTCCCTGGCCTCCAGAAAATGCTCATGCTTTGTGCGAGGACAACCACCAAAGCACAGAGGTACTAGCATTTCTCACTAAAAATGGATTTTTTTTAATGTGGTCAAAGCAATATATTTTTCTCTGACCCGATTCTGAGGAATGGCCAGTCTGGTTCAGCCTTTTTTTTTTTTTTTTTTTTTTTTTAAGAAGAGAAGGGAATGTTGTGGAGTGACAGAGGGGGAAGGGAGAGGACTTGAGGCAGAAACCTGGTGTATCACATTTCAGCCCCAAATGTTTAATTTGGCAGAATAGTAAGCAAATGAAAAGAGGATTTATAATGTAAAGTGTTAATAAACTACTTGTACTGCCTATAACAAGAACAGAGCGAAAACAGGAAGGGAGGAAATGATTTTCTCTCTCTAGCCAGATTTTTTTCTGTTACATTGCTCTGTTTAGGAAATACATGTAAGCCAGTGATTTGAATGAGCTCTCTTCTGCCATCTATTGAAGAACCGTGGAAAAATACCTCAGGAGCAAACTGTATTTGCACAGAGACTTATGCTCTGCTTAGGTGATCAGCAGACATAGCTGTTTTGCCAAAGTGATCAGTTTTCGCTGTTTTGGGTTAAAATTAACTTTTTGGCTACAGGGGCAATTAAATGTCATTATCCTATTTGTATGACTAAAAGGCAGCAGAATTGTACTTACTGGGTCCAAATTGAGGGGGAGGCTAGCATTTCTAAATGTATCCTCCCTCACTAAACATGGGACATGCCAAACTCATGTGAAAAACAAAAGGAGAGGATTAACAGGTTTTTAAAAATAAACATCAGGAGGGAGTTAACAATAGCTTCTCCATTTAAAGGGTTTTAGAGGCTATTTGACTTACTGTATGGTTTAAACATGGAGCTGAACAGTGGGGGTGTTTGACAGCCCTTGCTTTCTTCAGTGATCACTAGTGCTGAAATCACCAATAATCCGGTCTAGGGATCTAAGCCTGAGACTTGGAGTGGGGATAGCGTTGCAGTAAAAAACAGTGCAGAGGATACTGAAGTCCCCCACTACCCAGTGAAATCGCTAAGAACTAGACTAGGTGATGGAACCTGAGGACAGAGCATCATAGTGGAAAGCAGAAGTGGAGCAATGCTGGTGAGAAGTAGCAGAGGCTGTAGCAACAGTGATGAGCTGCAGCAAGTGGAAGCAGCAGTAGCCACAGAGGCAAAGTTATCACTAACCACTCCCCCACCTTCCCATGGAAGGGAGCCTATTGAACCTAGCTGAACACATCCCTGTAACCTGGGACTTCGCTGAACTTGTACAAAAACTTGTGAGTGGGGTGCAGTTGAGATAAAAAGGAGTGTGGTGTGCTAAAGGAACTGCATTTTCACACTGTAAGATGGGGAACTGGGCAAAGAACTACTGACCAAGACACTGTGAGGCAGGCATTTACTTATTGTTTGCATACCTTGAATCATGGCATTTCCCAAATTAACTCTGCTTTCCCTCTCCTCTGAATAAAAGTTTTCTTTTGTTATAAAGATTCCATGCTTGTGAGTGGAGGAGTATTGTCTCTGAGAGGTGCTCAGGGGTGATATTTAGTTTTCCCAGTTTCCTAGGTGGGAACAAGAGTTGGTGTTGATGGGAAAGCTGGTAGAGGCAAGCCTAGAATTGGAAGGGACCTCGAGAGATCATCAAGTCCAGTCCCCTGCCCTCACAGCAGGACCAAGCACTGTCTAAATCACCTCTAACAAGTGTCTAACCTGTTCTTAAATATCTCCAGTGATGGAGATTCTACAACCTCCCTAGGCAATTTATTCCAGTGTTTAACCACCCTGACAGGAAGGAAGTTTTTCCTAATGTTTAACCTAAGCCCATTGCTGCTTGTCCTACCATCAGAGGCCAAGGAGAACAATTTTTCTCCCTCCTCCTCATAACACCCTTTTAATACTTGAAAACCACTATCATGTCCCCCTCTCAGTCTTCTCTTTTCTAAACTAAACACATTTTTACAGTTAAATGACATTGCCACTCATTGTGAACTTTCAGAACACTGAGGAAAAAATGGGTGCAGCTTCCTGAAGTGATGATCTTCTGTTTTCTCTCCTGTATACTGTTGATTCTAGTGCAATGGTTTTTGAACTTTTTTTTCCTCATGACTCATTTGAAGAAAATTATTGATGCCTGTGACCCAACATAATTTGACTGTGACCCAACATAATTTGACTAAAGTGTGATCTCTGGGGTGGGGTGAGGATGAGAGCTTTTGGGTATAGGAGAGGACTCTGCCTTTGTCAGGTAGGGCTTACCTTGAGTGACTCCAAATCTGCAATGCAGTGGGGGTGCTAAGGCAGGCACAGCCTGCTTGTTCCAGCACTGTATACCATGCTGCACCCCAGAAGCAGCTAACAGCAGGTTCTCAGCTGAAGGGACTGCAGAGCTAGTGCTCAGGGCAGGAGCAGTGCACAGAACCCTGTGAGCTCTCTCCCCTAGGAGCTGGGCGTAGATGAGGGGAAGCACATGGAGCCACTGCTGTACATGCCAACTGCTTTCAGGGGTGGTGCAGGTCCAAGGCAAGAATAATCAGCTGTCTGGCCACTCCCTGGGTGGGTGGGGGACTTGAACCCACCACCCAGCACTTCCCAGGCAAGTGCCCAAGCCCCTAGGCAACTCTAGAACTGACCCTACCTCCCTCCTTTCAAGGGGTCACTTATCCTGCTTTCCTGATGCAGACACCAGCCTGTGGTTCCAGGACAGGCAGGCAGCCTGTCTTAGCATCCCTACTGGTCATCTGATCACCTGCATCGAGACCCAGCGCCTGGCATTCCTTGACCCAGTAGTGAGTCGTGCGACCTGTAGTTTGAAAACTGCTGCTCTAGTGTATAGACATCATTACTGATAGGAATCCTTCCTCCATATTTCATTGTACTCCATATCATAAACCTGATTAACTTGGAGCATAGCTACCGTAATGCTTGTGAGACTTGTCATTCATATGTGAATGCCATAAGATCAAGTGGACAGAAGAATTGCATACATACGTCAGCACCTGTCTGTGAGTGATGTTTGCCCAAATGGCATGTTCTTGTTGAGTTAAAGAATTTGCTTTAGTCTAGGTTTCTCGCCCTCAAGATGATATGAAGGAAAATGCTAAGTATGTTGATGTACAGACTCTGCTATATGTCTGTTTTTGAGCTCCCTTACATTTTGGAGCCCCCAACACTTCTGAAGTTTACCATACCCTCTGTTCTTCCCTCAGAGTACATGTTGTAGGGGATCTACTAAAATTCTGTCAGCATACACTTTCATTTCCATAATGGCATTACTTTCTGTGGATGTCCCTTTAAATAAACACTGCAACCAGAATCCCTCTCTTTTATCTGGAATAGTCTGAGCTCTGAACATTAGCCTGCTTGCTACAGTGTTCGGATAACTTTCTCAAGACAGGAAGAGGCAGCAGTAACACAAACATCAATAACTCCAACATTGAGCCGGCAACGTGAAGATTCTCTCTCATCTGTGATCTCGAGCTGCACTGTCGGAAGGGAATATTCCTGAGAATATTCCAGAGCACATTTTGCATAGAAACTGCACAAATACATTTTGTGTGGATTACAAGCATTCCCAACGCACATATTTACAGCTCATTATATCTAGGAATGCAGCCACATGTCCCGACAAAGCTGCCACTGGTACAAAAGGCAACAGCTTGTCTGCTTAGCAACACTGATTGCTATATATGAGTCAGTCTGGTGTTCTGCTCTCTGCACTGGGTTTCCCAGTGAACCTAGAGAGTCCAGTCCAAAGTCTCTCCATGGGACTGAGCCTTGACACCTGCAAAATAACCTCTCTCTCTATACAACCAGGACTTCTTATTAGAGTTATGTTCCCCTGGAAATTACAATTGATCACCAATAAAAGAAAGCTCATGAGTGCAGAAGACAGAATTTACATAGACTAGGTTAAGCACCTGTGAAGATTACCTCCACAAAATGTAGGAATAACCACAGACCCTAACCACTCTTCCACATCAAACATCACTTCTCCAACTTAGCTTTACCTTAGTAATTTTTGAAGACATCCACTAATTCTCACAACCGCCGGCTATCCCTTTCTCCCCTTTATATACCAGAAAATAAATCGAATCAAGCTACTTCTCCTAAAGGCTGGAAAATGAGAATGTTATTGTTTGTTTGTAAGTATTTGAGAGACTTTCAGATAATATAATGATGGGGAACATGCTATTACCTAGGTAATTAGTAAGATTTGCTTTATGCCTATGCAATCTGTATACTCTTTTAGTATCACTTCCTTTTTGGTAGTGATATGAATAACAGAATGGATCAGTCATTCTTTATTAAAAATATGTGATTTTTATTCATGTAAATGGAAGGCAATTTATTTGAAGCCTGTTTTGATTAACCTAATTTAAAATATAGTATTTAAGCATTCAACTTTCAAAATATTTGTCCCTATCATGATGCCATATAAAAACTGTCAGAACATGAATTAGAATTAAACATTTTCAGCCATTGTACTGATTTTTCAGGGGGCACAAACTTAAGTATTTATTTTGAAGGGGATATAATACAGAAGGCTCAGGGACATAATTTCCTTCTCTTTTACAAATCTCCTTCCAGATTCTTAAGTCTCACACAAAGCAGATGTCACTTTGAAAATGCAAAATTGCAAAACAGTACAAATCAGCATTCTTCAAGAATACAGCTATACTTTAGCCCCTTTTGCTGATAGAAAATATGTGTGTCTTGAATACCAATTATCCCTCTAATACAATACTTTTTAAAGAAAACAAAAAGACTTCATGATACAGATACAGTGGAAAACCAAAATGGTATCCTGGAATAACTCTCTTGGAGCCAGGTACTAGTCCTATTTTGTCATATTTTTATTGTTGTTGCTGATGTTTTAACCCTCCAAGATTTAGATTGTTTTGTTTATATAATTATTCTCTCTTCAGGCTTAAGGTTCAACATGGCAAACTGCGAAAGTTAATATTCCCAGTATAAATGAGAGTATAGCCAATCAGACTGTTGAGAATTTGGACTTCTGAATCTCAACATGGCCAGAGCAAGAATATCCAGTACCTTTGCCAAACTAGGTGGTGAGATGCCCCTCTCCCCCACAAGGTTTGATCCAGAATCTACTAAAATGGATGAGTCTTTCTATTAATGGCAGTGGACTTTGGATCAGACCTTGTAATGGGAAAGTAGGAAGTGAACTTTGCTTCCCCCCTCTCCTTTCTCTATCCTTGAATCAGCTTACACCTACCTCCACATTTTGGGGGGAAAGGCAGAACTTTTCTGCTCTAAATAAGGTTAGCTGAGACGGGGGGGGGGGGGGGGGGCAAATTCTTCACAAAGGTTTTCACCAATACCATAAAAGCTCAGATGTGACGTTTTTAATACAGGTTGCACCTCTCTGAACCAGGACTCCCTGGTCCAGCAACATCGGACTAAGGATGCTCCTGGGCCAGAGAGCCCTGGTGGCTGGGGATTGGGCAGCAGGAGGGCAGGCAGATGGAGCTCTGGGAGCCTGGTGGGACTGGCAGCAGCCAAGCAGGGGAATTGGAGCTGCAGCAACCTAACAGTCCAGTAGGGGAACTGGGGCCAGGACAACATGGTAGCCTGGCAAGGGGGCCAGGTCACAGCAGACTAGCTACCTGGCAGGAGAGCTCAGGCTGCGCAGCCAACCATACCTAGGCCAGCAGCAGGCAGCTTGGCTGGGGCTGGCGGTAGAGTGACTGGTTGGGGCCAGAAACAGAGTCAGCATTGGGTTGGGGGGCTAGTGGCAGGGGACCTCCCATGGTCCAGCAAATTTCCTCATTTGGCACCAGTCAGGTTCCCAGGGTGCTGGACAGGGAGGTCCAAGCTGTGTTTCTTTTATCCAAAAGCAAACAGAACCCCCTTTCTTTTTTTTTCCCAGGCCTTCTTCATACCTCACTAAAGCAAGAAGAAAGGGAATAAAACAAACTCAAATCCTTCACATGGCTCCTTTTTCGTTTGTAGCTATAGTGGTAGCTATAACTAAGAGTAATAGGATGAAAGTAAGAGGGAGAAATGTTAGCTTCATATCAGGAAAAACATCCTGCCAGTGACACAGTATGGAGAATAGTCTCCTAAAGGAGCTTTCACTTGGAATCTTCAAACTAGACTAGACAGAACACTGGATACAATCCTGCACTGACAGCAATGCTTGAAGTATTTGTGGGGGGAGCAATAAAGGGCCACAGACCCACCTCAAAGTACAATTGAGCTAAGTCACTAAGGGCAACACTTTAGACATTGTCTTACCAATGCCACTGCTCCTGGAGCATAACTGACATGCCAACACTTTGTCAGAGCGATAGGCTGGATGACCAAGTAAATATACCCCAGTAGGTTGTAGGGAAATCATTGCTGTCTTATTCCAATTGCAGGAGCGGAGAAGTACTAAATTGTTGGTTGAAGTGGTACTGGCTTACGTACCCTAAAGAAAACCAGGGTTGTATTCCTACTTTTGTTCTCTTACTGTTTGGGACAGTCAATACCTCTAAACAACTTATGGACAATAGTAGTTGGTGGTGAAGAGAGTCCCATGGGAATTCTTTCTAACTCAAGGGGCATGGGACAGATCTGGCGCACTCTCCCATCCCCAAACCTATTGGTGGGGCTAATTAAAGGTGTTGGGTGGATTTGGTTTTGTTTTGTTTTTTTACATGTGCAGTTTCTGAACAACAGAAGAACATTTTGAAGCATTTTTTCCCTTGCATGGCTCCGGGGGAAAATATCAGTTGGAATAATGGTATGTTTATATGCGGATACTATTAAGGACACTGTGGCAACTCCTATGACTTAAAGTTTCCCTTTTTGGTATTATAAATCATGTCAAAGGTATCCCTAAGCACATTTAATTACAGGTGACAGAAAAGTTTCATGTGCTAATGCTTTTCTTGTTGATCCACCATAGATTCCTGCTAAAAATTTTATAAGCCTTGGAGTCAATTCCCTGGAGGGTCTCTGGAGCATTTCCTGGATGATAATGATGCAGTAGTTTCCTACCCTATTGATAGGTGTCCCAGAGCACATCAGAACAAGTGCTCCTATTCCCTGAAAGCTGCTCAAGTACCAGGATGCTGCTATAAATGGCTGAAATGTGATGCAGTTTCCCCTTCAACTTCCTCTAACTCAGCCTAATGGGGATTAAGAGCCATTAAGGGCTCTTTGCTGCATGTGCAGTTGCTATTGATCAGACTGACTCAGTTGTTTTAGCCAATGATCTGATTACAAGTGTCTCTTTCCAGTGCTTTACTGGCAGAGGGAAACCTACAAATGTACAAGAATAGGCAAGGAATCCATGTACGGGAGTTTTCTATGTGTATTTAAATGTTGCTTAACAAGAATGCTAAAACAAAAGGTTTCTATTCTCACTTCTCAATAATAATTGATTCCACCCATCTAGCAGTCAAAAGGTGTGTTTGAAAGAACATCAGAAATATAACAGAGGTCTCAAAACTCTTCTTTCTGGAATGTGGGTTGTAAAATGTATTTCAATTCTAAACTTAGCTAAATAAAAATGTCCTGAAATTGAGAGAACAACTGCAAAAATGACAGACATTTTTCATTAGTAAAAGCTCATCCTAATCCTATCAATTTTGGGATATTCTGCCCACACTTCAGATACACGCCATACTGTGGACACACTCTAGAACAGATCTTGTGAATCGAGATGGACACGGGAATAGGAGCCATGAGACTTACAGGCTTAGCCCAGTGAAACTATCATTTGACAGATTAAGTCAGATTTCACTCTGCTTTCCAGCAACAAGAAGGCCTTATATTTATAACCTGCCAAGAAGGATCTAGGAGGCTCTCACATTTGACTACATTTCCCAACATCCTACTGGAATCTCCTCTGGATGAGTCGGAGTGAGCACATGCTGTCTGTGCATCCAGACCCAATGCCCTCACAGACCACCACAATTCTCTGACTACCTCAAGAAGCATGAAGGAAGGAGAGTAAAGTGATAAAGGAAGAAAACAGAAATAGTTGGCAAGCTATGGCAAAAGAAATACCAAAGACGCCTACACCAGAGTCATAGAAAAAGTCACAGTGGCCTGTAGGTTCTATTATATTCTGTTCTATTCAGATTTTTATAGCTCTCATCACCCTAGTGTCTGCGCATCACATGCATTAAGCGACATGACTAGTGTCTGCCGCGTGTGGGTCTTTCACATTATTTTCCTCTTTTGCTGTCCCCTGGAAACTTCATGAGGACTTTTTATTTCTGTGTTATATAATTTTTATTTAATACATTTTATTTACCTTGTGTTTTCATTGGTAAAAGCAAGGTTGAAGCATTGAGTCTTACGCTTAAAGTGGCAAATGGTGGTGAGGTTTGTGGTGGTTCTTAGTTCCTGTGGGAGCTCATTCCACAATCTTGGAAGGATTCCCAAGAAAGATCTCAAGCCCATTTTGTTTTATTATCATGTCTTGTTATGAAATGGTAGCACAATATAGAAAGGAGATGGATTTTTATAGTTTAAACAATAACATTTTCAGTGATTGTAAGAACGGCCATACTGGATCAGACCAAAGGTCCATCAAGCCCAGTATCTTGTCTCCCAACAGTGACCAGTGCCAGGTGCCTCAGAAGGAAGGAACAGAACAGGTAATCATCAAGTGATGCATTCCCAACTTCTGGCAAACAGACGGACAACAATAGTAGGCTGTGAAAAAAGATTCCCAGCCTGGCGCTTGTGCAGCTTTCAGGGAATGGGAACATTTTTTCTGAGATGTTCTTGGATACCTATCAGTAGGATGGGAAACTTTTGTATTATTATCATTCAACAAATGCTCCAGGGACCCTCTGGGAAATTGGTTCCAAGGCTTATATTGATGGAACTGCAGCACAAAATTCTTCATTCTTCCTTAATAGCTTCTGACAAGAAGAAGAAGGATTTGGCAAGTGCTGGGTATATAGCTCTCTACTAGCGGTTTTCAGGGAAGCCACTAAATTTCTCTCACTGGCTAGAGAAATATCAGCTCCTGCCTGGTGGCATTGTAGCCCTAGGTTCTGTTGAGCCTGGAACCCCCTGCTAGTCAGTGGGATCAGTGAGATCTGTTTTGTCTGCCACAGCTTGGATAAGTCTTAGGGGGCTGCCAAGCCTTGATACCTCTGGAGTTCAGGTGTTTGCACAATAGAAGGTAGGAACCAACAGTGTGGAAGAACTCCTATTAGCACAGTACAGGAGGATATCCTATGGGGAAATGAAAGCTCAGACTGGCAGCAAGAGGAAGGATCTCCAAGAGTAGGACTGGAGCTAAGAAAAGAACCAGGATGGAGGCAACTTCCTCTTTGAACTATGACTTGAGGGAAGCCATGTTGTAGTTGAGACACAGCAGCCACAATTTTGTAAGTCCACTGTGTGCATAGGAAGGAAAACATGCAATTATGGACTATCTATACCATGTGAGGGAAATCAAGTGTGTGAGAAATCAAATATGTCATCATGAACCATCCATGATTTGGGCCATCAGGTTAGCAGAGCGATGAGAAGTTGGTGAGATAACCAGGAAATTTTCAGTTGAGGGTGTGGGAGGCTAGTGGGTGAATGGGAAGCCCACTGGTGTGGCATAGGTGGGGCAGGGGCTGAGTGATAAACTTGCCACTGAGAGTAAGAGATGTCACCTAGAGTATGTGTGCCATTTTGATTACACTTCCCACCCCATAGGAGCTATTTGCTATGTGTGGCTCTCTTTCTCTCCAGCAGTACAGATTACAAGGTGGGAAGCACAGGAACTGCAGTCAGCTGCTACTTGCTACAAAAGGGCAATAGTCCTTTATAGCCCCTGAGAGGAACTACAGGACCTTCGCTGAGGTGTGAGATTCTTACAGTATAAGTGGCATGTAAATAGCTCCCCAAAGTGGTAAAATTCACATGAAGTTATCAATGCTTTTGATAGTGCAAGTCTTGGCTTCTTAGGTGTACGTTTTAAAAAAAAAACCATGCTTTAGGATCCTTTGATGTCCTGCAGTATTCTTTCCATGCTTTCATCCTTCTTGTCTCGTTTTACCTTTACTCAAAATGGCTTCCACTTCACATCACTTTCAGTGAAAGTGAATCCACAAGCTGCCCATAATTAACATGGGTATCATTTACCTCCAGACTCATGGGAAGCAGTGAGATTGTCACTAGTAAAGATAGACACCTGCTCCCATTATTTCCTGGTTTGTAAACTGGTCAGTAAGAGGAAAACAGTCTGGGTAGAAGGAAACATGTATGGGAAAAGTAGAGATTGAGGAGGGTGCATAGGAATGTGGAAGGAAGGGAATAAAAGATTTCCATCTCTCTATTTAAATTAACTAATCAGATTATAAGTATTGGCTAGTGGGAAACTGAAACTATCCACTTGCTATATAAATTGCTATAGTGGTTCTATTTTTTTATTTGTTTGTTTTGCCTCACACATCTATACTTTTAACTAATATCATGGGAATTTAGTTTTCATTCTAACCATTGAAAGGCTAGTGCTGTACATGATGATGAGATGTGTGATTTTTTTTCAGATGTACACATTTTTACATCTTGGCTGTGGTTTATTTTTGTTTGACTTCATTCAGAATATTCCTAGTTTGAAACTGCTCATACTTATAATAGTATTGAAATTGTTCATTCTTCTTTCTTTTGAAAGGTTGGCTGAAAATACAAACGCTATAGTTTGTCCTAGGTAAAGCATCTAACATATACTGGTCCAGCAGCTTGGTAGGCCCATTCATAATTCATCAGATATCTAATAAAATATAGTTTTAGCTGACTTGTGTGATAATGTTTGAAGCTAAATTAAAGGAAAAATGCTACTTTTCCAAGTTGCCAAGATATTATAATCACATAATATGAATCTTTTCCTTTTGATCAAAATGTACTAATTTACTCTTTTTATAGATAACATTTTGTGTTTGCATTGATATATTGTTTCCTATATTTTATCTCTTTTTTTTTTCCTGTATTCGTTCCAAGAGTGGCAAGACAAGTAAACTTGGGTCCATTGCATTTGTAGTTGTAACGCTAAAACTATTCTATAATTTCAAAACAGATTAAGTTCATTTGAACCTGTGATAAATAATAATTCTGTGCTCTTATGACTTGCAAAATAAAAATAATTAAATTGTATTAATATTTCTTTTGGCTTTTAAGCATGAGAACTACTGATATATACTATTCTGTAAGTTTTACACCAACATGATTGCAGCTTTTAAAAATTCATTAATGGTTTGTATATTATATAGTGTTATATTTTGAACAGAGAGCATATGATGATGATGCTATTAAATAGATTTGTTTAATTAAAGAGCACATGAGCATTCATACTTAGTATATATCTTTGCAAAGTCATTAAAAACTGGGTTGCTGATGGGAAATTGGAGAAAAACAAACTTAACATGCATACTTCAAAAAAGCAAGTCATCCTGGCTATTACCTTCATTATAATGCAAAGTGAAAATTAAATAAACCCATATGACTTCTAGAGGATAATGTAGCCATCAATAATTAAACACATGAACTTATAAAGAAGTCTTGCCAGGTAAACCTGAGGTTGTGCTGATAAAAAAAAAACAACAAAAAATTAGGAGTGGAGGAAACATAACAGATGTTAGAGGAGACATTAGACATGGCTCCATGGTTAATGCTGAGTTTTGTACTTACAAAAGGAATTCAGCCTTTTTGTTTTATCAGAAGACTATAAAAGATTCTTTAGTAAATTACATTACTTGCTCTCTGAGTACAGAATTTGCAGAGAGTTCACAGGCAGACGTATTAATTAGAGCTAAGGTCAATTTTAATATGGGTTCTTTAAGAAAAACAATGCCTTGTTTCCATCCTTTTTTGTGTCCAACACAAAATAACACAGTCTCTTCAAACTTTTTCTTTTTTTCTTTTGGCCACTTTTGTTCATAACTGAAAGGTTCTCCTTCTGCATGTCTGACATGTAAAATATTCTTCAGAGAAACTCACAAAGAATTGCTTTCTTTCAAAATGGTCTCCATCTTCTGTTCTCAATTAGTTGTGAAACCAGAGTCTGCCCTTAACAAAGATGATCATCTTGTCTCTTCCATTCACATAGTCCTTTTCTGTCTCCTGACAGTACAGGGACCCACCAACTTCCCTGAGGGAACCTTGACTTCACTCTCTTTGCAGATAATGGAAAACTGTACCTATCTTTGCTAAGGGCAGTCTCCACTGATCCAAACACCTGATATTTTGCAATCACTGCAGGCAGTCATCCTAGTCCATTAGCACAGTCACTCAAATGAAAATTTAGACTTTTCTGTCTCCTCTGTTATATCTGACTTGGTCTAAAGTCAGGTATCTTTTGGACTATACATTAGAAAACCCCAAAAGGGTGTGGAGGAGAGACAGAGAGAGAGCGCTCAGTATAATACTTATATTGATGGTGCTATGCACCAAGTTCTTCCTTAATAGCTACATATGCATATTTGGCATGAAGGCTTAATGAATGGAGGCCTGTGATATTTCACATGAAAGATCCCATGGGGAAGATTAGCAGTTGACTAGCACAACCTTTTGATTCAGAGATAGGGCAGCTGGGATATATGCTTGTATTGCCCATGGAAAACTGGTAGTTGTAGCAGAAAGAGCATGAGGGACTAGAGTGGGGCAAATGGTAGGAGTTTATTCATGGATGATTTAACGATATCTAAAGAGACATTTGTTTCAAATGTGTTTGCATCCCATTTTATTAGTCTTTTCTGTCTATTCTTACACATTTATTTTGTTGATATGACTCTTCATGGAAAGTAAATTTTAGATCTTAGTTGAAAACTATTTGATTCTTCTAACAAAATCTGTTTAACAAGCACTGGCATTCCATTGGGGGTGGAATTTTCCCGATGAAGAGCAGAAGCAATACCAGTGAAGGGCAATCTAGAGGGTAATTTTGCTAACTGTGCTTGCATATGTAGAACATGTGGGGTGTACCGACTGAACCGGAGCAGCACTTTGATTGGATGCCTATGGCTCTCACCGTCAATGTGGTGTGCAATCAGCATACATCTCATTTCATGTGCCCTTCCTTTACATGCGTGTCCTTTTTGTAATACCGGTAGGAAAACCACGACATGGACATAAACCAGCAGAATCTGGCAACCTTGTGGGCAGGCAACTGTAAATAAAATGTCTCATGGGCCACTCACAAAACCTCAATGGGTTACATTTGCTTGTTGGGCCACAGGTTGCCTACCATTAAGCTGTGCCATTTAACCTAGGCGATCAGTCTCATAGCTCTGTCAAGGAGGCCAAGTCTGCAGCTTGTTTGAACAAAATATTAATTTCTAATAGAGATCAATTTGTAAAAAATCAGTCTGTTTCCTGACAATTTGCCAATGGGGACAAAGGCAATTAATACAGTCCTACTTTGATCCACTCTTGTCCCTTTCTTCTCATATCGTTTGTATCTTAATTCGGATTTCTACTTTCCACTCTCTGTATTTTTCAAAATCTTTTGGTAAGCTTGGCTCCCATTTCCAACCCACCAGGCAATGCTTCTGTGATGGCAATGTTGGGCTGCTGCACTCAGTTCTTTGTGTGGAAAAAAAGGGCTTGTTTTTTCGTACTCTATTTATACAGAGCTTCTCCACAGTGATGCCGTCCCCTCCCCCAAATAGCTCCAAGCATCCTCATGCTGCCGGCTAACCACCACCTGATGTCCCATTTTCTGATTGGCCCTAGCTGTTTCTGAACCTTGTAACGCGTGTGAACTCACACCCAGCTGTACTGCCTATGAATCCCCTGTAGAGAGACATAATCTTCACTTTCACGTCTATCACATGTCCCTAATACTGAAACCACCGAGCAAATACCTGCATTCATGTACACAACTCCCTGTTCTCAGGTCAGCCTGGAAATGACTTTGGAAGTAAGCATACTATTTTGTTTTCAGATCTAGCAAGGAGTTCTGGTATAAAAGCAATATTCATAGCACAACTGCAATCCATTATTATTAAACAGAGGTACAGGATTTTTATATTCAAATGGTTCTTTTCCTGAAATTGCACATACAGTTTTATCCTACATGTATTGTTTAAATAAGTCAGGCAAGCAATTCACTTTCTTAATGGGAATTCCCTGTGATTATCAAGACAGGTAACGATGGCATGGTCACTAGCGAAAACAATCTTGTGGCTTTTATCCTGATAGGGAGCTGACAGGAAATGCAGATGACAGAAATGTCATACTTAGGTAATGATAACCTTAAATATCAGAGACTGAGCTCAGATATGTTATTTCAGACCATCAGAGGAGTGTGTGAAATATGTCTGTTTATTCCTCCAAGAGACCCTTTCTGTTCTTACATCTCAGTGTGCTACGATAAATAATGCATTCCCTTCCCAAAAGCACGGCTAAAATGGCTTCCTTACCCTTGTGAGGGGTACGTTTCAAAAAGAGAACAAGCAGAGCACTGAAATGGAAATTAACCCCAGGACCGCCAGCCTCCATTAGCAATAATAGTATCTGACAATTTCAGGGTTAAATGAGAAGTAGGTGCCTTTTCACCGAGTTCTGCTCTTTGTTCTTGCTTTAGAGTGCGTCATTGTAGCAACTGTCATGTAAGGTTAATGACAGCCTCTCATTACCCTTGTCAAATATGTAATAATGTGGCCCAACAACAGAGCTGAATGGCCCCTGCTTGTCAGACCCCAATGTTTTGCCTAGCAGATGGTCACTGTGTTTGGAGAGGCCCTCAGATCCATCAGTTCTACCCAGAACACGTGCACGAGGGAAACATTTTTCCCTGATGGGACAACTCATGATTGGAATACTAATTGGGCACAGCAAGACAACTAAGGATTTTTTAAAAAATCCCTGTTAGTGTTATGCTGTGCTCCAGGGAAGGGAAATAGACAGGTGAGGTCCCCTGTTTTTGGCTAGTTCCTTGAATTGGCAAAATATCTTTACATTCTTTCTAGCATTGTAAATCCGGATTCTTCAACAGCAATATTCGTGGGCACTGGAATTCATTCTTTGCACAACCTGTGACTACGTTCTTTAAAATCCAGATTTCTTCTGCAGTGTCTTAAAAAAGGAAAATAAAGATATTGCTCATATCAGACAAGCTTTGGAAAACATCCCCTTGACACAACCAACGGCAGTAAAGATTTATATTGTGGTTTCCCACTGAGGCCCCATTCTGCCAGAATTAGCCAGAATGGGTAGGAATGGTGTCCCTAGCCTCTGTTTGTCAGAGGCTGGAAATGGATGACAGGAGAGGGATCACTTGATGATTCCCTCTTCTGTTCACTCCCTCTGAGGCACCTGGTTTTGGCCACTGTCGGAAGACGAGATACTAGGCTAGATAAACCTGTGGTCTGACCCAGTTTGGCTGTACAAACAGAAAAAGTCCAAGTCCTTTCCCTGAAGAGCTGAAATAATTTCAACATTAGGTTGGTGATCTAGAAGGCAGGGCTCTGTATTGTTAGATAAATATAGTGACCTGCCTTAAAGGCTCTTGATCTTCTACATAGGCAGCATTCCCGAGGGTTTCTCTATATGGGAGCTGGAGGTATAATTTCCAACTTGGATAGACACCCTTTGAGTTCGATCTAGTGGGTCTATACTACATCAGCTAAATTGAACCCCAGAAGCTTGACTGAGGCAGCGTTGACCTTCTATGTAATGCAGACATGCCCATAGTGTCTAGCCCCTCCTACTGCTCAGGCAGCCATGGTTGCACTGCTGTTTGTAGTGCACTAGCTCCACTTAAGCTAGCACAGGCATTTCTACCTGTTTTGGAAATTACGCCTCCAGCTCCAATGTAGACAGACCTTCAGTTTCTGTCAGAGCACATTTGTGGCCTTTAAACAGGGAACCCTTTGCATAGGGTCCTGTGTATCCAGTGGTCATGGAATGTGCTGCAGAATCCAGCTTTTATTACAGCATTATGTTCTAGAACCTGAGCATCCTAGCTTTTGCTTTTTCATTTAAACTTGTTTTTAGCTCCTTATGGTTCCAATGAAAACTTTGACATTATACAAGTGTAAACTGATGCCATATTGTCTTTTTACATGAAAAAGGGTTGCATCCATGTCATTACATCATTTTTTGGTGCAACCCCCTAAAATAAAGTGGCTGCAATAGCCAAAACAGTGCATAGAATGGGTACAACCTGTCTAAATTAGGGGTTTGTATCTAAATGTAACTAAATTTGCTATAGTTATACCGGTACAGATATTCTTAATGTAGACAAAGTATGAGTTTGCAGATAGCAGGAAACAATAGCTCCGAAAGGTATAAATTGCAAGGTATAAACTGCTTCATTTATTTCTGTCAGGTGTTAACTCTGGAACCTGTAGATGACAATTTACATCAGAATTGTTAATTATTTTACTGCTGATCATTTTACTGGAAATATATAGCAAATGTGCATATCCCAGTCACAGGTAGACTCCCACAACTCTGTAGGAATTGGGCTGGGAAAAAGTAATATGAAAATAAATAATACAGGGACTACAGTACTGATTAAACTGAAAATTGAATAATACAAATTTCATGAAGAACCTCCATTTTTAATTTGAATTAAGCTGCAGCAACATTTCTAGTCTCCCATATCAGAATGATGCAGAATTGAGGGAAGTTGCTGCAGAAGTTAAGGCAGGCTTGTAAAAGACTTCCTGGGATCATACCTGTTACAAACTAAGGGGCAACATTGACTGGCTCTGAGAAAAGTGCCATTTAGTAGTTTTCCCTAGTCAAAAAGAGATTAAAAGAATTTGGGAGGAAATCTTCTTCACTTCAATAGCCATGGGTGTCAAGTTCAATGGGTTCATGGTGTCTGGGCAACAGGAATATTCTTGGCCCAGGTCCTGGCTCAAAATTTGGTGCCAGGTCTTTCTCCTGGCTCACCTGCCATGCCTTCATGCTCCCTTATGCCTTTGCAAGACCCCTAGCCCATTTGCCACCCCTTGGTGATTTAAAACAGCCTAGGGCCCCCTAACGCCACCATCACTAGCAGTGCAGGGGGTTACAGTGGCTTCTTCCCACTTGCTCTGTATGGTTGCCAGCACATGCGTCCTGCAGCTTCTGGGGGTTTATGTCCATGTGCTGCCCCCATGGCCAATGCGGTGCCTGGGTGCAGAGATCACTGCTCCCCCCACCTAGGAGCTGCTCCAGGTAAGCACTGCACCCCCATCCCTCCCTCAAACTTGCTCACGCACCCTCCTGCATCCCTTCAGCCCCTAAACTCCCTCTCAGAGCCTGCACCCAGCACCCAAACTCCATCTCACTACCTGCACCCCAGACCTTCTGCTTATACCCAAACTCCCTCCCAGAGCCTGCACACAGCATCCAAACTCCTTCCCAGAGCCTGAGGCAAGTGGGAGGGAGCAGGGAGGGATGTGGGTTCTGGGCACCACCAAAATTTCTGTAAACCTGCCACACCTGCCCAGGATAATAAAACTCCAGTGTGTAAGATGTTCTAAGAATGGCTTTTCTCCAGAAATCATTTAGCAGGTTTAATAATGCCACAGTCCCCAAGAATCTTTTAGATTATTTTATTTGGTGGATTGATTATTTTCATGATCTGATTCTGATGAGGCACAAAACGTTCCATTCTAAGGGCCTAAAATGGCAATCTAATGGTGCAACCAGACATCCACTGTGTGAGCATGTATCTTATTTGTGGTCAACCTACCACCATTTTCTTGTTTTGAAAATTTAGTCCTAAATTCTTTGTCTGGAATGAAGATTCCTTGTGTTGTTTTTTTTTTAAGTGTGCTGTGAATTATTGTTCAGTTTGCATTTTTTCCTTCTGACTGATTGAAACCACAAGGAAATTAGAACAGCCGTGGAAAAAGCTAGTTCAGTATATTTGTTCCTACCATCCCCAATCCTGGTGTGTCCCCTGCCCAAAGGAATCATACAAATAATAGGCAGGTACTTACTGAAGCTTTCTGAAGCAAAAACAAATGAGAAATAAAAACAATGCATAGATAGAGTCAGCCATCCTGCAGTGCCCATGTATATTATGACATCCTAAGAGAATGAGGCATTGGAAAATTAATTTTTCCCACTAGTATATCCACTTTATTCAGAAGAAAAGTGAAATACTCTAACATTATTAATACATTCTGGGATGATAAAGAAACAGCTGTGTCAGTAAAGGCCATAATTAAAATGAGACTCCCACCTTAACAGACATGTTGGGCAAATCTTGGTGATGCTCAGCTGAAGGCAACAGCTATCTCTGGTGGCTACCTGAGGTAGCACTTTCTGAAAGATCCCAAAGCAATCTCAGTGCCCTGGCTAATGTCTACTCTTCTAACAGCCTTTAATGCGCTAGTCTGTGGCTGGTTCGTAGTCCAGTTCAAAACAGGTGCTCCATTTGCCTATATAATCACTTCAGTACCACAACATAGCTCATGATTTTGTAATTGTTTAGAGATACATTGAGCTCCCAAGTGGCTCATCTTTGAAAACTGGAGCCCTCTGACTTACAAGAAGCTCTCCCAACCCGGACACCTCAGGATCTTTTTAGCTGACATCATGCAGCAGTAGATTAAATAGCATGTAACAGGGTGCACATCCAACCCCTCCTCCCCCATCTTGGGCAGTGGTTAGCCTCTTAAAGTAGAGTCAGAGAGACCTCAGGATTGTGCTACTCTCATGTCTTTATTCACCCAAACATGTCCTACCACAAGTGCCAAACTGTATATAATCTACAGGGCTCTTTTCCCTTAAGTAGATTCAGCCCTTAGCTAGTCAGCCGGCCGCCCGCTCGCTCGCTGACCTCTCCCTTACTGCTTGCTCTCAAAACTCGCTACTTCCCAGCTTTTGTTGCCCTTGGCTCATCAGGCTGCAGGTGTTGCCCATCTTCAGGCTAGCATCAAGCCTTTTCATCAGCCCCAATCTTTACCCCTTGATTGGAGAATACAGGGCAGGGGCTAATTAGGTGCTTTAGTACCAGCACCCTGTTACATAGTAAGTTCCCAGAAGACAGCAAAAATAGTCTGGCCGTCTGTCTTTAATTAGGAGCTTTTTGTGTGGACTGAAGTGCAAAGAAATTTAGTTCTAGAAGGCTGTGCATGTTGTGAGGCTGGTGGTGAGAGGGTAAAGTACTCAGCTGATAACAGGGCTGTTACCAGATCTCAGAAAGAGTAGAGGAAAAAACATCTGAGCCCTTAAGCTCAGATTCTCACAGGCATTTGAATCAATAGGAGTAGATGCTTAAATACTTTTGAGGGATTGGGCCTTAGCACCTATACTGAAAAATCATTTGAAGACTAGGAGTGGGGCAATGTAGAAGCTATTCACTGCCTCAAAGAGAAACAAGAGGTCCCAACCCACAATCTCTTAGGATACACCTACACAACAGGGAAAAATCGAATTAAGCTACACAACTTGAGCTACGTCAATTGCGTAGCTTAAGTCGAAATAACTTATTTTGGCTTTTGGTGCCATCTACACAGCAGGAAGTCGAAGGAAGAACACTCTTCCTTAGATTTTCCTTACTCCTTGTCAAATGAGGGTTACAGGAGTCCGAGAAGAAATCTTCCAGCTTGACATTATTTCAAAATAATGGCTTGTAGTGTATGCTCTTTCTTACTTTGGAACAATGTCAGTTATTCTGAAATAATGCTGCTGTGTAGATGTACCCTTACTGTTCCCAGAAATGGAGGATCAAGGAAACCTGATCAGAGCTAAAGGCCCCAATACAATTGAAATGAGTTGACTGCTACTTCTTTGCTTTACATTTGAGTGTGGGAATTTGGGAATTAATTTCAGAGTTAAAGATTGTTTTGACTCTCATTGTGGAAGAGGGGTAGTATTTGACCAATGGAAGACGTTGGCCTTCCTTACTATTTGAAAAATTTTGATGGACTAGAGCAGATATGTGAAGTCCGAGGCTACTTTGTTTTACTTCCCCAACTGCATGTGTACTTGTCACTGAAGAGAGAGACAGGCACCAAGTTGGTGTGTCCTAATGAACAAGACTCCAGATTTAGAGGGAAAGCAAAATGGGTTCAGTCTTTGTGTACAGGTGTTGTGGGATGGGTTGTGAGTGCAATGTGCTACCGCACTAATTCTTTGCCTCTGAAAACACTAAGCTCCAAGTGATGTATTCAAAATAAGTCTCAGAGTGATCCCAACCTAACACACAATGGACATGTGTTTTTATAAAAATAATAGGACAGTTACCACAGTGAGCTCTCACTACCTAGAACAGGCCCAGGAATAGAATATCACTTCAGATTGAGATGGATTGGTCGTACATAAGAAAATTATTTGCCGTTATTCTGGTCTATCTTCACAGACTACCAACCTAACTTAACACTTGGAGATCCTGCGTCTCAAGAACTGTCAGCAAAGGAATGAAAATATGTTAGTATAATAGTGTGACGGCGCGTTTGGGTTTTTCCCGTCTCCTGCACCCCCGTAATGGCACGGACAGACTCCACCAGCCAGTAGAATAGAGGGAGTTTATTGCTTCTCCAGGATACAGCACAGCATAGATGCAATCCAATCACAGGGCCAGGCCCAGGATGCCTCAGCCCCCCTTGAGATGGGGTGGGGGGACTGGCCCCTCAAATCCCAGGCCCTGGCTTGGCTGCTTCCTCCATGATACCCAGACCGAAACTCCACTAACTCACTTCCCTTCCAGCCCTGCCCCCCAGCCAGGGGCGGCATTCCCCCTTCCTTTGTGTCTCTCCCTGGGGGGTAGCTGGTCAGACAGGTTTAGGGGTCATTTGCATACTGACTCAGCAGCTGCCCTGCTGGGCCGTTCTGCAGCCAGCAGCCAGAGAAGGTCACTCACAACACAAGCACAACCAGCAAGATACCCCCACTACGTCACAAATAGTAATAACAATTTGGGTTTGTAGCACTTTGCAGCCATACATTCTACAAAAATATGATTGTGCCGAGCATTAAAACTGATCAATCAATAAATAAAACCATCGTCAGCATTTCAAAGTTCAAGGTTTGCAATAGGCATATCTGTAGTTAAAATGTTAATCAAAATGATTACAAATATATGGCTGACAACATTTTTACTTACCAATAAATACAGGAGTTTAAAAAACAAAAATGTGAATAATAGCACTGATTAAAAAGGTCACACATTTTTGCAAAAGCCAAAATATTTTGGAAAATGTCACCATTTTTGGTGACTTTTTCACTTTTGAAAAAACACCATTCAGCCTTCTCCACCCCCAAACCTTTTGCATTTGAAAAGTTTGACCAGCTCTAGAAGTATTATAGTCCTTATTTCACAGTTGGGAAAACTGGAACACAGAAAGGGTAGGCGTAGGTAACAGACTGAATCATGGAAGAATTGGGGAAATATATCCTTGTCTCTTGAATCCCATCCCCATTTTCAGTCCACTGAATGATGGCTGCTTTCTGTATCCGTGTGTGTTGGACAACAATATGATAAAGATTTTCAGCAGTGCTCAACATTGGTCTAATTTTACTCCTACTGAAGCAAATGGGGATTTTACCATTGATATCAATGAGTGTTGAGTTAGGCTAATGTTGAGCAGTGTTGAAAAATCCCATCCACATATAACAACTGTAGTTAAATATAGATAGCACTTCAATTTTCTATTCTTACTTTCACTTACTAATAGCTTTGTTGGGGGAAAAAAATCTCTTCCCTTCAGGGCTGGCCCACAACATTTTGGCACCTGAGGCGGGGAGCTCAAATGATGCCCCCATGTCCCCTTGCTTAGGCAAAAACTTTGAAAGATCTCAATTCTGCCTTCTTCCTGTTTTACTCCTCTCATGGTACTGCTCTGCCATCTCTGTGCATCTACAGCAGAGAGAATACATATGTACCAGCAGCAGACACAATTTCTACACTCTGGTCCAAGTGGTGCCCCCCCCCCACAGTCTGGGGCGGCTGCCTCAGTTTGCCTCATGATAAAGCCAGCCCTGCTTTCCTTTAAGCTGAAATTTCTCAGGGTGGTTATAATTTCAGAAATAATTTAACTATGGAAACTTAAACTGAATTTTCTGACTTTAAGTGTGTAATATTAATGTCTGGTATACACACTCTGTGACTTTGTAAACATTTCAGCTATACTGAATATACTTGAAACAATTAACATTATGCACCATCTCATTTGTGCTACGGTCACACTCTCTAAGGGGTTTTTGTATAATTGTTTTGTTCTAATAAAACATTTGAGAAAAAACAGGCAAACATGGAGAGACAAATAACCATTTCAAAAACAGCCACCCAACTGGAAACATGCAAGATATAACACAGATTTTACTCCAATACGTTATATTTGTGATTGCTGATATTCATCTTTCATTTTTAAATGGTGTCCCTGTCAGAGATGAACTCAAAATGAACCTTTGCTTATTATGCATATATTATTTATGCAATATTGGGGCATTTCTGGTTCCCAAGAGTATGCCTTAGCTTGGGAACAACTGAGTTCTTTGTGTAGCTCCTTTCCTTTTTTCCAAAAGCAGCTGAGGGACCGTGCATCCTGTTTCTGGAAACAAGTCCCTTCCTGGAGCTGTCTGGGCTTGGTTCAGATATCTGGCTGGTCCCAGCCTTATGCAGGCTCTCCAGGGCCTGAAGTTGGCTATCCTGGCATATCAGTAAGGTTCCTTGTCTAACCCCCCATATATTGGTCATGTCTCAGAAACCTGACCAGGCAAATCTTTGCGGTTTTTCTTCTCTCTGGAGCCTTGCAAGATAGGAAGAAACTTTATCTATGTTAATTTAGTGCACTGGCTATACTAGAGTAGGCTTTCTAAATCTGTCTCACACATGCATGAACTCAATGGGGTAGGAGTTGAAAAAAATCAAAGACCCCAAAACCATGAATCTTTTAAAAAATATCAATTTTTGAGCCAGTCTCTTGCTTTTGAACATTTGTGATTGTCAGTACTATAAATGGAGATACAGTCGCTGCCTTGAGGATCTCACAATTTAACCGAGTGTTTTTGTGCAAAAGTAGCATTTTGAGCATTAGCGATCAGTCTGTAGTGAATTCTTACGGTCTGTTTTCAGGTGAAGTATGAGTGGGTCAGCTGAGCTTATTGTTTAAGTGGGAGATTTTGAATAGTCTTCCAATATGCCCATTGTGGACCTGATCCAAATCTCATTGTCCTCAAAGACTACATTGATTACACTGCATGCTAGACCCGCTCTATGGAACCTGCACCTGCAGACCTGTTCTTACCAGGCTCATGCTTGCAGCGCACACCTCGTACCTAAGTCAACGCATCCATCCTGTGCTATGCAGACACAAGTCAGACACTGTGGCTTCAGGAGTTGAATCTTCTTTACTAGCTCTAGTTGCTCTGGGTCTTCATAGGAAAACTAATCTGGCCATCTTGCAATATTTGAGCAGAAGTGTTGTTAGGCCACTAATGTGAGCAGTAGAAACATTTTTGTATCTGCATATTCCCTGCAATTGGATGCAGTAACCTGTATATAGCATGGATGGAAGAACTACTCCTGCTTGTTCTATCATTGCTATTTCAGCTTTGAATCCATAAGGGTGGCTGGATCATTCCTTTAAATACCAACAATCTTCCCCTTGCTCAAACAATAGCAACCACAAATTTGAAAGGCCCAATATTAAAAATCTGTGGCTGGGGAAGTGAGATACTTTGGGTTCCCTACTCTTCTCATATATGCACAGGATGATCCTTGACCCCTTGTGAATATGTTGTGAGAGCCAGAGAGACTTATTACTGAAGTTGTTTCCAAGAATCTAGGTTAAAAACTCCTTGGTTTGGAATGTTCACATGGACAGGCATATATGTCTACTTTTATTTATTTTGATTCGGTCCTTAGTTGTCCAAATCTTTGACAAAGGCTTTTCTTGATATATATTTTAAAATCTAACAGTTCCCTTTACTTCCAAACTTTCCTTTAATTTTAACCTTGCAAAGCAAAATTATTTAAAAAGATACTGCACTTACACAGAGGAGAAAGAGAAAAAATCTAGAAGCTGATCCTCACTTCTACATTGGGAACAGGTAAATTAATTGATATATTTATATGGTTGTCATTTAATTGGCTCCTACTTAATTTACTTAATTAAGAAAATTCATGAATTTCTTTAGACTGTAAGCTTTTTGACATGGGAGTCTGTTTCTTTAAAAAAATACTTATCTAAACCACTTTCCTTCCTTGACCTGAAATAGTTTGAATTTTTTTACTTCAGAGCATGCTGCAAAACAGTCTTTTCACTCTTTGGGGGAAAAGCTGAGATATCTGAGTAGACAGACATGGGTTTGAAAAGCACCAGTATATTTGAGTTTTGAAACAGGCTTTAATATTTTTGATGGGTGGATAGATGCTCCAGTTTCTTTTATAGAAGCTTACACCCATATTCTGTGCACACAAGTCCCATTGGGAAGAGTTTAACACCCAGAATCTGAAGAAAAACTTATTAAATTTCTAGTGAGACAAATGCAATTAAGTGCAAAATCCAAACGTATGTTTGTTTTGTTATATAACCTCTGTCTGTTGGGCTACTGCAAACCAGCACAATCCCCAGAAAAAATAACAGCATGCCTAAGTTCACTAAATAAAAGAACCACATCTGTTTATTGTTGGCAGAAGGCATGCACACAGCTTACCTCCTGCTGCTGGTGTTAATGATGTGTACAGAAAGACAGGAGAAACATAAACAATCCTGTCTTCCTCCCAGAATTACTTCCTGAGTCAGGGTTCTTTCTTCTGTTCTAGGGGGAGCTGCCACCTGGGTGTATGCCCATAAGCACTCACTTACTCAGGTAGCATAGTGATTGTGTTGCAGTACAGTTGTGGAAATAGAGTATTGGATTTTTTAATGCACCATTCTGATTTTTCAAAATCCAGTGTCTGGGGACAGATGTGGGACCTATTGTAAGATTTTTTCAGAGAAAAGAGGGGGTAAGTAGGATATGACTCTGATCAGAGGCTTTTTTCTCTGATTCCCCTTCAATCAGTCAATTTGATTAGGCAAAAAAGAATAGAAATATTTTACAAATCTTCCAGTTGATTAAATCATGTTTTCTCCACATCCACTTGGCTTGTGAAATGGGGCATAATTTAAAATTGTACAGTTTAGATTATTATCCCCCTAAATGGTATTAAACTGCTATAATATTCCAAGCAAATACAGGGAAAAACAACATCTAAGTGATTGCTCAGGTTTTTTGCAACCTCATAATAATTTAGCAGAAGCATGTAAATCTATTTCAGAAATGTGCATGTATTTTGAATTGTGTCACTGGTTTACATTAAAAAAGAAAAAAGTGCCCACAACTTTAGATTGTGAACTGTATTGTGAAGCAGGAGTGGCTGCACTCAATTTCCTTAACCGACCCAAACGTTGTCTATTTTAATGTGGTGCTATGAAGGGAAGAGTAGGTCAGGGAGTGGCTTTTGTGTTTTGCTCCAATGGTGCCAAGGTTTGCAGCCATCCTGATCTCTTCTGGGTCTGAGTCAGTTTGTTGCTCCAGCAGAATGTAGAGAAAGCTTCTTTCCCTTTATAAAGAAGTTTCATCTCTGAAGGTGCCATGTTATTGTTATGGTGGAATGTAGCTGATAAGGGAGGTCATGAGGCTGCAGAGAGAGAGAGAACCAGTCCAGGCCAGTCCCACTGAGAACTCTGAAGATAAGCCCTTAATCTTTGATTTTGACTTGATCTCCTTTGGGAAACCAGTGATGGGAACAGAGCCCTGGGGTAACGTGATCAACAGTCAGTGTTGCTGCACAATCAGGCTTCTGAGCCAATTTAAGACTGTGTTTTTATATGTAGTAACAGAAAATGTCAATAGTTGAGCCTGGAGATCACAATGCATAGATTACCATGACTAAATCTGACTCTGGCACTGTCTTCTTGGACAAAGAAGAGGGTGTTTTCATGGCCATTGGTCACCAAAAAAAGGGAGGATTCACAGTAACTATTGTGCAGATGCAGACTGCCCTAGCATTCATAGAGCTACCCAGCATGAACTTGTAGTCTGGGTGATTGTCTCCACCTGTCATCAACTTAAGTCTTGAGCTGGTATCATGATTGTGATTAATTGGTCACAGGTGTGTAGTGACAGTTCAAATGTTATTGATGGGAACAGAGCAAATAGTAAGCTATGAATAATATGTGGGGCACATTTTGGCATTTTTTTCAGCAAATATTTATTTCCTTTATTTTGACCTCTCTAGCTATTGGGTTCTTATCCCTATTAGAATACATTTGGGGAACAAAAGTGAGGATGAAAAACAGAGCAGATGGAGGATAGGATGAAAATCTCACAGGGAGAAAGAAGAAGACTGTGTAAAGGGACCAGAAAGTAGAGGGGAAAAACAGCAAAACCATGTTTACTGGCTAGAGAACACCATGTTTGTCTGTCACAGTCAGTTTTTTAGCACTAATATATTTAGCATTGGTTTTTCTTTGAGCTAATATAAAGAGTGCCTACTAGCTTGTTCAATGAGGAAGCCTCATTTTGTAAGACTTCGGGAACACACAACCCCAAGACTAACTGCGGTGCACAGAGTTCCATGCCTCACATTGGTTACGTCTGCCCTAGTTTTTGGCCACCACTTGGCACATGCTACAATTGACAAGGGTGGAGTCAGCTTTTCCTAGGGAAGGGAAAGGAAATATAATGGGACGTATGCAGAAACAGACTGCTAGGTGAAGCCAGCTTTTCAAAGTGCCTAGGAGTTTGTCCACGGAGAACTTCCATTTTGGTTCACCTGTTAGAGCTGTTGTCTGTGCCATCTGGGTTTGAGTCTCAGCTGGTGCAATGTGCACTAGTACAGTTGAATGGTTATATTCATTGCAGTGTCTGCCAAAAATATTTGGAAGAGCCATGTGTGCCTAGGTTCTGATATAGTCTATCCAGTAGAGGGCAATGGTACACACACACACTCCAGCCAACACACTAAAGCCTGGCATGCTGCAGTTTGCTGGCTCCTTTTTTGATAACTGCCAGGGGGTACAATTGAAACTGACAAGATTCATATCTTCTGAAATGCTTGGACAGCAGGGTTCTGTCCATGCCATTCCCCTGCCAACTCATCTGGCAGGCAGAGTGCAGTGCATATGGAGTGGCACAATTTACCTGTGTGCTTATGTTTCTTGCATTTGCAGTCCCCTGAATGTGATAGGCTTTTCAGCCTAGGAACTGAGAGTTTAAGTGTTCCAGTCCTCGCTTTTTTCCTATTAGTGGTAATTTTTACACAATGTAGCTAGGGGTGGAGTGGGGGAAAATGTGGACTATCACTTTTATAAAAATCAGTTTAAGTATATAAATAATGGGCATGTGCATATTTAAAGTAATTCTCTCTCTGCAATAGTTCTCAGCCTCATCTGTCCAGAAACTTATTTACATACCTCAAATATAAGTCTATTTTATAAGAATTCTGGTATCTCCTCTGGACCACCTGTTCACAATATTTTAGTGCTTCTATTTCTGGACCTATCTGCAACCATAAAGTTTAAAACACTCTTGTGGAAGAGATAGGCAGAGTGGAGGCTAAAGAAGAGGAGGAAATTAGCAGTGGATGATTCAGGAATTGGTAATAGAATATTATAGGGCCCTTTGGAATCGAATCTGTGGGACCTGTGTGTGTGAATAGTGGGGGAGTGACTGGCATATGTGCTTCAGTCATAGAGAGCATGATTATGGAGTGGTGGTGGGGCTGAGGGAAAGATAGGGTGAGCAAGAAAAGGATGAGGTTGCTGGGAAAGTAAAGATGACAGGAAAAGAAGAAAGGGAGGGGAAGGACTGAGATGTGAAAACAAACAAACAAAAAACCAGACTCTGACAGGGCGCCTTGCCCCGCAACCCTCCCAAAAGGGGGTGCGGTGGCAGCTGGTGTGGCAGTGGCGGCGGGTGGTGCGGCAGCAGGCCATGGTTGGCGTGGTGGCAGATGGTGGCTGTGGCTGCAGCCCCGGTTGAGGTTGTGGCTAGAGTTCAGAAAGCAGGGACGGCTGCTCCTGTGCACTGACAGGAGCTCCTTCCCCTCCAAAGGTCAGCCCCAACTGAGCTGCTCCCCTGGCCTTTATAGTGGGCCCACAGTTGGAGCATGCCCAGCAGTGCTGTGGGGGAGGGGCCTTCTCAGTCCAGCAGGGCAGTTTAGCCTCTCCTTGACTAAATGTATCTGTTTTCAGTGGAATTTATTCCCCTTCTCCAGATACGGCTGAGCTACAGTATTTCTCTGAATAAGATTTGATCCTTTCTTGCTCCTGACTAGGAATTGCACATGTCCCCTCCGTTTTGTTACTTCATCTCCTGTAATTCCACCCATCGTTTATGTCTTGTCTTGTATGGAAGCTTTAGATGGCAGTGATAAAAATTTTCAAGATGCTTGTACAGCACCAGGCACAGTGGTTCCCCAGCCTACCGAATGCCTCTCAGCATGGCCACCATAGAAACATAAAATAATAACCACTGGCTCATTCTTTTGTCTTCGAATGCAACGTACACAGAAGATAGAGATGCACATGAAAATCTTCTGGGCATAATGCCCTTGGGCTGTTTGAGGGATATTGCCCCTAGTTGTTTTGCTCTGCCTGTGTAACATGGACTTGGTGATCTCTGCCCAATGTCCAGTGAACAAGTATCCACACATAAACACTGGCATTAATTGGGACCTCTGCAGAGAGGAGAGGCTGATCTACTCTAACCTGTAGGCACATTAGTGGGACTATTTGGGGAAGTTAGAACCTTTTTGTGGATAAATAAAAGATTTCTGTCTCTTGTGCCATCCATCGGGCAACTTCCAGAAGCCATCAACTCACACATATAACCAACAGTTTTCTTTAAAAAAAGGATACCACTACTGAACTCTTTCAAACTTAAAGTCAAGTTCAAGCTTTTAGTTCAAGCTTTTGGTGAAGATTTGAGTCTGTATTTTATTAACCTGTTTCTGTCATCTGTAATCTAAATAGCTTGCTGAAAATATTGTTTTAGGCCCAACACTCCTACCAAAGACCTGCCTGATACTGAACTAATTCAGAACCTGCAATCATCAATATTGTGATATATTTTAATGTTCCAGAGCCTCAGCCTTTTCAAAGGTTAAAGCCGAAAATGAAAACAACATTGTTTTGGGCTGTATATCAATCCAGAGTATGTAATAACTTTTCTGGCATTGAGGGCATTGCTGCTTACACTTCAAACCACAGTTTGCTTTTAGCCTTACCCACTGAGGCTATTAAGCAGGCAGGTGAATGGTTCTCTGCCCTTCTCCTTTCTCCTCATCTCTCCTCTGCAGGATTTTAACTCTGTAAAATGTGTTAAAGTAATGTTGTTTACAGAGGAGACCAGGAAAAGCAAGGGGAGGGGGAGGGAACTACCTCATTATTATCTTACGTAGGCTGACTGGAAGGGCCTCTGATCAATGAGGAGATTTTAAATGAAGATTGTGTAGTCTGAGACTTTAGAATAAAGCATCTTTACAGTAAGTGATGCTCCAAGAAGCTAGAATCACGTCCAACCTGCCTTTCTGCGCCGGAGCCTGGGAAAAATAAAAAGCGTGCAGCTGAGCACGAGTGTGCATTGAAATTTAAGGAGAATGTGCATTGACCTTTAAGGAACATGCACACTGTTTAAGAACTTACCCATCTCCAGGCAATTATAAAAATGCCCGAGGCCTGCTGGGAGTTCAGTTGTGGTTTGCTTCCTGCTCCCCCTTCTCTCCTGGAAGCAGCCATGTTCTGCAGCACATCCCTGGCAGAGAGAACCTGTAGCAAAGGAGCGGTTCTGAGAGTCTCACTGCCAGGACTGACTCCGTACTGTGGAGGCGACCCACATTTCCAGATGCAGCATGTGGAGAAAAGCAGCTTCCTAAGGGTGCCACTCCCTTTCCCATGCAAGTGGGTGGGAAGGGGTGAGAATGAAGGGACATTGTTTTGGGGGAAACAAGATGATCCAGGACAGGGGTTAATCAAGGACTGAGTTGAGACTCTCTATTTTGACCCTCTTCTGTTCCTTTTGTGGCATAGCTATTTGCTGCCCCCATGCTCAAAGTGCCCATCCAGCCTTGTATATGGGTTTACGAGACTCCAACCTGCACCAGATAAACTGGGGACATGCCATTCTGGGAAAGCCACAGCTACACCACAATGTGTTTTAGCATAGGCAGTATTCTGACTCATGGTATAATAAACACTGGAGCTTGGATGTTTGCCAAAAATGAATTTCAAATAGTATGTTCTATAAAAGTTAAAATTGCACCAGGGCCCATTAGCAGCGTAAGTCATCTAGTCAGGAAATAGAAATAGTACCCTATGATTTACATAGTCCACCAACACAGCAGAAATCTTAACATGCAAATGTCAGATTGTAATCCAATCCAACTGTAATCCAATCTTCTGTCTGTCTCTGTCTTTTTGTATTGTGGAAGGAGTCCCAGTCACGGACCATCGTGCTAGCGAGATGCTGTATCAACACAGAACATAAAAACAGTCCCTGCCCCAAAATAGCATGGAGTTTAAGCAAGCTAATTCTATAAAATACAATTCAGTGCACTATGGCCTAAATAATCTAAGTCAATTGAACTGGACAGGAGCTCTTTGTGTAGGGGGAAATTATCATGAAAAATATACTAAAAAATTGAAAACATTGAATAAGATGTAAAATCCTGGCCAAACTCCCAATGACTTCAGTGGGGTCAGGATTTCATCAAAGAATTTTTGTAAATATTTCACAAACTGGTGAAATTGGATTACTATATTATTCATCAAGACTTACTCGCTCAGCTCTAGAAATAAAAAATACAAGGACATCTTAGAATTTCTTGAGTGACTCCTTTGGTTCTGGCTGATAAATATGACCGTTTACAAACATTTAATAGCTCTTTTGACCACCCCCCGCATCTTGTGAGGGGGCACAGAAAGGACTGTGGTGGAAGAAGTCTCCAGGTGGTCCTTCTCAATAGCTGTTTGAAATCGTTTTGCTAGAAACAGAGTTTGTCCCTACGTGGAAAAAGACTGTGGATCCCCAAACTCACATGAGGCCAGGACCATCTATGTGGCACTCATACTTCCACCCCAGTTCTCGGTTTCTAGTAGTTTTCAGTCTGCTCCTGTTCAGGGCTTCCAAAGTCAGTGACTTGCCATGAGCCGCACCTCCCTCCCTCCCCACCTCCCGCCCCCGAGAAGGGGGTTGCCAGTCATGGAGAGGCAGGCTGCTAAAAATAGTACAGCCTCTGTAATACTTTTCTGCACTTAGCTTGTAGAGCTGATGGTGAGGAGTAAGGCTGCGTGTTCTCCAGTCCCTCTGCTCTGGCCTGCCTATTTATCAGCTGGCTCTGTCCTTCCCCCCCATGCCAATCCCCGGTTCCAGAGGGTGGGTCTGCAGAGTCTGAGGCAAGGGGATGCTGCTGGGGAAGTGTCTGAGTCTCCCTCCCCCCGAGACCTGCACACACATTCTGGCTGTATGAGCAAACCCACTGCTTCCTCTCTGTCATAGATACACCTGCTTAAGCCTGGCACTTTCTCCATCAATTTCTTGTGATTTCATCTGGGATGGAGATGGCCTTTCAGTTTTCACCTCTGTGTGTTCTCTCGGTCTCCTCTTTCCTTCTCCCCACCAATTACGAGCTAATCTTAGTAGTCAAAGATGTATGTATTTTCTGAATCATGTATCTCAGTCTGTCAAGCTTTCAGATTTTCCCTCAAGTCTCTGAAAAATTAGTTTCCCTGTGAGAGACAAGTCTCAGATTTATATGCAGTGTTCAAGTTAATTTATTTTTATCTGTTTTTTTCATAAGATTGTGGGTGTGAAATTGTATTCCTGTTTCCCTTTAATACTGTTTTTATTGCATTTCTTTAGCTGTCACACCCACATTGTACACAACGAAATTTCTTACCTTTGTCACTCTGTGCAAACAAAGAGGGGAATAGATTTAACAAATGCAGTTGTATTTTCTAATGGGCTAGAAATCAACCAGTTGGCAGCTGTCTCTCCACAGATCTTGATGAGAATGCCAGAATACTAGTTCCTCAGGTGAACATAATATTTGCAAACCCTCTTTAGCATTGCAGAGCCACAGTGTAGTTGAAGTTGGTGAGCTTTTAGGCTGCCAGCCTCTGCTATTTATAGCTTCAAGGGCGTCAGGGTACAAGTCAAGATGTTGGTACCACAGTGGCATTTTCTTTCATTTAATCATGGAATAGAACAGCTTTTTAAAAAGTCATTATTTCAGTTTGAGACTAACATTTCCTGCTTGATTAGTCAAGCTTCTAAGAGATGTGGTATTTGCGGAATGAAGAAATTCACTTGCCAAGCTTTTAAATGGTAGAAATCCTACTCAAGTCAACTTTGATGTTGCTGGCAAATGTAGGGAGCAAAATCGATAAACAGCATGTAAGAGAGCGAGAGAGAAGTTTCCACTGCAGAGAAAAAAAACATGCAGAGAGGCACAAACACCTTTTATCTTTTACCTTTCATACCTGCAGCCATTGTACTGCTGAATATGTGGATCATAAACATTGGGAAGTAGACAGAAATCTGTTTAGGCTGAAATGCTGCTTCTAAGGCCTGATAAGAAAATTAACTCACTGATTACTGTACCAGTTTTAGATTAGCTTGTAGTTCACCGTGTCCCCTTTTATGTCTGCTTTTGCCTCTTATTTCTTCCCTATATAGCACTTTCAGATATTTCCAGGTACGAAGTAGTAAAAACACATGTTTTTAAAATCCATGTGTCCCATCCTTCCATAAAAGGATTAGAGCAAGTCCCAATTGGGGACAGGGTTTTTATAGTAGTGCCCAGTACTAGGTCTGTACAAGTTAATAGAGAATGAGGACAGAAAGCTGCCAGTGAAGGATTTTATTTTTTTGTGCTCATACATTAGCACATTTTATAGTGAACCCCCTGGGTCTTCCATAGCCAGTTATCTGTGTGTCAAGTGAAGTGAATGGAAGTTACTCAGAATGTAGCAACCCTAATTTAACATGAAAAGAGATGTTGTATGGTGCGCACATTAATACAGTAAGCACCCCCGGTTATTTTTAATGTATGCTATTAAATAGGTCTCATAAATTAAAACAACAACAGACGATGACCCATATCGTTAATAACAATGGAACACTTGGGTAATACTTGTACATTTAGCAACATATACTCTTTTAAAACTTTTCTTTTCTTGCTCAGAAATAGAGTAAAATCACTAGAGCAGAGGAAGTATGGGGAGGGGGGTAGATATTATGAAAGCACGGCAAATATGAGACGCAGAGAAAAATACAGACAACATGTACTTTTAAAAATGTACTGAGTTTTTTATTTTGTTTGTGCTTAAATGGACTTGTATTGAGTCATAGTGGGGGGCTTCCTAGTGAAGGCATGATTCAAGCCTAGTGTTACCTACATATGTCCATGAACAATGTGATAAGAAGCTGACGGAACTGACAAAAAGATTTAGAAAGTCCCAGGAGTCAGTGAGAAGAAGGCTCACTCAGGATGTGGCAGGACTATTGGTAAAGTTGGGATCAGCTAGATGGACATGGACCACTAAAATGTAGGAAGGGTGGCCTAGCGGAGGTGCTAGTAGAATGGAACCAGGGACACTTAAGTTCAGACATCTTTTGTAAGCCTGAGCAGGTCACTTAATCTACCATTAAATATGGATAATATTTCTCTTCTTCAGAGGGGTGCTGTGAGGACAAAATGTATTAAGAAGTGTGAGATACTCAGCTACTGCACTGATGAGCCTGTGTAAATACCTAGGTGGCTAAGAGCATCTGAAATGGTGAGAGCCAACAAAGAATGAAAATCAGTGTATTTTCTTTGATTTTGCTTTTAGAGAAACAGTAAAATTCACTACAAAGAAATGAGATCCTGTTACAATACAAAAGGAAAAAGCCATGTTTTATAAACTAAGGCTCTGATCCTACAAAGAACCCCCATCCCTCTGGACCTCTTTACTTGTGTGATGCCCCTCTAGAGTCAGTCAGGCTTTAGTGGGCAGATGAGAGCCCTGAAACCCAACCCTACCAGGACCCAACTATGAGGTTGGGTGGGGAAACAAGAGGACCCTCTCTGGCTTGGGTCAGGTTGGATATGGTGGATACACATGTCAGCAGGCTGTGTGCGTTGCTCCTGATGGCTGCCATCACCTCATTGCATTCTACATGCTGTGGAATGAACACTCTGAGGAGTCTCACCTTACTGTGTACACATGGGCAGCAGGGGGCAGCAGACAGCAGGACAGGCAACCACCACCTCACTAGCCCCACAAAGAGTAGCCCCATGAAGAGTTGCTCTCGTAGGCAGAATGTAGTGGTGACAGTGCTGACTCAGGTTGGTGGAGAAGGTGGGACTGGGTTGGCCTCAGGCAGTCATGCTCAGGTTGGTCAGATGAGCTTGGGTCTGGTTTGAGCTTAAAAACTAGGCTGGAGCAGATTTCTGGGCTGGATCCTTGTGACCACACACAGCTTATTTTTTCAGGATTGCAGCCTTAATTTGTATTGGGCCAAACCCTGAAGTTCTTACTAAGTGCTTTTCCCCCTCTGTCCTTAATGAAAAAAAAAAAAAAAGAAACCTCCCACTGAAGTAATTGAGAATACTGCCTGAGTAAGGACTATTGCGTTTATAATAAAAAATTCTCTGGCTTATATCACTGCCACGGAATATGTAATACATTTTTTAGGTAGCTAAAGTAACTTGGCTTTCAGCCTTCTCATTACAGTGTACCCAAGGTGTGAATTAATTTGTTGGACTGAATAGGGGATGCTTGTCCCAGATAGCTTCTGAAAGTACAATCTAAGGACTTTAGTTTCCAAAGGAGAAGCTGAAATGGTGCCAGGTGCCATATATTTGCATCATTCCCAGAAGTGCCATGACATATTTAGGTATTTCTGGAGAGAACAATATACTGTTCAATGTATCTTGGGGTTTTATTTTATTTTTGTTACATTTCTTGTTAAGCCAGCTGTGCAGGGACATTGACTCATAAATTGAAATTTTACCTCTTGAGGTATAATAAGGGTCAGGTGTCTAAAGGGTCTTTGCTACTCCTGATAAGTCTAAAGGAATTTTGCCATTGACTTCAGTGGGAGCAAGATCATTCCCTAAAACTGTAAATATTTGCAACAGTAGCATTATATTTTTACTGCAAATCAAAAGTCAATTTAACAATCTCAAATTTGACCAACAGAGGGCTCTATTGGTTTGATTTAAGCCACAAAAAAAGGGCTATTAGACTTTTTGGGGTTAGGTTGCTGTAATACATTCAAGAGCATCTATAAAAGTGGGCTCAGTTGAAACGAACTGAAAGGCATGTTTAAATGAAGAATTTGAGGCGTACTTTTAGAAAAAATGGTGTTAGGTGATCTGACATTTTTCACTGAATAGATGCAATTTAGAGAAAGCACACTGTGACTTCTTTCAGTGACATGAAGATGCTAGTGGGAAGCTGTGCTTAAATGCCCCATAACATTTAGAATGTGACCAAACAGCAAATTATGCCTTTTAAAAATAGTGTGAATATTACTATTTTTTACTAAATTGATTTGGCTGTACTTTTACATCTGTTATAATTATACACACATGTTTATTTTTATACCAGAATCAGCATATTTAGCTGAATGTACAGCTACATGCAAAAAGAATATACATGTATAAATATAAAAATATGACTCAACAGAAATATTCATTTTCCCCAGCTAGCTGTGGCTTTATTAGATCATGAATTGAAATTGTTAGTAGACTTCACGGAGAGCACAATTAAAAGGAAATGTAACATTGCTTCAGTTACAATAGGCCATAAAGTGAATTGAAGAAATAATGTATTGTATTGTTGGATATGACTGTTAATCTCTCTCTCATTCTCTGTTTTTTTTTGCTGTCCTGGCACTTCTCTCTGATGCCACTCTGGAGTCCCTGTTCCGCTTTTTAATTTCTTATATGTTTCTCAGCCACTGACTGGATGCTAGCACACTGATGACCTGAAATAATGGTTTTGAAAGTTAGCTATATAATATGTGTAAGATATAGTACACAGCAATGCAAATAAACAATTATGTGGACTCTGTTGTATTTAAAAATACTGAATCAATATTAACAAATTTGTTTATATACATACATAACAATTAATATAATATTTGTAAATATTTATATATACAATTGTGTGTATGTCATTAATGGACTGTAATTTCTATCTGTGTTTCTTACCTTCTTGAAAAAGGAACCACACAACATCATAAGCAAAAAATGTGTGCTTATAACAAAATATATAATGTACAGCTTGTGCATATGTATGAAATCTATATAGTACCTTCAGTGTTTCTATCTAAGCACAGTTTATGTATGCATAAAGCAACATTGCAGTTCTATCCATTTGGTAACCATAGAGGAAATTCCATTTCTACGCAGTAGTGCAGTGACAGGTTTCCTATAAAATAAATATGGGCCACAAATAGAAATACTTTAACTCCCTTCTCTTACATTTTTTCTAGTAATGAATACAGACTTCGACTTGGGGAAAATATAAAATGATCCCCCTTTTAATATAAATGTCCCTCCAAAAATCAATTTCAATTTCATCTTTGTTTTAGTAAAAAGAACAAAAAGATCAGGACTATAAATAATGGCTACCTGCAGTTTCCATAATAAATACCTCAGGAATAGCAAAAAAGCAGTAGAAATGCATGGATGGTTTATTTTTACTTCCCTCATGAATTTGATGTACTGCAAGAATTTTTATAAATAGCTATTCAGATACGGTGTGGATTCAGATTCAGCCATTTTTCCAAATTAAAACACACATTTTGTGGTTGGTTTTTGGACTGTATAAGCATGTTCATAGTACAGAGACTTCAACAATGTATTGCAAATATATAACATTTTTTCTAAAACACCATAAATATACATCTATGGAAACAAAAACCTGTATACATTTATATTCTGTGCTATAAATCATCCATCCTTGTTTTCAAATAAATACTACAGCATCCTTTAGCTGAAGCTTTTCATTTTTTCTAGGCAGTATTAAGAAATCTGTGTATGGATGCCTAGCTGGATATTTGTACACAGTGATTTGGAGTCTATTGTTGCACTATACACAAATTATTTTTTCCTTGTATTTTCAGGAAAGGAAAGCCCTGTTATGTTAATCTAATTTTATAGAATAGAGAAATCACTAGCTTTATTCCTTCCATCAGATTGTAACCTTAACCAGCACAAAGCAGTATGTGTGTCTAATATAAAAATTGGCATGATAAGTACAATGTGAAAATATTTTGGAGACTCTCTTGATTAAACGGTACAGTCAGAAGAAATGCATGCAGATCTATTTTTCTATAGCTGTACTAACATTCTCCTTATGGGGTCAATACTATATTTATGTAGGTAAAGATAAACACTTGAGCCATACCATTGTGTGCACCATTAAATTTACTAGCAGCTATATTATTGCATTAATTGCATCTCAAGCATGTATCATTATTAAAAAGAAAAAACCCACCTAGAAACCATTACCTTAGCTGATGGTGCTTATATGGAGTGCCAGGTCTGGTTTCTAATAAAACCACATTGAAAATTCTAGTGTACTACAATGTTTTATGCTTCTCCTTTCTTCAGGGCAGATTGGTTCAGCCTGCACTTTATTCCTGAACCTATATTCATACAAAATGGATTGCTAGATTTAAATGCACTACCCCGTGCTGCTGACTAATATAATGTTCTCCTCTGACTCCCACAGCCTTCTGTAATCAATAAAGCATATATAACCGTGGAGTGCTTAGCTGTAATTTTTGTGGTGTTTTGCCGTGCTTGATTGGAAAGTATTTCTGAGGCGGATAAATAAGCTTGCCCCCAAACTGTCCCCTCTCTTTCCTATGCTGAGGTTGCAGAGTGGCACACTGCAAGACGAGAAATATCAGAAATGCAGTAGCTTGGAATGCTTTCAGGGCATGAATTTGCAGTTCACTGGCTGCCTCTCCCTCCTGTAATATTAGCACCGTATAGATTTAATTATTAGGTGATTGAGGACATTTTGATGATGGAGCGGTTTCTATGATCTGCAAAAGAAAGCATCTGTGTTCCTCGTGTACTAATTAATTATTTATGCAACAGAAAATACAGAATACAGTGTTCTCAGTCTTAAGGAAGAGAAGGGTTGGGTGTTTGTGTAATACCAAGTTAGGCCTGGCCTGGAAATTACATCATTCTGACCTTGAAAGGTACTGGAAGATTTTTTTTTTTCCATCAAAGAAACAAGGAAAGAATACTTTGTTCTTTCACATTCTTTTCAGCATGTCTCCAAACCTGGTCTGGCAGCTAAAACAGCACCTTTAGTTTTATTTTCTATTTCCAGCTGTATTTTATTAGCAGGTTTTCTATTTTACAGTGCTACCAACTGATTCAGCACCAACTCTCTTCCAGCAAATAATGCCATTTAGGTAGGCTTTGTTTGGTTTTGCAAGAAAAGTGCAAACTCACTCAAGCAGTTTCCATGACTGTTGGGCTTGGATTTGTTTTGGAAAGGCCTATTTCCAAAGGCTATGACTTCCTAAAGTTTGCAACTGAAAGGAGAACAGATCCTTGCATATCACAAATTGTGTTGCTTTGTATTGTGACAGTTGTGTTCATATGCCTGACATCCTCATAATAATATCAGGATCTCTTTTTTAGTATTATGTACTTTATACATTTGTATAAATGTCACAGCTTGTAATCACTTCCTTTGTCATCGATGATTCGTCTTAAAAAAAAAAATCGAATAATTCACTGCCCCTTGCCATTTACATATCGTCTGCCACCATCTGTTCTTCTCAGCAGCAGTAAATGATGGGTAATTAACTCAGTGCCTTTGTCTTTCCCTTGCTGAATGTCTGACACATATAGATTTTCATGTGTGTGTGAGCGTGCGCGCGCGCGGGTGTGTATAAAGGGAAAAGAAGCACACAGAGACGGAAGAGGAATGATGCTGCAAACCTGGCCTGAGAAAAGGTCAGTATAAAAATGTATGCAAGGGGAAAAGCAGAGCAAAAATGCTGTGCCCATGAAGGGGACATATCACATGGCCTTTTGCTTTCCTTCATATCAAAAGAAAGGGGGAATTGACTGTGCACAATGGCTGCCTTGCGCATGCAAGTAGCCTTTTCTAAAGCACCGAGGTCAAGGTCAAGATGCAGTGCAGCAATGAGAAAAAGCTTCATGAGCTCCTCTTGTCAGCCTGAGTGCAAAAGAGGGGATGTGAAAATGAGGCCAATCGCAGGGAACCCAGAATGTCATTTTGTTTCTGGGACTAGAGATTCAGCAGATTATTTTTATACGGGGCAGGAAGGTTTGCAAAAACGACATCTTTAAAATATATTGGGTCGGTGTATTGTTTCCATATACAAGTGAATGTGAGGGAATAGTGTAAAAAACCCTCCATTTCTGAAGGGTGTCTATGTCATGTCCACCAGCTTCAACTCCCAGCATGGCAATATAATCCAACCCCCAATGTAATAATATAATATGTGTCTATGTAAACAGCACCCACAGAGTCTAATGTAGTTGAGCAAATAGAATCCTTCCTGCTGATGGCATTAAGGTTGTACTAAGACAGAGGAAGGGAACAAGCCACACATAAAGCTGTTTACAGTGTTGCCCTTCCCGGCATTTCTGCCAGGTAGGGTGGTTTTAAATTCCATCTGGAATGCTACAGGAGCCTTGTCAATGGGAACTCCAGGTTACTTTTACATTGCCGGATAAGCCCAAGCTTAATGGGGCTTGACTCTGGGTTGGAGAACCCAGGACTTGAGCACCTACAGGGTTATCACAGATTCTCTAGCGGTCTCACTAAATGTAGCCATTCTAGACCTTTGACCATGGTGCACTGTGGAAAAAACTTGGCTGTGCACCCTGCACATTACAGGAAGTTTGAATACCCTGTTGTCATGGGGCTGACTCACCATCCTGGCACCTCCAGGCAGCAGTCCTGGGAATTAGCTCACCTGCCTCGCTGGGTGCCTCCCTCTAGGGGGTGTCTCTCCGTGTTCCTCTTGTGCATGGCATCCTCTTCAGGACACTTCCCTCCAGCAGTGCCCACTCCAGTCTCCCTGCATCCCCTTCCGGGGGCGTGTGGACCTGCTGCTCCACCAGGAAGCCTCCTGCTTCTGCAGCAGTCAGGTCCCTGCTACTCTCCATCCAGAGCCACAATTTGTTCTTCCACTCTCTCCAGGAGTCCTTCATTATATAGCCCTCAGCTGGGCCCTTATTAGTAAGACTTGCCTCAGCTAGGGCTGTACTCTCAGCCCTTGCTCAGGGCTGGGGTTTGCCCTTAAAGGGCTACTGCAGGGCAAGGATAAATACATTAGAAGCAAGAGGAAGACCAAGGAGAGGGGTAGGCCCACTGGTC